>MU204346.1:167605-272094 GCA_017309775.1 Paedocypris sp. Pulau Singkep | reverse complement strand
ATTTCTTGAGCGGACGAGGTAATATCGCCATCTGCAGGATGCTGAAGGTACTGGATGCTATTTATGAGCTAAATCACGAGAACGTGAATTAGCTGTTGCACGTTTTTGCACATTTGAGTTTGACTGAGACTGACTTTTTTGTTCTGCCATTTTTAAACATTATGAGGTGTCAAATTTAATTTCGATATTTTAGGTTTCGATATTTTATTTCTCGTTTTGCACACTTCTTGGTGTTTTTTGAGCCTACAATTTATACGAATCATATATCGAAATCAGTTTTTTGACAATTGGAATCTTTACAACTTTTACCTCTTTTACAACTTTAACTTTTACAACCAAGTCCTCTTAGAATTGGTGACTTGTACTTTGTAATAGTTTTTTTTTTACAGTAATGTATCTGTACTTTTCCCCAAGTAGGATATTCAGGAACTCTTTGCACTTCGGCCGGTTGCAGTGTTATTTTCGTGGACTAATTATTTTCGTCTTCGTCAACGACACTTTTTTCCCTGATGAAAACAAAACGAGAATTATATAAAAACTCCCGCTCAGGGACGAAAACTACAACTACATTTATTGACACTTTTGTCAACAAATAAAACCTAAACAAAAATGCCTTTTGTGATGACGTCCAATCATAATCCGAGCTTATGGAGAAAGGCGGGTGCTAACGCAAACCTTTCAGCTAAGTTCTTTTAAATAAGTTACAGAAAAAGAAATGTTTTTTCCAAATAAGATCTTTGTATATATTTTATTTGTTCATAATTCTATAATTATATATATCTATACTGACTAAAATTAAACTAAAACTAAAAAAAATAAATGACTAAATTGGGACTAAAGCTAAACTGAGTTTTGGTCAAAAGACTAAGACAAAAACTCATTTTAAAATCTTTGTCAAAATTAACACTGACTGGTTGAATCTACAATGGAGTATTTTGTGCAAGACACTGACACCCACTTGCCCCCCGACATCCCAGCTTAATACTGCCCACTGCTCAGAGTTTGTGTGCGTTCACTTCACTGGATGGTTAAAAACATAGCACAATTTCAAACGGTCCCTAGTGGCCAATTTTGACAAAAAGACTGACAAATAAAAACGTGTAATCTGTTTCAAGTCTTGAATTCAAATCAACAATGTTTGCTTTATTAATCACATTTTATTAAAAAAGAATGAAATGATAGTTTACTGCTCAGAAATTGAGTGTAAAACGTGTCTGAGCAGTCGTTTAATGCACGCTGAAACAAAACGGCCAACAGGAGAACTGATTTAGCTCGGCTCAGGTGAGTTAATTATTCTTTCTGCAGAGTTCACTGCCTATCCACAATGATTATTAACTCGACTAAAACGCTCTCGGACCAGTGGGACTCACGGATAAACACACACATCATTATTCTAATGAGAGCCGGAAAACCCTCCAATCACAGGTGGCGGGGGAAATCCTCCGGGACTCTGCCGTGCGGCTGATTAAAGGAGGTTCACGGGTGGATCCTGAGCTTAAAGACCCCATCACGACTGTTCAGTGGAGTGTGGATCACAGCACAAGCAATCTGCCGGAACAAACACACTTCCCATTTCATCCCTTGTGCTTAAAATAAATACGAATAAAATGTAAAAAATGTATTTATTTCTGATTCATTTTATATAAACATCCGTTGTGTTAAATAGATCCATTTTCTACTGCTTACTCTGTTCTTGGCCCGAGGGTAAACAACCAGTTTTGTGCAAGTTACTTCGGAACTGTGATACGTTACATATTACTTATTACTGTTTGTAAAAAGTAATAATTTACATTACAATATTACTGTCTCAGAAATGTAATATATTACATTACTTCTGTATTACTTTTAAGTTACATTCACCAAAATCACTACAGAAGTAGAAATTAATGTCCTATAATAACAAAATCTACCTTTTACTTGTACAGTAATTTATGCCACAAACAGTGATAGTTATGTAGCTTAATGACTATGGCCTATCCAAGCTGCCAATACTAATATACCAAGTGCCAAGTGTCGTACGACCGGAATCTCCTAGGAGTTTCAGAATCATCGGTGGTGCTTCCTCGACCTCTGTGGACCTGATGACGCTGCTGGCTGGCTTGGAGAAGTGGAGCCGCCTCTTTCCCCACTGAGGAGGGAAACATTGTTCCAGAACCATCATTAAAAATGACGCAGAACAACCAACGCACTGATTGTGTAGTGTTAGAATGCCGGAGGAGACTGGCACCAGTGAGCCGGGTTCTCCCCAGGGTTTTTCCTCGTTAGAGAGGTTTTTTTACCTGGCCGCTGTTGCGTGTGTGCTTGCTCGCTGGTCTTTGTCTTTGTCTTGTCATAACCGCAGCCACTTAGTTAACACCAACAATCCAGACGACAAATTGAATAAAAAGCAACATTTCCCTTACATATTTACACGTGCGCTTTGAGACAGTTAAAACTGTGAAAAGCGCCTTACAAATACTCATTATTATTATTATATTTTGATTTCCAAAAAAGAGGACAATCGGCGCGGCCTCGAGACAAATTCAGACCAGCTCCTCGGAGATTGATGAACATGCTTTAACATGCTTCAATGTTGCTAAACTATAACTTAGATTAAAAAAATCACTTAACTTAAAAAAAATTAGTAAAATCCGAAATATGTAACAATTTTAGTCAGACTTTTTTGAATAATGAATAATGTTTGAATTTGAACAATGTTTTTAAAAATGTGATAAAAAAAAAATACTACGCTACAAAAGTCGTCCCATATTGTTTCAAAACGAGATGAGCAAATTTCATTCTCAAATATTCCGTTCTCAAATCATTTAAAGCACGGGTGGCTAGCCTACATACACATTTATTAGTCCTTTGAAAAAGATGAAAAACCAGACATTATCGTGAATTTATAAAATCCACCCGGATGTCTAGGAAAAAAAGGACGCTTGGCAACCCTAATAATTAACATTAATACGTGTTACAAGTATGGTACATATAGAGCGATTTTCCTCCAATATCTGTGAATAACTTGGGTGTACCTGATATCAGACACAACATGACTTCGGTGTTTACCCGATTTATTCATTTTTCTGAGGTTTTATTCATTTTGAATGACTCACCACACAATACTGTCCTGCTGTCTGTCCATAAAGTGCAGATGACATTGTCGTTGCTGTTTTATTTCTCTTCCCAGGTCGAGCGGGCGGATGGCACCGTTCGAGGTGTTTTTTTAAATTGCTAGTGATGTTATTTGATGTCGACAATTCTTTTGCGTTTACACAGAGGTTGCATTTCACCACAATGTTCTTGTTTTTTACCAAACTGAAGCAATGCGCATAAGACCATCTAGCGAATGTAGCTTCGGCTTTTGTATATTAAATGTTCAAATGTGCCGCGAGTCCGCGACAATGACTTATTGCCGCCAATGCGAACCAAACTCCTGCTCCAGTCATACAAAGAACGGATAGCCCTTATTAGATGGTGTGGCACTCCATACTCCTGAAGCACCCCCCCCCCCACACAGGGCGCCACGAGGAACACAGTCAAACGCCTTCTCCAAGTCCACAGAACACATGTAGAACCTTTACTGTAAACAGTATTGGCGGGAATTCGCTTCCCCTTCCTGAGAAGTCGGACAGTTTGCCAGAATCTCTTTGAGGCCGACCGATAGTCTTCTTCCATGGCCTCACCAAACTTCTCCCAGACCAGAGTTTTTGCCTCTGTGACCGCTCTGGCTGTGATTTGTTTGGCCTGCCGGTACCTGTCAGCTGCCTCAGATGTCCCACTGGCTAACCAAGCCCGGTAAGACATCTTCTTCAGCTTGAAGGCATCCTTTACGTCCTGTATGTCCACCACTGGGTTCGGGCGCTACTACCACGACAGGCACCAGTGACTTTACAACCACAGCTTCAGTCCATTTGGACTCAATGATGCCCACCTCCTTCGGGATCTGGTTGAAGTTTACCCGGAGATGAGAGTTGAAGACCTCCCTGACAGAGGGCTCTGCTAGACCAGCAGACCCTTACAATACGCTTCGGCCTGCCAGGTCTGTCCAACTTCCTCCTCTGCCACAGGATCCAACTTATCACCAGGTGATCAGTTGACAGCTCAGCCCCTCTCTTCACACGATTGTCCAAGACATGGTTGAAATGTCTGATAATACAACAACAAAGTCAATCATAGACCTTCTACCCAGGGTGCCCTGTTGCTATGTGCACAAATGGACACCCTTATGCTTGATCATGGCGTTTGTTATGGACAAGCCGTGACTAGCACAGAAGTCCAGTAACAGAACACCACTCGTGTTTAGATCAGGGAGGCCGTTCTTCCCAATCACGCCCCTCCAGGTATCACTGTCGTTACCCACGTGAGCGTTGAAATCCCCCAGTAGAACAATGCCCTGTTTGGGGCACTCTCCGGTACTCGAGCTACTCCAGAGTAGAAGAGGCTTCAACCTCTTTCAAGGAGCTGTGTTCCAGATCCCGAACTATGCGTGGGAGTAAGCCCAATTATTTCTGGCTGGTACCGCTCAACCTTCAACACAAGCTTGAGTTCCGTGACGTTCCATGTCCTAATAGCCAGATTCGTTGCCGAAGGTTTGGGTCGCCATGACATCTCTACACGACTGCCACCCAAAACGCAATGCACCGGCCCCTTTTGTCCCCTCCTGCGGGTGGTGAGCCTACTGGAGGGTGGCTCACGTTGCTTTTTGCCCCCGCCCCAGGCCTGCTCCAGGGTGGGGCCTCGGTGACGCCAATCCGGGCGACGTAGCGGCCGCATTTATTTTGTTGTCCATAAGAGGGTTTTGAACTGCACATAGTCTGGCCCATCAACTAGGAACTGTTTGCCATGGGTGACCCTTCAGGGAGCTTTTTGGCCCCCGACAACATATCTCCTAGGATCATTTGGGCACGCAAACACCCCCACCACTGTAAGGTGGCAGTTCACGGAGTGGCACACTCAAACAGACAAACTTATTTACACATTCACTCATTCCATTGGTCAAGGATTGTGAAAGGAAACCGGAGACCTGGAAGAGACACATGCAAAATAAGCACAGCCTATTATTTACATAGTCACGTTCTATACATATATTATAAATACGTATGGATTTGTGTCTCCTGACTCTGCTGACTGATTTGTTCTACACAATAGTGAAAATAACGCACTGTAAATATGTTTCAAAAGCAACATTTTTCCAGTATTGATATTGTAGCGTTCCATAACAATACATTGAATAACTTTTTAAAGTTTTTTTTTCCACACCATCCTAGGCAATTGCTTTAATTACAATTTTTCAACAATTGACAGCCCTGATATTTGCATGTTTGCGTGTGTGTGTGTTTGTGTGTCATTGATTTCTTAAATTGGTGATGGAATACACACCAGCTCCAAAATCAAATACAGAAGCAACAGTAAATAAATGGTAAAGCCATCAGTTGACATCAAACAACAATGGCCACTTCATCTCCAGCAACCAAATATTGTCCATGTCCATCCCACTGTATTTGACATAAGAGCTACAGTTTAAGTAGCAAACACACAAAAACTGTCTGCAGTATGTCACACAACAGATCAAAACAGACCATTCAAAACCGATTCCAGATTTCAAACAATCTAGACAGTGAGCCAAATGCCAAAAAGGAATTTTCTTGGATTTAAGAATACAATCAATAAAAACGTCTTTGTAAACCTATCATTGGCTTAAATTTTGTTTCCTGCACTTGACCACAAACCAATGACTCTAATGAATTGAATAATTTGCATACAGTTCACCTCAGATCAACTTCAACTAAACTTTTTTTGTCCTCATGGGGCATTTTTACAATTTGAAATGCCAAGTGTCAGTGTCTTTCAGTGTCTTGCTTTCTTCCATAAGGGAGAAGGGATTGTGCAACCAAAATATTCCTAACCGTTTCGTCCGTTCAACACTTTGCCAAGTGAAAGTTTTTAATCTTTTTTTGGAGGCTTCGTCCTAATCTTATACTGTAAGTCAGACTTGAGTCAGTTTCATCTTACTGAGGCGGTGCATGTCTCTCTCGTGAGGCAGGGTCGAGAGTACTGGTGACATCACCAAGTCCCATGACTGAATCGATCTAGGTTATGACAGAATTAACCTCGGAGCAGCTCTCACGTATTAAGGCTGCCCACTGCTCCGGGTCTGTGTGTGTAACTTCACTGGATGGGTTAAACGTAGAGCACAATTTCGATATGGTCCCTTGTGGCCACAGAATCTCCTTCACTTTATTTAACTCAACCACGTTGTCATGCTGTCCGGATGACTTACCTTCTAAGTGTTGTAACGCAGTGGATTATTTATCTTCAGATTTTATCTAAATCAGTATCTATCTAAAATATGGTGCTAAAGTCCACGTCATTTGCTTTGTTTCTGCTCAAGCTGAAAGAGCTGTGCACATTTCCAGCATGGATGAACATCTGCGTCCTAAAAGTTGTGGTACTTTTACCTTCACATAAAAAAAGAGAGCTACTCGTGGACACCATCTGTATACGCAATTTTTTTTTTTTTCTTTTAAAAAGGGACTGTACTGTAAGGAGCTGTTTGTGTCTGCGCAGACAGGGAAGAAAGTAAAACAGTGCTATTCGGGAACAAGACAAACTTATTTTGTATTTCGGAAGCTGTATCTGAAACCAAAAATAGTTTTTGATTTTTTGTTTATATGCTGTGCGTGACAATTAAACAGCTGTTTTTTAACACGCCTGGAATCTCTCATCTCCCTGCGTTCTAGCGGTAAGAAAAACACACTCTTTGTGTGTCTTGAAAAAATGAGTTTCATAACTCAAATCTTTCATTAGAAGAAGAAAAAGACTTTAAAACAATTATTTATTTATTATCCCAACAATGAGACATTTACATTTTGCAGCAGCACCAATGGTAAAACAATAAATGATAATAAAGACTATGAATGGAAAAATAAAAACTCTATATTCCGTTGATCTCAATATAAAAATCCAGCTCCCAGTTAAATATTATGATTGTGGTTTTCAATAACTTTTAAAGCGCATGTAAATAAACAAAAATAAGCTTTAGCTTGTTTGAATGTGTCATTTGAGCAGATAGACACTCTAGTCTGGGTTCAGAATACTAGTTTAAACTCTTACACATGAGGTGTGACTGACCGTGTTGGCAGTGATTCTGACAGGTCTCATGATTAATTACTCCAGAGCTCTCAGGTGAGTGGACCACCCCCCTACCACACACTCACACACACACACACACACACACACACACACACACACAAAACCACACACACACACACACAACCACACACACACACACACACACACACACTAGGTTATTTTACTAATATTTTTCCTTAGTCTCTATCTCTCTCCCTCTTACTTACTCTTTTACACACACACACACACACACACACACACGGAGAGGGGAGAGAGAGAGAGACAAAGACTCCCTAATTCTGTTTTATCTTTATTTTATGCTCACTAATATTAGCCAGATTATCTGCATTCAGAGAAAATGGTATTTTTGAGGTTTTTCTCGGTCTAATTTATTGTCTCTGTGGCCGCTATCACAGCGTTTACTATCGTAGTGCTCTTCATTATTCAAAGCTGGGCCTTCATTTGTCGGCTGATATGCAGCAGGTCCTGGCACTGATGTACATGTGGCTCCGTTTATCACCAGAGAGAAATGAGAGAAAAGATCATTTTGCCCAAGCTTTCATCCCAAACACTCCACATTTAGCACTATCATCAGCCCAGTGTCGCCCAGAGCTGTTTTTCACCTTATTTTTCTTGCTTGTTCCACGCTCTCGTAGATCAGGGCTTGTCAGGTAAAACAAACCATTTCCACATATTATTTTAGCAACCACGAGTTCCTCCTAAATCATCCTTCCCACACTAAAGCCGCGCTGCGCTCCGTCAAACTGTTGTGGTTCCTGGTAGAGCCGTGTGATAGCTAAATTAGGTCCGAAATTCCACAATATTAAATATATTACGCATTTTTTTTGCTTTTAAATCCGTGTGCTTTCTTAAAAACTAAGAAATTGGCCAACTTGAAACACGGAGAAAATCAGCTTTTGTTACAAAGAAAAACAAAACAGAGACATACAGCTTTTTAACTCAGGTTTAACACACGCTTTTTAAGATTTAAAGTAAATCGAGCCGATTTAAACAAGTGCAGACAACATATTATGTTCATTTATTATCACTGCAATTGTAAGAGTTGCTTAAAAATATTTCCAAATGTACTAAAAAATCTAAAAAAAATCTAACTTTTTTGGTTTGGTATTATTCATTTGCTGTCTTTAGTAAACATTTTTGGATTTATATATTTACATTATAGGCTTTATATATAGTTGCTTTCAGTTCTTCAAAGATTTTCTATTGTATACTATTATTATATTTAGTATTCTTTATATTGTATGTTTTTTTTCTGTAATTGTTTTTGATTTCACCGTCTCAAAGTGTCATGTTTATTTCCTCCATATTAAGGAGATAATTTAATGCAAATGTATAAGTATTGTATGCATACAATATAGACATACACTATGTTTACAGTGTGTGTGTATATATATATATATGTAGCACCCTTCTCACTAAACCCTGATAAAACACAAGTCTACACAAGTTATAATGAGGGGTGCTTGGGTTCTCTTAATCTGTACTTGCCACAAATATATAATAACAATATATATAAAGTTAAACAATGAAAGACCCAGAGAAAGTATTTATAAAAAAATAGATTGTAAACTTTCTTAACGCTTTAACTAAAATATACCTCACCAGAGTGGAAATGTTAAATAACCGAAATTGTGTAATACAAAATAAATAGGATGATGTAAAATCACCAAACGTAAATGATCTCCTTTCAAAAAAGTAGCAACACAATAATCCACAATAAAAACTATAACAATAAAATCTGCGGTTATTTTCTCTAAAAGTGAAGCTCAATAAAACATGTTTTAGCGATCACTTTCTCTAAATTATGTATTTAAATATTAAATACTTAGCATAGTATTAGTAGCTTGTAGTAGAAATGCTTTACTATGAATCAGTAGAAGAGTGAAGAGGCTCAGCGCATTACATTGTATTTGCGCCGTAATAACAGAATTAGGAGAGCAACGAAACATGTAGTGACTCAGGGATCAAAAACGAGAACTAAACTGTTTCTTTTTTTAGTTTGTAAGATGTAGAAATAAAATCAACTCTAATTTTAAAAGGGTGCCTGACGTTTTAAAACAAAAAGCAAATATAGATTTTTTTCATGCAAATATCAAGTAACCTATTTAAAAATTTTAAATACATTTTTATTCATATTTTGTTTTAACTTAAAAATTTTAATGCATGATTAAGCACAAATAAACACTATAATATGTTAATATTATAGTTATTATAATAAAATTAAAAAATCAGACGTTCTCTCTCCCTTCTTCCTCACAATCCTTCCTCCCGCGTGCGATCTACCTTCTGGCCACGCCCCTTTTCCACGCTACGCCAATCGCGTCCCATTCATTTGAATGACATCATTCACTCACCAATAAGATCGCTTATGGCACAGAAGGCATACAAAAAAACCAATAAAGGTTACTTACAAACACATTCATTCTTCATACAGACATAATATATAACTATAATAATAATAATTGAACCTTTATTAGTCCCTCAGTGGGGAAATTTTTTCTCTGCATTTAACCCATCCGATCAGACATAATGTATATAATAATAATATAACTCTGGTCCCATTAGTAATAAAACTCTGATTCAACATTGAAACAATGAAACAAATAGATAATAAAACAAGATAAATTGCTGTCAATAACAGAATCAACAGTATTTACTTAAATATTAGCCGAATAACTATTATCGGGCTACATATATATATATATATATATATATATATATATATATATATATATATATATATATATATATATATATATATATATATATGCATACAAAAACATTTGTTCAAAGCTTCATTAAATAATTTTTGTTTTGTAAATTCCTCTGTAAAAGAAAAAAAAAAAAGGATGGGAAACACAAGCTGCTTTTGTTTTGCTCAGCATTGTTTCCCGAACTGAGCCTTATGAATGATGCATGTCGACAAAATCTATGTAAAATGCACAAGTAGTGCAGCGAGAAAGTGTTTTTTTTTTGTTTTTGCACATCTGTAGCGCTGTGAATGAGTGTCAAGTGTGTCGTCTCATCATCAGCATCATGACACGCGGAAACCTTCATATGTCTGCGGCACCGGGGTTCTGTCAGGTTCTAACACACCCCACCATCCGAGATGTTCCGGAGACCCGAGCTAGTGGAACCTGTCCCGCATGCAGATCATCGACAACCACTGAACATAAGCTGCAAAAGTGTGCTATTAAAAATAAACTAGATGGAAAGAGAAACTTCAAAAGGTGAGTTTTGGCGTCGGCGTAATGCAACATGACAGGTTTATAAAACATGCCAGTCTGTATTGAAGGGCGGGAAATTGAGTCAGGCAGCCGTAAGTGACGGGACACTCCGCTTAAAAAATGACTTAAATAACGTAGTTATTGTGTTAGCCAAATGGAAATAAAACTGCAATCCCCTCAGCGAGGAGCGATGCTGCATGCTTCACTGTGCAGCCACTAAAATGTGATTCTCTCGGCGGATTCCCATGGCCCCGCGCTCGCTTTAGACGCTCTCTCCCGCGCCCGGCTTCCCAGTTTGCAAAGGTAATGAGAAGCTAATGAGGCTTGACGTGAATTTCTTCAGCACTCCTGGCTCTCTCCCAGAGGGGCTTGAGGAAATGTTTGGTTTATCGTCGGTGTGCTGACGGACGGACCCGGAGGTTGCTCTCCGTTCACCGGGCTGGGACCGGGATATGAACCAGAGGAAGGAGGAAAGAGGGAATCCACATGACACCCTATGACAGACCTTTCTAGCTCCAAACTTGTCTTTATTTAGCGCTATAGGACGATAGTGAATCAAAAGTTTAACGTGACATTTGCAACAACTTTTTCAGCTTTTAAAAAAATCCTGGTTGTTTTGTCAGATAAATAGAACGGGGGCAATTTGGGTTTTTCTGGTTTTATAATACAGTATATACGAGAATATAAGTGCCCCCCTGTGAAGAAAATTAAAGTTCCACGTAAAAGAAATACAAATAAAAAAATGTATTTTCTACATAGCTGGTTCAATTATGTTAATATTCTCCTAAACATATTATTGTTTTTTTTTATTTAACAAGCCCAACTTGTTATCTTAAAGCCCAACTTGTTAACTTGTGCCCGACTCGTATCATCTTGATATTGTTTTACTTGAATGATAGATAACAATAAAGTCAATTCTAGTGGTCAGGACTTTGTTTCCCAAGAGTCTTTGCACCAGTTTGCACTCTCCCTGTTTATCCGACGCCTTGTGAAGAGAATCGCGTAGGAATACGATCCCCTGTTCAGCAGACCAAGTGTTTTAATTGTGTCCGTTCCATGGATTTTCTACACCTTGCCCATGTTCTTCATTTCCGACTGTTTTGACTCTTTCTGCAATGACACGTTGGACACGTTTGTTAGTGCTAAGCTAAGCTACCTGGTTGTGGTTTGAAGTTTCTGATTGTTGTAATAATAATGATTGTGTTTAGTTTAGTCTTACTTCTTCCATTGCTATTTTGTCTCTGTTAAGTGTTGCGTCGTGTCTGTTTCTTTATTTCTGTTATTAAACCAATAAAAGCTTATACTGTAGCACGTCTGCCTACGAACAATTGTTTGACGTTATATAGACGCACACGCTTAATGCTTCATAAATACGTCGTGTTTCCGTATATTCACGTAAATACCGTAATGTTTTTTTGATGCGTTATTTTAAAAAAAGTTAATAAATATGTATTACTTTGAATGTCAGAGGAGAATGACAGACTGGTTCCAGTTGAGAGAAGGAGACAGTAGCTCTAATAACCAGTCGCTTCAATCGAGGTGCGTAAGAGCTTCTCTGACACACACACAACACTCAAACCTTGAGGAGAATGAGCTGCGGCAGCAGAAGACCACACTGGGCGCCACTCCTGTCTGATAACAACAGCTAACTGAAGCTATGATTGACACACACTCAAGTAAACTGGACAACAGAAGGTCGGAAAACCTAGTCTGGTCTGATAATGCCAATAACACAACACATTTTTAATTCAATCAAACAACACACATTCAATTCATATTTATTTATTGACAAAGTGTTTTTCACAGTCGTAGACGTGTGTGTGTGTGTGTGTGTGTGTGTGTGTGTGTTAGTCGCAATTATTTTTTTTTTATTTATAAACATTTCCAGCATCTGTCACTCAAGTGTTTTAATGCTACAGTATGTGTGCTAATTGTGTCAGAAGGATAATGGATGATTGTAAAAGCCTTGTTTGATCATGTTAGAAATAGAGAACTCACATGTGAAACTCTGAAGTCTTTCCTTGTTCTCATAAAATAAAGTGTGACTTCTCATGGAACACACAGAATTGTCTAGGTGACCCCAAACATTTGAATGGTAGTGTGTGTATCTGTGTTTGTTTTTGTTTTGTTTTTTTCAGTTTGAACTCACATTTTTCGACAACTCAGAATACAATGAACAAATTGGACCGGCCCCTTAAAGTTTACCACAGTAGAACTCGATTTCACTGTAGTAAAACCAATGCAAATGAGGCATTTCAAAGTAGAAAAATACTCCAGCTTTAGAAAAGAACCACAGAAGACGTTTGAAATTTCCACTATGAGGATGCAGATTTGGTTTAATGGCTCTGCTCGCTCAGTGGGGCGTCCAAAAGCTCTTGGGTTTGATTCCCATAAAAATGCATGAAGCTGTTTGAGTGAAGAGCTGGAGCTCAGCCAAAGTGGCTTTGACGAAGTGCTGAAAATGCAAAAACGTAAATGCGACGCTTTCAAAAACCCAGCTCTTTGTTTAGCGTGCTTTCAGTGGTTAGCGCCATCTTTGTTTCCGAGGTTAGTTGGTGTAGCTAATCACCCCTGATAACCAGCCCCTTAACCCCTGTAAAGGGAAGATCTGACTTTCAGAGAGGAGAGAGACTCTTCAGGCGAAAGGACACGGCGACCAGCCTAATGAAGTCGTCTCCACCTGTTAATGAGCTCGGCTTCTGTGATGGAGGCCGGCGGGACGGAGACGAGGGATGTAGCAGGTAGACTCTGGCGGATCATTAGCGTAATTTAAGCAGAAAAGGTCTTTGTGTCTGGCTGAATTGCCTGATAGGTTGGGCAGGGACCCGGAGGCCTCTGGAAAGCATTTTGCCGCCGCACTGGCATGGAATTGATTGTCTTTGTTGTGGTAATCTGAAATTAATTTGCACTTGAACCCATCTTTCTTCCAGGATCAATTTAAAACACTCTTATAATTATGTGAAATCGAGAGCAGACACTGATACGACAAGACGGAATATTTTAATTCCCCGGCTGCTTAAGAGCCTCGACTTATCTGGCGCGGTAATAAAACAAAACGTTCCTCGCGCGCGGGCTTAAGCGCGAGGTTTTCGCCAGAGGGCTGACAGTAATAACTGGTGTATTGTTACACGTTTAGCCATGTACTCGCTCACTAGGTCATCGCTTTCTTTCGAGCAACCTGAAATGTGCTGTCACGGAAGCCCGAGCTACGAGCGCGCCGTCTGGATTCTTCTCGGCTCTTAATTATGACCGGCGCTTAAATCCATTAAAGACTACCTGCTAACATCCGCCATTGATTGTAGCGCCGCCTCACTCTGGTTCTCAGCATGAGCTTTGCTTTATATCTTCATTTCGATGTTTCGTTTCCGCCTCGCGATTGGCGTCTGGGTGGTGGGGATCTGATTGGCCGTCTGAATGTTTTCCTGCGGCGCTGACATGTAGCAGAGAGGGCGCTGGGGTCTTTGCTAGCGGACGGGCATCCAGACAGACAGCTGACGGCATTAACATGCACAAACATGACCACAGTCTCTGCAAGAACTGACGAAAGAGGAGCGATCCAGCCGCCCTGAGGAAATAATGTTAGCATTAGCATCTTAGCTTACCATCAGAAAAAAGACAATTTATAGCTTTTTTTTCCCAGTTAGACTTGTTCTGCTTAGTTTTTCTACATCGGCGCGAATGATGCGTTTCAATTTTAGGTTTGTGGCGATCCACGCGGCTGTTGCGAATCAGCGTGTGTTTTATGGCGGTCAGAAATAGCTACAGCTGATCTGATTGAACTGTTCTAAAAATATCCCACTGCTTCTGGAAATGATCTCTTACAATACATGTCACTTACAAATTACATTTGTTTTATTTTATGCTGTGTTGTTATATAATAATAATAATAATAATACAATAAAAATAAATAATTATAATAACAACAACGACAACAATAATAATGATAATAATAACAATAACAGAATATAAATAATAATATAATAATAATAACAACAACAAAATATCAATAATAATAATAATAATAATAACAACAATAATAACAATACATTTAATTTATATCACATTTTCGCAGCATTGTCTCAAAGTTCAAATATTTCTTTCAGTAGTAAGATTAAATGTCTAAATCTGACTAATGTATTTCATCTTTTGTCACACATGTCATTAAAGCAGATCATTTACTATTATTTGGACAGTACATTTTTGAAAAAACAATAATACACTATCAGATTGTTTCCTTTATTTAATTATTTTCTTTAATCCGGATTACTCATATTATAATAGCGTAAATAATTGCCATACATAATTAGCATGTAAAGATTTGGCATATAATACAGACTTAAGTGCTTTAGAAATGTTCATTTTGAGATTATAGTCTAGTCTTTCCTCTTTTTTTAGTTTTTAAATAAAGATGCTACAAATTAGCAACAACACACACACACACACACACAGACACACACTCACGACGAGGGACCATTGAGAGTTTCTTGCAGAAGATCTGCATCAGACCAGATTCATTAGATCAGCTTCACCACGACAGCGAGATGTAAACAGGATTAAAAAAGATTCTCCATTTGTAATACACAAACACGTCGCGCTCTACATTACTCATATTTTGTTCCCACAATTCTTCCTGTTTTTCCTCTCCCTCTAATCAGGCAGAATATGCAAATTGCTTAAATAATTAAAGACGGTGAAGAGGCTTGCGGTGATTTGTTTGGATTTTGTACCAGTTTTGTTCTTCTTGTCTTCTACTCTCTCCCTGACACAACAAGCCGTTATCACACTAGATACTCACAATGCACCCGTCCTGAAACCTATATTTCATCAAACTTCTACTTTATGTGTCGGTCAAGACCTACTTTCTGAAACAAATGCTTGATCGAAGTAGAAATGTTGTTTTGTTAGTGTCAGGTTTGCATTTGACTAAACTTTACTCAAAGTCATTTATAGAAGGAAAGATAATGTTTGTCATTTTGGCCACTAGGGACCGTATGAAAAATGCTTTCTGAGTTTTGCCTTCCAGCGAAATTCCAATCAAACACGGAGCAGTGGGCAGCCTTTACATACAGAACGATTTTGCTGACAAGGTTTCGGGAAAATGGTTTCAAAGTGACAGCTAACCACTATTGCTGCTTGCAGATATATTTACTTCTATTATTGGCACTAACTTTAGTATTTTGTAATGTTCTAACAGAATATTGCAAAGGAGACTCCATATATCCATCCATACCCTTGTTTTCTTTGGTTTTGGGTCAAACGTTGTTTTTATAGAAAAAGTGTTTCTCTATCCTTACTTCCTCCGTGACACATTTTTATATTTCAGTCTTATGTTGTTTTTTTCTATTTTTTTTTCAGGCCCTAGCATTTTTGCAGCTATTCCTCTTATTTGAAAATGGTATCAAGTATGGATACTTTTCTAAGTATCATATCGAAGTGGCCATTTCTCACGTCGCGACAACACTACTGCAGACTACTGATATCAGTTTTATGTCAGCGTAGACTGGCTTCATTCAGCGATATACTTTTCTTTTTTATTCACATATTTTGTTGTGACAATGTGAGATATCTGTGGCTAAAGGTCACTAATAATATTAAGAATAATGTAATAACAACAACAATAATAATAATAATGATAATAGATTTTTTTATAACACACTTTCACAACATTGTCTCAAAGTGCAAAGATTTCTTTCAGTAATAAATCTTGAAATCTTAAATCTTATATTTACTAATGCAACAAATATTTGGTCATACATGTAATTAAAGCAAAAAAAAAAAATACTATTATTTGGACAGTCAATTCAGTATCTTGAAAAAGTTTAATCAAAGTTTGATTAGTTATATTATAATACCATACATAATGGCCATACATAATTAGCATATTAAGATTTTGCATAATACATACATGTGCCTTAAATGCTTTAAAAATGTTCAGTTTGAGATGGTAGTCTTTTTTTAGTTTTTAAATAAAGATGCTACAAAATAGTCACAAACAAATGCACACACACACACACACACACACACACACACACACACACGTCGAGGGAATGTGAGAGTTTCTTGCAGAAAACCTGCATCAGGCCAGATTCATTAGATCAGCGTCACTACGACAGTATCAATACTTTTAAAGTATCAATACAAAGTTTTGTATCAAAGTTGCCATTTGCTGCATCATGACAACACCACAGACAAAAGTACAGATGTCAGATTTGACTGATAATGACCAGCATGGACTGGCTTCAATCAGCGATACACAATTATACATTGTTTACTTGGCGTATATATAAAGATCACTATATGCAAATTCACTCAACTAATCTGAGTATTTTATTGGCCTGTAGTAAAGCGCAGAAGCGAATCAGATCGCTAAGCCCGTCTGTGTCACTTATCGGACTCAGAACACTGGTTATTGTGGCTCGTTTCTCGGAGTCAAATGCGTTTGTTTATTCCTTCTGTTTTAATATCATTCTGATTTCAATCGATTTGACTTTCAGTCCGTCAAACACCAACGAGTCACGTGCTCTTCAGCACCCCTAGTGTCACACTACAGAGTCTATTGATGCTTATTGCTTGATCTTTTCTAAGCATTAGCGACGGCCGTAACCGTCCGTAGAGTTTTGGTGTCCGTCTACATGTTCCACGTGACGTGATTCCAGCGCTCTGATTGGCTGGACAGGATGGCGGCGGCGTGGTTCTCCACAGCGCAGCGAGAGTGTCAGCCTTATCTGGCGTGGAACAGGGTGCAGAGGGCATCGGGGTCACAGCGCTGGCAGCCTTCACCCTCATGATCATGCCAGACACACCGAAGTCAAGTGATAACATCTCCCTTTCAGCCTATCGACCGGGCCTTTGTTTCCGCTCGGATTCACCACCAGACACCAGAAGTGACAAAAGATTGACACAAGGACCAGAAATTAACCGCCGACCTATTAACTGTCCAATGCCACACAGCGGAAAGAAGGGAAAATCCGCAGGAAACAATGGAGGAGAGGGAGGCGGCCGAGAGAGCAGCACTAAACCAGACGCTTAATCTTTTCTCTTATCTCGCAACTGTTGTGAGCCCTTCCAGGCAATTTTCTATTCAGGCGATTGATTTTTATCACCTCTTCGAAACCTCTATGACAGATTATTTTTCAAAGACTAAAGCTACTTTCCCCACTTCTGCGACCCACATATTGCTTCAAATGAATGATAAATAGGGGAAAAGTTTCACACTATTATGCTGAAAACAGTGTTTTTGATTAATTCTCCCGCAGTAGATTAGCTGATTCCCGCTTTTTTTTTCTCCGCCGTAATGCCGCTGTGCAGCGAACGGGGCGAGAGAGAGCGAGCGAGCGAGGGAATCGACTGAGATAAAGCGTGTTGTGTGTCGCTCTCGCTCCTCTCTGACGGCCATTATAACTTCATTTACCCAACTTTGTCTGACAACTGCCATGTTTGTTCTGTCAGTGAGCAGTAAAGAGCGTTTCACAGCCACGTGTCAGGAAGTTTTTCTAGCACAGACTGTTTCTGAAATATTTGTATTGTTTAAATATGTGTGCCAATGCTCGGTTAATAATATGGTATTTTTGTTTGTGCATACAACACACACACACACACACACACACACACACACAAACAAACGTAACTTTTCTCCTTTAGCTCCCACTTTTCTTGACTCAAAGAACACGCACAAAATAATTGCATCCGTCAAATGTTGTGGCTGTCGATCTTTGATGGTGAGCCTTCTTTCCCAAAATAACACACCCCACCTCACATCTTATCAAGATGCGTGTCTTATTAAAACACACATGCATTTTGGGGGTCTGGAGCTGGTGTGACCTCTGTCAAATTTAACGCTAAACTTGTTTGGGAATTTTTTTGTAATTGACTCACTTTTAGCATTTTTACTTTTTCCACGTTATTCGATTGTACTTTGATCTAGAAATGTTTGTATTTTTTATTCAAATTTCATATTTTATCTCTATACGGTTTTTTTTAATTACTTCTATTGTATATCTTCATTTTATTGTACTTCCCTTTTGCACATTTTATTGCATCTTCCCATCCCTATGTTTAAACGACTGGAACGATAAAAAACACATTTCACTACATGTTATGCCACGTATAATATGTATGTGACAAATACAATTTGAAAATGTGAAAAATTTGAGTTTGAGAATAAAACAAAAATGTGAAATGATTTGCCTCATGCAGTGTGTGTGTGTGTGTGTGTGTGGGGGGGGGGGTCACGACTTTCTCTCTCTCTCTCTCTCTCTCTCTCTCTCTCTCTCTCACTCTCTCTCTCTCTCTCTCTCTCTCTCTCTCTCTGGTGGCTACAGGTTGAGCATGTAGTGACCGAGGAAGGTGAGTGGCTGTAGGTGTTGGAGGGTTAAGTGTTGCTTCGCCTCTGGCCCCCGATGTGGTTCATCGCTGCACTCGCTCATACATCCGTCAGTGTGGCTGATGACATGATGGATTACTGGAGTCTGTCAGCCCGTCACAACCAGTCTGCCGCTGATAAGCTGCAGCAGCCGCTTCAACCTCGGGCCTTGTTTGTCTTACCAGAAGAGAAAGCGCAATATGTCTGAGCGATTGCTATTGATGTTGCTTAAACAAGTGCACGGTTGTTGTGGCTTGTGCACTAGTGTAATAAAGGAACTTATTTGTGGTAAAACAGTGTCTTAAAGTGGAAAAGTAAAAAAAAAAAAAATGGTACAACATTCCCCTCATTAGCTTTATCTGATGAATTCATTTCTAATCCCAAATTGATTTATCGTGATCTTCAGACCATGACCAATGGAGAGAAAAATAAACCTTGCACCCAGCCGAACTAGAATAGAAATACTTTTAAAAAGTGATTCTCATTTCTCAACCCAATTAGGCCTAAATAATCATTTGAGAGCAAAATCTAAATCAATGAGCTGCAAGTTCCAGTGTTGAGCCAAGACAGTTATGCTAATGTCTTTAAAATGGCCCGTTTGTTTAATAGACAAGAACACACTGTAAATGTTTTGAGTGGACGCAATTGTGTCAGACACTTAAATGAGTAGTGCAGATATGAAAGACAGTGTCTAAATTAATGAATGTATATTGAATTAACTAAATTAATATGAGCAACAACACTTATTAACGACAAGTGCCTCTTGCACACAGCTTTTGACCGCAAAAAAATGACCATTAAATGCTGAACTTAGGAGAACAGAAATCTATTATCTGCAATCTTATTTCAGAGAACAGATAATCGCATCCTCAGTGCTGATTGGTTGTCAGAAATTGTTTGGACAATTTGTGTTTCCTCAGTAATTGTTTGTGCTTTTTTACAGTTAAGAATTCAGGTGCATCACATACGTCCAAATTTTCAAAGTCCCGTTGATAATTAATTTCAATGTCTTTTGAATTTTTGATTAGAATTTTATATATATTTTTAAGACAACAATAATCCGAGCAAACTCTCTTGACAATTGAGGGATTTTTAAATCCAAAATTATAAATCCATTTATCCATTTTCTTCCCTTTTTTTTCTACTCTAGCCATGTTGACATAATTATTGGAGTCCCTGTCTTCTCTTAGCTCTGCCTTAATGGAAGTCACTGGACTAATATGGTCGTACGTTTTTGTTCTGGTCAGAAACCGAGCGGCCGCATTCTGAACTAACTGAAGTTCATCTATTAGTCGGGCAAGAGAACCTCCCAGAAGACTATTTTTCCACAGTCACATGTAGAGTCAATTTGAAAAGAACTTCAATTCACCTAAATGCTTGTATTTGGACTATGGAAATATTGTACCGCTGGAGGAAACCATTTAGTGACAGTTCCTGGATCCTTCTTATTGTGAGGCAACGTTTCTCCATTCGGAAGATGTGGTCAATTCAATCTGATCTCAGCATCTCATTGTATCCTGATATTATATAGGATTTATCTGCTTTCTATTGAGTGTTGTCTCAATAGAATATAAGGATGGACTGGATGCAGTCTTCACACACACTTCACACACATCAGGTGGTGGTTTATGTTCTGTGACCTGTAAAATCTCCTCTTCACTTTGAGTTAAGGCCACATAAATAGAGCTAAAAACCTGCTTCTACTGTTGTTTCCTCCAGAAACAGATTTAGCTTTATTGTTTGTAATGGGCAAGCTGGCTAAAATGTGTAGTTTTGGTCTTGAGCGGTAATTGCTAGAGAGGCCTATTGATTTTCCTTCTTCAAAGTGTTAAGATGTGTGCCGCAATCGCATTGTTTTCAAATGTGCTTTATTTGCCAGGTCTTCAGCAGGGATCCCACTCCAGAATCTCTCCTGCTCACAGCTTTGAAGGATCCTCAACCTGGCTTTGAATTGCAAACCCGTTACAAGCAGCAGCTATAAGCGGGGATGTCATACATTTTGTCTTCGGTACTTAACCCTAACCCTAACCCTAACCCTAACCCTGAGTAGCAGATCCAGTGTAATTTACGCGAATATAAGCACCTCTATAATAACCCTAACCCTAGACGCTCAAAAACTTGAGGGGTGCTAATAAATGCGCATCAAAAGTGCGCGTAAGCATAAGCGCCCAATTTTTCCGTCAGAAGCCATCACAAATAAACGGTTATTGCTTCTGTGCTGTTGTCCTATTTGTTTTTGGGGGTTTTTTTTATTCCAGAGACAGACGTGCATACAAGATTTTATTGGCTCAACTGTACCACATAAGCATTCACTGGCGACACTTATAAGCAGGGACAAAATAACTCTGGAAAAAGAAAGATTAAACTAAATACAATAATTTATTGTTATAGCGTTATAAGCACATAAACTCCCCAAAAACAAGTTTAAAGTGCATCACGCTAACACCATTTGCATGTGTCATTAGTATGTGAATCCACCCGGTTTTCAACTAAATGTTATAATAGAAACTTTCCCAACTTGTCCCAAACTAAATAATTGAAAGTTGTTTGGCGTATTGAACACACATACGTCTTTATTATCGTGTACTGTACATTCCGTTTTTGAACCGTACGCAACCGTACGCAAATCTGGATTGAACTTGTCTGGATTGAAACTTGTCTTGTGTATTTGTTATGTGTCTACAATTGTTTTGTTTTGAGCTTGTGTAAACTATTACAGTTGTACACAGACAGGACAGCACATTACGTTTGTGTACTTGGGACAAAGTAAAAGTGTAAGCTTGGGAAAATAAATTAAGTTACGATCAGTAAAACTCTCACTAATAGAAGTAATTATACTGTAAATTATTATTTTGTGAATGATAAGATACCGTTTTAAGATTTTAATATTTAAGGGATAAAAACTCGTAGTCTGAACACTGATGAACAATGGACATTTTTCTTTTTTAATTGACTTTTTTTGCGCAGAGAGATGAACTTGAACTGGAAAGAATGTGGTAATAACCATAGACACAGTTAGAAATGTACCAGAGAATCGCACGCAGCCGTGTAAAAATACACGTGTCTGAATCCAGGTTCTCCTCTGTTTTAAGGTTCTCCTTCCGCTCCACAGAAGTTGTTCCAGGCGTGTGGCAAAGCAGTCGAGAAGAATCGTGGCAGACAAGTGCGTCTCTGACATTATCTTCAGCTCACGAGAATAAACACAAACAGAAATCAGCAGTCGGTGAGGGTGGCGTGGTGGTTTCATCTGAGGATGAGAGCTGGGATGTGATCTCGCTCTGAAGTGTCTCCAGGTGCCGTCGACATATCTGTGCGAGTGTGAGACATAAATCAGATGGATCTTCAGGCTGAGGAGATGTTCTAATGCCGATCCTCATCAGATTTTTGTGATCCTGTGGTATGCCGAGGCAGGTCCTGTGTTGGGCCCCGAGGCCGGGCAGGTGAGAGCCCCGCAGGCCTAATTGATATTCATGTGTGAGTGTCTCAGGGGCCCGACACTCTCTTTTCTCTTCCTCTCTCCCTCAGCTCTGTGGCCGTGAGGTTGCGCTTGTTTTGTCATCTGGTTACTGCCTTTTTTTTCTCAGTTTGTGATGTTCTCAGCAATGCTCTCAGTGCTTCCCATGGCACACGTGTCGGTCATTTATATGTTAAATACACTTAAATTATAGTAGAATTTTGCCTTTGTGTTTAACTATGGAGAACACAGCAGAGTGTTTGTGTGTGTGTGTGCATTTCGGTCAAACTGGGGACCTGAAAGCTAGGTTTCAATACTAAAGTGGGGACCCGAAGAAAAGGTTTAAATACTAAAGTGGGAACCTGATGACAAGGATAAAATACTGAAGTGAGGACAAGAATAAGAGATTTAAATACTAAGGTAGGTCTGAATACAAGATTTAAATCCTGAAGATGGGACCTGAATATTAGGTTTAAATACTAAAGTGGGGACCTGAAAACTAGATTTAAATAATAAAGTGGGGAACTGCATACATGTAATTGGCTTAAATGCCAAAAAGTGGACCTGAATACTAGGTTTAAATACTAAAGTTGGGTCCTGATGAAATGCTGAAGTGGGGGCTAGAATACTTGATTTAAATACTAAAGTGGGGACCTGAACACTAGGTTTAAATACTAAAGTGGGGACGTGAACACTAGGTTTAAATACTAAAGTTGGGACTACAGTGATTGGCCTCATCAAGAGCAACGATGAGTCTGCCTACAGGGAGGAGGTCCAGCATCTGGCCACCTGGTGCGCGGACAATAATCTGCTCCTGAACACCAGCAAGACCAAGGAGCTCATAGTGGACGTTAGGAAGGAGAAAAGAGGCTCACATGATTCCTCTTAAATAGCGCAAACTATTAAAACTATTAAACTATTGAAAAGGAAATATTAAATGTTTGATTTATTGTCTTTAAAGTGAAAGATTTGATGTAAAGCAAGCGTTTCTTGCATGTAACGAGTAAAATATTACTGAAAATACAATAAGTAATAAGTTACACCACTGCGTTACAGCAAAAAGTAATATATTATTGTAATATGGTACTTTTGTAACGCGTTGCTTCCAACACTGGTTATAAACAGGAAACACTTTTCATGCGCTTTGAGACAGTAGTAACTGTGAAAAGCACCTTAGAAATGCCCTGACCTTGAACACTAGAGATGTATGCAAAAAGCTAACACTGCAAGAAGGTTAAATATTAAAGTGGGGACCTGAATACTAGGTTTAAATATTAAAGTGGGAACCGGAATTCAAGATTCAAATACTAAAGTGGGGACCTGAATACTGGGCTTAAATACTAAAATGGGGACCTGAGTACTGGGCTTAAATGCAGAAGTGTTTATTTGAACAACATAGAATATAGAAATCACCTTAACCATTCTAACAAATATGGTGTAGCGTGTAGCCTGTCGTCAAGCTTTGTGAATGTCCCGTTTGTGATTCGAGGATGTGTAGTTCCAGGTCCAGTCGGGGCCTTTGTGTTTGTGTATTTATTTTTATATGGTTCTTTTTAAATTTATCTATTTGCAGAATAAAAAGAAATGTTAGAAGAATATGCAAATGCTGTAAGATTAAACTGGTGTAGATCATCTCAATTGAAACAGAAAACAACAAATAGTACAAAAATGATGATGAAAAATGACTGAATGATTATTCAAATATTACACAGCTTGATACTTTAAGCCAGCTTAAAATACGACCAGTCAGAACCAATCATGTTGTAAATAGTGGACCAGCTACACAATGTTTTATGCTAAGACAGTTAGCATACGCGCAGTCAATTTTACACAGGAAGTGTGTATCAAACTGTCAGAGTTTCCACGCCGTGCGTTCAGGAAAAAGGCAGGTTGAGATTCACTTTTCATGTTTCGCGTCATCAGAAGGCTAAGAAAACGTGTCGTCCAATAGCGGCGGGCACAGCGTGCTAAGCTAAGCACTCTGGCTAGCGGCTCGTGGCCCAAAATCACTCCTCTTCAAAAGCATTGACACAGGTTTTTGCCCGTTGACTCCGGCCCACCATTAATTGAGAAAAGCATCTGACCTTTCTCGGCGCTCGGACAATCTGCTAAACGCCCAAGCCGGCTGAATAGTTCTGCGGACGCTGCTGTTTCCCCTCCCACTCATCTTCATCGCTCCTGATGCTGGTTTACATCCACCCTGCACAGAAAGAAGAGATGACAGTTGTTACAGATATGCTGGTTTAATTACTTGTCAGCTTATAGTCCATATCTTGGCTGGCCAACGTGGAAGCTTAACTTTCTTCCCGCTTCTAGTAGCTTAAAGCGTGACCAGCCTCCAGTGCTTGAGTATTTAGCCATAAAACCCAGGAAATCAGGAAGATAAAACGACAAACAGCTTTTCTAATTTTATAGGGACGAGTGGGCAGTTTCCTGTCAGTGGTGGAATTGGCTTCCTCTGCTGTTGTTGGGCGTGATAGTGCTGAAAGAGCCACATCATAAGAGGCCTGCGACGGCTGGGCACGTCTTCCTTTCGATTGGCGCTGAAGGAGCCGACGCGCCAAGTCTGTTTGCAAATTGATAGATTTTCTAAAGCCTCCTGTTGTAGCAACGCCACATTTCTCTGGCAAATCCCTTTAGAAGTATTCAGCGCTGGGAACGACACGGCTGAAGAGGGTAAAAATGGCTGATTTGCTTGGGGCGAAGCGATTCATCTCGAGAGCGGACTAGCACCGTTTCTCTGGCCCTGGTGGCAGGGTTGGGAACTGCATGCTGTTTGGACGATGCCATCTGATTCGTCCACTTCTGGGACCAAAGTGAGAGCCACAGTTGTTGTCATGACGTATTACGATGCGAAAAAAAATGACCAGTGCTGTCAAAAGTAGTCATATTTGTTACTTAAGTAGAAGTATAGATGCTAGAGTTAAAAAGTACTTCTGTGAAAGTAAAAGTAACAGCCCAATCTTTTTACTGAAGTAAAAGCACCATTGCTAGTACTGATAAAACTACTTAAAAAAGTAAAAATAATGCAAGGATTAGATGCCATTATAGAACTATATGGTTAATTTAAAATGTTGCTGCATATTATTACATTAGAAATTAATGCATTTTATTACAATGCTTAGCCGTGCACATTAAAGAACCAAATATGTGCGCTAGAGTGACCATGATTATGATTTCCTAGAAAAAAAGACAATCTGCGCCGCCTCAAGACCTCAAAATCAAACAGGCTTCTCTGAGGTTGATAACATGCTTCATTGAGCTTCAATGATGTTTATCTTCTGTGATACAATTAAATTAAATCTGTAAAATGTGTTACAAAATAAAAGTTTTTCAAATAAACAGTATGAAATAATGTCCTAAATATGAACTCTTCTGTTTGAAAATCCAGCTTCAACAATATTGTATCTCCATAAGTGTACAGCATAACATAAATATTATCTCGCAAAGTCTAATTCTCAGTGGTTCACATGAGCTTCACCAAGCAA
This sequence comes from Paedocypris sp. Pulau Singkep, assembly GCA_017309775.1. Lineage (NCBI taxonomy): Eukaryota > Metazoa > Chordata > Actinopteri > Cypriniformes > Paedocypris > Paedocypris sp. Pulau Singkep. The sequence continues at coordinate 246,429 of MU204346.1, read as the reverse complement.
TAGGCTGTCGGAATGATACGTGTTAATACGTCAAGTTCACGGCAACCGGTTGGTGCAATTTATCTGGATGTTTTTTATTTAGATCGGTGACAACACGCAAATAAACCAAACCAAAATCAAATTGTAGTAACGCGGCTAGTTTTTGAAAAACAACGAGTAGAAAGTGCAGATATTTCCTTAAAAACAATAGGAAGTAGAAGTAAAAAGTAAGCGGAAAAATTATTACTTTAGTAACGTATGAATGAGCCAAAATTCTACTTAAGTAAAGTAACAAAGTAGTTCTACTTTGTTACTTGACACCAAATGACTATAACAAATACACTTCTCAATATTCAGCAGCGTAGTGTGACAAGCCTTTGCCTTTATTTTCTATTAATAGTGGAACTAGAACGTGTATCAAGACCGAAAACGTTAGAAAAGTGTTAGCAAGGGCACTAACTAAGCCGCTGGAGTAATTAGCTGTGCTGATGTAAGTCCTCAAACCTCGTGTCGCTACATGAGACTGAAGAGCAGTGAACAGCAGCGGCTTCTGCTAGTAGTCAATCACGTTATTCAGCATTTAAACACACACACACACACACACACACACACACACACACTTAAATACAAAACAATATGTCCATGTCCATGTTCCCTACCACCGGACGAGAGAGAGAGAGAGACAGAGAGTGAGAGAGTGAGAGAGAGAGAGAGGCCGGACAGGTTTTACTTATAAAGCACAGGTTTAACACAATCGTAATTGATCCAAAATGCTTTACTACAGATGAAGCGGTAGAAGATGACTGACTGACTGACAGATTGACAAACATAATAACAAAAGATACATTTAGTATATATTAATGCAGTACACAGTATGAGTACATATATGAGTAGCTAAAATATAAATTCCTAAAATAATTTCACGATTGCAAAATATCAACAATTATGAAAAATCAATGCCTCCAAAATAATTGCACAGTATCATTCAGAGAGTGACAGAGAGAGAGAGAGAGAGAGAGAGAGAGGGAGAGAGAGAGGAAGAATGTCTCTCTGTCTAATGGGAGTGTAAAGAGTGTGTGAGTGTGAACAAACACAAACAGGCCTTAAGAATCATAAAGGTCAAACATGACACTGCTGTTCTTTAAATCATCAGCTCACACTCGGTAAATATTGTCTGTCTGTCTGCGTATGTGTGAGGAAATGTGTGTGTGTGTGTGTGTGTGTGTGTGTGCAACTCTCTCTTTATCTCTCTCTCTCTCTCTCATCTATCTCGCCCGCTCTGGGCTGCTCTTTAGACTCTTATGACAGTTGTTTTTCAGTATTGATTGATTCGGTGATTGATAGGTGTAGGAGAGAGAATTAAAGCAAGTCTCATCACATTTGTCCGGAGGCTGGAGACTGTGACAGTTCAAAAGACAGAGTGAGTGTTTAAATGAGGCTGTCAAGCTCAAGCTGGGATCATTATTACCTTCAATAAAGCAGCAGAAACGTCTGTGTGTCTTTGTAAGTGCAGTTATTGATCTTGCTGCGTCGTTTAATAAAGACACCCGTGTTCGTCGCACACTCCATTCCTGCGTTTTATAGTTGCCGTAAATATTTCATAAGTGAATTATTAATCGCTGTCAGTTAATCAGGACATTAAACAACATTTAACGTGTGTGACACTGTAGAATTGTTTAAAGGCGTAGAGCGGCTTCATAAACCGAGAGCGACGGAAGCTGTGAAAGGAATCAAGGCCTGTAATGCGCTCCTTCAGCGTCTGACGCTTTAGAGGGAAACGTTGGAGAATATTGATTCCGCTAGTCACTGAAGATTGCCACTCACAGGCGTGTAGCGTTCGCTTATAAAGGGCTTAGCGCTAATTGCATTAGGGATATTAGCATGCAAGCGTTCCAGGCTTGAAATGGGATTTTCCAGTCAGCAGAAAAGACGCATGTGATTCACGTGAACACGAGGCGGATGAGACTGAATGAATGTATTGATCTGTGGATGCAAGAATATATACGTATGTGGACTAATTATGTCTTTACAGTTTGTATATACATATTTTGATTAGAGTAAGAGAACAAACTTTTTTTTGTTTAAGCTCACATGCCATTTGTGAAATACACTTGCAATTACTTTGAGACTTTGGCCTCTCGCAGCTATTAATAGAAAGTCACAACTGGACAGTCAGCGTTTCAAGCTCAATAAAATATATTTTTTAAATATGTTTTCACAGTTTTAGTCATTTCATGTCCACAATTCATGTTTGACATCAGTATTTTAAACAATAATCATTGTGAAGCATAGCAAAAAAGTAATATGCTGCAAAAATTGTAGATATGTCTACATATTAACGCTGGTCACTAAACTATTTGCATTTTGCAGGACAAAGTAGTTTTTGTATTGTTTTCTTTGAATTGATAAGCAAAACTTTGCATAAACCAACCACTGTCATGCGTTGATGAGATTGGAAAATGACTGTATGAATTATTTGCATACATATTTGCATGGTGTTTGTTCCAAATTGTGTTGTAGTGGTGCAGATCAAACAAATTAGAATCAGATTAGAATTAGAAATCAGAATCTCGTAGTCCATGAATGTCCACGGACGTGACACACTTTACTTATATATTTTTAAACCTACCCACCACAAAGTCAAGCGTCCAAACCCCCGCTTTTCTGTAGAGATCCAGATTAGAAACACACAGTGAAAGTGTCTAATTGAATGTTGTTTTCTCAGCTTGTGGTGAACGTGTGAACATGTGGCTTTGCTGAACTCCTCCGCAGACACGACAGAAATCAAACCCGCTCCAGAGGTCGAGCTCTTCATCTCCACAAACACTGCTTTCCTTTACTCTCATCCCCTTCTTAAGCTACAGCCTTTCATCTCTGGCGTGTCCTCCAGACTGAGATAGAGAGAGAGAGAAACAAAAGGGGGGATTGAACTAATAAAGAGAGAAGGAACTAGAAAATGTGAGAAAAAGTGGAACAGGGTAATGTAGGTGGGGCAAATGTGGGAGCAAGATGGATTGCAATAAGGAAGTCATGGTGGTGTCTACGCCTGAGATGTGAGTGCGAAAGACAGAACGAAAGAAAGTGTAAAGTGAGTGAGATTGTCAATATGGCCACTAGGGACCCTATTTGAATCGAAGTGTGTGAAACCATCTGTTATTCAGGGCCGAGGTGAATGTGGTGACATCGCAGACAAACTCATTCATTGTTTTTTTTTCCTGTTTCTTAGAAACAAAGTATCGGCAATCACGATGGAACTCTGTGCAGATGCTTTTCCCTTCATCTACTGGCTAATCTGGAACATCAGGTGGTTTTGTCTGAAAGCGAGGAGTTGTTGGACAGGAACCGGAGGTGGAACGGACGTGTGGCCGCTGGTCCAGGCGGAGGTCGGTGGAGGGAGCTTCCGACGAGTCTCGATCGGCCTCTGTCAGAGCTGTGATAAATGAGCAGCTCTATTTGTTCAGACCTCGTGTTTCTGCTCAGATCCAGCCCTGCAGCGTCTGCTATTAAAACATAACCCGAGCTGACAAGCGCTGCTCCGCAGGGACCCGCCCCCCACCCCCCCTCCCGGGACTCGCCGCAGCAGACTGGAGCTGACTTTCCACTACATTAGGACTGCAGGAAGGCTCGAACCTGCTCATCTGCTGGTCCAGGCATCTGGGAAAGTTGTATGCTGTTCTCCTGAGTGTGGAGTCCAGGGGCCGCAGGCTCGGACCCTTCAGCCTGTGGGCCAGTGTGTCCTTATAAATAATCCCTTTCTGCATGTCACATCCTCTTTCTACTGGACGGCTGAACACAGCGAGACGATGCTCAACATCTTGCTCTTCCTGTCCCAGAAGAAGCTCGAACATAAACACTCTGGAAAAGTAAATGTGAGCTAGCATAATATTTGTATATGCACAACGCTTTTCATTATTTGTACATTTTGTTATTGTTGAAGTGAGTGTGTGCGTGTGTGGTCGAAGTAAGGCCTGTGAAATCAGAGCACAAAACACAGAATATACGTTATAACACAGGATAACACAAATCTATATTTATACAGAGGTACCACACAAAATTACAAAATGAATTAGTTTCGTAAACCTAAAATTGTGTAAAATGGGACACATTTTGCATATAAATGCGCAAATCTGTTCCGAGACTCCCAAAATGTAGATGCTTTCATAATATGATAAAAAATATCGTAATAACTGTAATGAAAACACGATTCATAACATTTGCCTTGTTTGCCCTTTGGCAGGTGTTTATAAAAGTACAGTAATCCCTCGCTACTTCGCGGTTCGACTATCGCGGATTCACTGCTTCGCGGGTTATTTTTCTTTGTTACGTATATTCGCAGATTAATTTTTTCCTGACCATATCTTAAATGTGCGCTCGCGCCTCATATCCCCCCATTCAAACACTGAACCCATTGAAAATTAATATCTCCGCGTGGACGACGCGTGCTCTGGGGAGATGTTTGTTAACATTACTTTAATAAAGAATACTACGTGAAAAAAGTGTTTTAAAAGTCTGGATAAGTGTTAAATAAATACGTAACTGTTGTGACTCTACTTCGCAGATTTTCACCTATCGCGGTCGGGCTTGGAACGTATCTACCGCGATAAACGAGGGATTACTGTATACTGACACGTAGGACAATCTCAAATGAATAAACAGTTGTTTATTCCACCATCTTGAACACGGCGAACTACTTATGAACAACTTACGGCGACAAACCCTGACATCACCAGGATGTTAGTCGAGCATCTCACACGGGTTGTACTTTTGTGCCTAAAAATAATGAAAAAGCAAAGACACAGTTTTGAACGTCTTCTCTCCAACTTTATTTTGTACAAAGGGTGGAGATCGAGATCTTCTACTCACACATGAGCAGTGCGGAATACGGCAAGCCTCAAAGGACAATACACCTGATGTATACGAATACAGATACAGATGTCAATGTGACGTATCAATGATTCCGGAAGTAAGATTACCTGTAACTGTGCTGCTTCTGTAAAGGAGGTTTTTTTTTTTCATTTTGTTTATTGGCATGCGAGAAGAATAAAAAAACTGTTTTACACGTCTGACCTCTTGCATGTTTCACTCTGAATGTGTATTACATGTGTATTAGTGGTCATAAAAAACCTGGCTGAATATTCTTGTTGCTACTACACTTGGCCTGTCGTATCAACCACGCCTTTCGTAATGTGAAATTTCTATTAGTGGAGACATTCATAAAGTGAGGTACCATTGTATACAAATCCTTATATCTTGATCATCATATCTTGCGATTTTTATACTTTTATATAAATATGCAAAGAGAGAGACAAACAAAAGACCAACGTGTGTTTTGTCAAACGTGTGGAGATGGATGTGTGTTTGTTTGCAGACCCCAGGCCTGTTATTCGGCCGCGTGTCCTGGATTCAGATCCGTCGTCTCAAGTGGCCACATCTGAGATGTGAAGGGGTTTGGCAGGAGACGGTGGTCTGCGCTTAGACGAGGCCCAAATTTAATGAGCATAAATAATGAATACGACATGCTGATCTCTGAATCACATGCCAAGATATTAGGCCAAACTCCTGCTCAATTTTCTCTCTCTCTCTCTCGCCCTCCCTCTTCCTCTCTCTAAATAGTTCAATTTTGTCTTGGACTCCATTATGTACACACACACACACACACACACACACACACACACACGCACGCATCAAGCATTTTTATTATTTCCTTCAAGTACAAATTATTGCCATTTTGTAACGTTTTTGTTCACCAAGACTGAATTTTTTTTGCTCGGCCTGGTATTGAAACAAGTCTTGTGCTATTTTATACACTCTCATTTTCAAAGATTTGAGAAAAACAAAGCCCTGCTTTTGGCCTGAATTATTGATGTAGCTGATCGATACGTCTTCAGATGCTGGTGCTCCACTCGAGAACGCCGTTATCTTCATCTGGACAAACTCTGGAACTGCTCTGGACGCTGATGAAGCAGGTTGGAGTGGAAAAGCATCTGTGGATGTGATGGATGTGCGTCATGACTGGGTGAAGTGTGTGCTACTCCTCATACCTGAGAAGACCAGAAGGAGATGCAGATTCCAACTCTTTCTTTTTCTTTCTCCTTTTCACTTTCAGAAGACCTGGCAGGAGCTGGAGAATTCCAGAACCCTGAACTCCCAGTCTGTGACGCTCCGAGCTCCCTCCGTCACTCTGAACTGAGTCCTCGTCAAATGCTCCAGATCTGTCAGTCAGTCTCCGGCCGTTTCCCAAGACTCGAACGTCGTTGAATTATTAATCCAGCCATTTCTCACTTCTGTCTCTATTTGTGGAGAGATTGCTGATGCTTTGCATTCAGGAAGATCAGAGCGTTAGTCTGTTTTCATGTGGAGGAGCAGTTCACTTGTGTGTTTAGTGTCTCTCCTTCTCTCGCCGAGACGTGGCAGACGCTCGGTATCGCTCTGTCTTGCTGACTACTCAGTACATGTCGGCCTTTTCCACTTCAGATGAGCTTCCCTCCCCTCACGTCTCGGCTGTTATCTGTAAAGAAGGCTGATCTCTTGGCACAAGTGGAGGAGTGAGCTGTCGAGAGACGTGGCAGGGTTAAGGAGCGAGCACCGACTCTCCAGTTGAGGAATGAGGGGGTGTTGGAGGAAAAGTGAAACATCAGACAGCCATTGCTTTAGAAAACCCAACTCTACCCTTATGACAAATGTGTGCCAGACAATTAGTGTAAAACCTGCATGAATCGCCGAGCGCGGCTGGCAGGGCTTGATCAGATAAACCTGCTGCTGAGGAGAATGATATCAGCTGTGGAGATGGAGAAACCAAAGCTGAGACTTGAATCGTTTCCCGCCGCCTATGGGGAGAGAGGAGTGGCACAAGTAGTGATGCAGGAGAGGTAAAAGCCATTTATGTTACGATATTTGAACACTTCAATTCAGTTCAATTTGCTGTGAAAAGGTTGCAGGTTCAAATCTCAGACATTCTTCTGGGTGTTTAATTTAATTGTGTAGGTATGAGATGGTGCCCAGACGTTACAACCTGGGGGGTTTCCACCCGGGCGATTGAACCCGTCCCGCGGATTGTTCGGCCAAGACGTTTAGGACCCACGGATTGTGACTTTTCCCGCGGAGAGCGAGAAATTTGTGAAGCGGTTCCTTGCAATCGTGGTGAAAGAATGATGAATAGTGAACAGCTTTACAAATTGCCAATAACGTTTGAATCCGGTAAGCGGGTGGTGAAATACACACAGCATGTTAAAAACAGTATTTTTCAAGGGGGCGCTGTTGAGAAATCATTTTATGGTCAGTCAAAAAACCTTTATTTTTTTTATTAATTTACACACTTTTCTGAATGTTGGGTCAAATAGAATAATGTGATTTGACTTGTTTAAGGGAGGCAATTTGCCCACTTGTTTGACTAAGAACGAATAATAATAGTCACTCCCCTTTGGTAAGGCAAGTGCTCAACAATAAACAAGGGGCCAAAAATTTTATTTGATTTTCGGGCTGTCAAAGGAAGAAACGTGATTCTCATGACAACATAATTCCTAGTGACAATGTGAAGTATAGTATGTGAGTTTGTCATTGTGGCCACTAGTGACAGTCTCTAAACTGTCATATAGTGAAGTTATACACACTTAAAGTGAAGTGCACACACACACACACGGAGCAGTGGCCAGACTTAACCTGCGTATAGGGGATCATGTGGGGGTCTTTCCGAAATTGCAGAGCCTCTCAAAAAGAGGTTTTCGAACCTGCAACCTCTTGGTCACAAGATCAATTCAATTCAAAATACAGAACAACAAAGAGAAACTAAAATGTTGTAAGCACAAAAGCATAATCAACATCAAAATCGAGAGTTTCATACCAGTACCAAGTTTTACGATATCTTCAGCTTCACTAGATGCTATTTACTGGGAATTACAGTCTATTTTATTATTCACCGATGCCCCTCGTGACCCTCAAGGTCACTGAGCTGAAGAAACGTGGCACCAGTGTGAGCCAGTGGGACCCGAGGTGTGATTTTAATAATGTACAGTAACTGTCAGGCTTTGGTAACACCGGTATGTATGTTTTATTTTAAATTAATTCCAACCAAGCAGCTGTTGGACAATTGGAGTTCTGTTTTGTACACACACAAAAAAAGCAGGTTTTCCTCAGCTCATGTCTGGCTTGGCAAACATTATAATTGTGTTTCTTACACGCCGTTGTTTTGTGAAACGATAGACACATCTGTTGTCCCATCGGTGCAGTAAATCCAAGCTGGAGTCCATGTGACGGCGCGTCTACAAACAGCACCGGCAGTCAAACACTCCCAGAGAGACGCCTCAGTACGTCACGGTGGTGAGGCCTGTCAGACAACACGCTCCTTCCACGCAGGCTGAAGAACAAGTGTGGATCGCAGAAGAAGAAACCCTGCGAGAACCTCGTCTTCTTCAAGGCCTGTCAGACTGGAAAAAAACACTGCAAATTTGTTTGCCCGAGCTTTTTTTCTTCTTCTTCTCTCTCTGTGGCGGTCAGAAAACGTAACTGTCAGGTAACTCATGAAAAAATCATCCGCTTCCTTCCTCGTGTCGTTCAATGTCGCTCGACATCATGTCAAGGTAGCGGCGGCCCGGTGCAGACCATCCTGGCCCCCACGCAGGTACACGCCGGCTCCTCGTCCCCCACCATATGTTTCGGCTTTCCCTGACAGTAAAAATGGCATTTACATGGCCACCGTGTGCTGTTTACAGAAGTTTAAACTCCTCGGATACACGGCGTCCTGCGCGTGAGCTCTCAGCTCCATAGATAATACATGAGCTTGTTGGGTTTGAAAGGATGAGGCCATATGCATGAGAGCATTAAATGAAGAGCTAAACTGACAGCCCCATCTGCCGAATACGCTCCGGCTCAAGGACCGGCCCTGCCCGCCTCTCTGGAGGACGCCGCACCGTCCTCGCTGCTAATGCTAAATATTAATAATTTGTTGACCTCAAAGTGTTTGGGAAACTGGCGCTGAATGGCATATGCAGATGTCAGGTGAACAACTCTCTCTCTTTGTTTCTCTCCCTCCCTCCCTCGCGCACTCTCTCTCTCTCTCGCTCTCTCTGTGTTTACTTCATCTGTGTTTATTTCTCTCTTTGTTTAATCCCTCTCTCATTCTCTCTATTTTTGTGTATCTGCGACTCAGAGAACACACACACACACATTTTGCAGATTCGGTCATGAATATTACATGTCACTGGCAGCCGTGCCAGTGTTGAATAAGTATTACGTACGCGTTCGGATCGCAGGAGTGACTTACAAACTGTCGCAACGCTTTAATCGACGTCTTTTATGTCATTATGCTTCATTTTATAATAGTCAATGATATAGTCACACTGTGGGTCAGAAACACACAGATCCTCTGTAGAGTTCCTCACATTCATTTTCAAAACAAATCATTTTTATGCTATTTAGTTTGGTCATGCAGTTGGTCGTTGTGTATTGTGGAATTTTGAAATCTTTAATTTAATAAATTAAACCTGATTTAATGTAACTGAATATGGCAAAATATTCATGATGATTTGCAGGAAGTGATTCTGACCCATTTGTCTCTGTAACTGGGAAGAACCTGAATAAAAAAGGCCTGCGATTGCTCTGGAACTGATAAATACTTCAGCTACACCTCACTAGTACTGGCTCAGACCCTCGGTTGGCTTCAGAACTGCCTTAACAAGGTTCCGAAAACATTCCTTTGAGACTTTGGACTATATAGACATGATCCCATCACACAGTGGCTCATGTCAACTTCAAGAAACCAGTCTGAGACTTCACGCTTGTCCTAAAGGGCGTAGCCGTCAGAAGAAGGTTCACTGTGTTCTTCAAGGGATGGACATGGTCAGGTCAACTGTGGCAATGGCACTATGCTCAGTTTGTTCCAATGAACCCAAAGTGTGTCAAGAAAATCTCCTCTAGACCATCACACCACCAACACAATCCTGAACTGCTGACACAAGGCAGGATGATCCATGCTTTCATGTTATAGACGCCTCATACATTCGGACTCAACTATGTCAATGCAAGCAAAAATCCAGACTCATCAGATCAGACAACTCTTTTCATTCTTCTATTGTTCAGTTTTGTTGAGTCTGTGTGAATTGTAGCATCATCTGTTGTTATTTCTAAACAGGAGCGGTCCCCGGTGTGGTCTTCTGCTGCCGCAGCTCATCCTCCTCGAGGTTTGAGTGCTGTGTGTGTGTCAGAGAAGCTCTTCTGCACCTTGGTTGTAGCGACTGGTTATTTGAGATGCTGTTTCTTCCCATCAGCTGGAACCAGTCAGATCATTCTGCTCTCACCTCTGACCTCAAGGCATTTGCTCCACAGAACTGCCACTCACTGCATATTTCCTCTTTTTCTGATCATGTAAACTCTAGAGATGGTTGTCTATGAAAATGTATGTAGACCAGCTGTTTCTAAAACACTAAGATCAGCTCGTCTAACACCAACAACCACAACACGTTCAGTCACTAAAATCATCGTTCTTCTCCATTCTTATGCTCAGTTTGGACTGATCGGCTTAACCGTGACTAAATGCATTGAGTTGCCGTCGTCTAATTGGCTGATTCGAAATTACTGGCCTATAGGTGCATGTCATTGACTTTCTGATTCCTGAACATCAGACCACTGAAGAAACTCTGGCACTTTGATGGTGGCAAGCAGGAAATTATCGGGACTAGATGGTTTGGTGGAACCCAGAACCACTCGAACATCCTGTGATGCATCTGTCAGCTTTTAATTGTGGCTGTGGAGCAGAATGGTGTTGTTTTAATATCCTGTATAGATTTTGATGTAATACACTTACTTGCTGCAGCCCCGGGCAAGAATCAATTCGGCACAGGAATCTCCTTTTGTTAAAAGCCAATCTTGTTTTAATGATGCATGAAGAAATATTCAAGCATTGACATTTTGCTGTCAGGTTCCTTTAGAAAAATCAATGCAGATGATTCTGCTCTGACCCAGTGATCCACTTAATGCTGATTAGGGCTGTAATATGATTTGCTGTCAGCATAATATGTGTGTTCGGATCTGATCTCATTAGTACAGGCTTGATTGAGTAAGTAGTGTGACATCACTTCCTCTTCCGTTTCACCTCTTAAACCTGTTTCCGAGTCTCATAATATTAATATTAACAAGAATTCATTCATTTTTTTATTTATTGGCGCCTTTCGCGACACTCAATGTCGCCTTACAAGACACACAACATTCATCAACATTGATCTACATTGCTCAACATGTTTTTATTATTATCTGTTGCTTTCATCTAATGTTCTCTATTGTTTGTGCTTTTACCGACCATATATCCGACTAATTCTCAGATACAGAATTCTGTTGTGCTGTGTTTGTGTTACCTCCACCCAAAGTGACATTAGTCTGGTCGTGTTTGTTTTAGATTTTGTTTCATGTGTGTGTGTGTGTGTGTGTGTGTGTGTGTGTGTGTGTGTGTGCGGGTGTGTGTGTGTTAAACAAATGTCACAGTTCAGGCTGGTACCCTAGTACCAATTCTAATCACCAAATCTTGTTTTAGCCAGGATGCTAACGCTAACCATCTTTTTATACATTACGCTAGCACCACATGTTGCTCTGGTCAATGAGCTAAATCCAGATACGCTAACATAGGACGGCAAATTAGGCTTTCCAGCTATGCTATCACCAAGTTTCACTGTGGCTAGTACGAATCATGCTAACAGCGGCGCTTTTCTAGGCTGGTATGCTAACACCAGATCAAGCTAATGCCAGATCTTGCTCTGGCTAGTACACCAACAACAGATCTCGCTGATGACAGGTCTCGCTAACACCAGCTCTACACTAACACCGAATCTTGTTAACACCTGATCATATTAACACCAGGTCTTTCTCTGGCCGATTGGCTCACCAACGCTAATCGCATTAGCGCTCGATTTTGCCTGGGCCTGAAAACCCAGATCTCGCGAACATTTCCGACATTTACTGGATTGGCACTTTGTGTTGTGATTTTATGGCCATTGTTTTGCGATTTGCATGACTTCTTTAGTGAATTAAAGAGTAAACATTGCAGTGTCTTTCAGCAACCGTTTCTCTCGTCAGACGCTAAATTAATCAGTGTTTGCCGATACAAGTCTTTCATTTCACATGTGATGGAGGTACATTTGAAAGTACAGTTGACACAGTGTTTGGAAATAATTCAACAATGTGAACCTAGAACTGTGCGAAATCTACGGCTCATCTGCGCTAAGTGTTTCGCGCGGCTAGCTCAGGCGTCGGGAACATATTGCTTTCAGTCTGTGAAATTATATATCATATCATATGTGAAAAACTGACAGAATGCATCATTCTGATGCATCTCTGGAACAAAGTACTCTGTCCCAGGGGCTTGAGGATCACCGCGTCTTCAGAATGGAAACGTTAAACCTGTTTTACGCTGTTTAATGCCTTTTCTTCCTTCAGTCCTCTGACAGTCTTTGTTTTCCTCCTAATTATCTCGTCTGAATGTGAAACGTCAGCCACCATGATACATGATGCTCTCTCTCTCTCTCTCTCTCTCTCTCCCTCTCTCTCTGTCTTTCTTTCTCTCTCTCTCCCTTTCTCTCTCAGTCCCACTGTCTTTCTCTCTTCTATCTTTTTCTCGCTCCCACTGTCTCTCTATCCCACTCTTTCTCTTTATCGCTCTCACTGTCTCTCTCTGCCTTTCCATCTCTGTTTTTTTCGCGCTCCCACTGTCTCTCTTCCTCACTCGCTGCTTCTCTCTCTCTCTCTCTCGCTCTGTCTCTCTCCCTCTCTTTCTTTCTCTCACTCCCACTGTCTCTGTCACTGTCTCTCTCTGCCTTTCATTTCTCTTTTTCTCTTTTTCTCTCTATGCTTTTCTCTCACCCTCTCTCTCTGTTTCTCTCTCTTTCTCTCTCACTCCCACTGTCTCTCTCTCTCTCTCTCTCTCTCTCTCTCTCTCTCTCTCTACCTTTCACTCCCACTGTCTCTGTCACTCTCTTTTTTCCATCTTTCTATCTCTCTCTTTCTCTCTCGCTCTCTCTCTCTCTGCTTCTCTCTCTCTTCTATCCTTTTCCTCTCTCTCTCCCTCTTTCTCTCTTGATTCTGATAGCATTGACCTCGCACACTGAGTTCGTCTACGAGGCAAGAAAGAACAGTATTCATTTTCCCCTGTGCTCCTCTCAGCACATGAACTGTAGAGAAACATTTTATTCTGGTAGATCTTCCTATAGATGATCGGTAGCTGTGCAGACGCCGGTGAAAGTGTTGTCTTTCAGGAAGGTCAGAGGTCAAATGCGCCGCAACCCGACACCACTTTAGTGGGCTGAACTGTTGAGTAACATATTGAGTGAGATGATCGCTCATCTGGGAGCCGCAGGTCACCTTCAATTAGGGCCACATTATATAATGAAAGACACTTCAGTGGAGGATTTTTGCATTTCTGGCTGATGGCGTGTTTTTCCACGCGTGCAGAAGCTGTTTAAACTGAGTTCAAAATAATGAAAATACTCAATAAAACAAAACAATCTTTACAAAGGTATTGGAGACTAAAAATAAATGCAGCATTTTGAATATGCAATGTGTTCTTTGTAGTATTGGCACAGTACAATTCGTCGTTTTTAGCTTTCAAGCAAAACGCATCAATATCCAAAGGTGTAATTGACAGAGTTGCTGTGATTTGTCTAGTTCCTGTTGCAGATCAAAGTCCTGGTGTCATCTCACGTAAAGATACGCTTCCTGATGTACTTCCTGATAGAATTTCACAGTTAGTTGTATGATCTGTTCCTATTGTAGTTTGTGATGTAGTTCTTGGATCTTGAAGCAAGTTCTTGTTAGTTTCCTGATGATTCCTGACACCAATTGCTTGTGCAGTTTTTGGATTGTTCTCTGGTGTAGATATAAGTGTATGTCACTGTTTATGCTGATCTTAAATACGTTTTAAAAGAATTGGTCCTTGTAGGGTAAAGCATGGTCATCAAAATAAAAGTCCACAATGCCTGCTTAACGTGAGCATAGTCTCTTGACTAACACCGAGCTTCAGCCTGTGTAGTATCATTACGGTCAATATCAATAATACCAATATAATAATTGATAAAGTCAAGATCAATTCAAATCAATTCAAACCAATGTGTGATTTACTTCACGATGGTAGAAAGGCCCACGGAGCGTCCGAGCAGTTCCCAGGTCATGTTTCCGGGTTCAAGAAAGTTCGCTGAAAAGCTTTAACACTCGATCAGACACTTTGAAGACCAGGATACAGCTCTAAATCGCCTTTGGTTCCAAGTCATTACAAAACGATGATTCTTCAGGAACGATCAAGAATGAATAATGAACCACCAAATAGAATTTGTAATTCCCACACTGCTGCTTGAGAGCAGTAGTTATGTTTATTATTCTTACTCTAAAATTATATATACTAGTGCTGTCAAAGTTAACGTGTTAACGCACACGATTGATTTTAAGTGCTTAATCGCGTCAATTATTTTTAACGGCATTAATCACAGTTGCGTTTTCTTTACTTTCGGTTTGGCGACGTTGCAATGACTAGAACCAAGAGAGCCGCACACATTTATATGGATAATGGGATTGCTCAGCCTCATCTCAGTCTCTATCGGTGTGGCGTTAGCATTAGTTGAGTCTCGCAGGACTCCTCGTGTGACGGAGGCCCATCTGTTCTTCAGCAGGAGTTAGGCTGCTAAGCGCCGTTCTTTGATCCCGCATGTAGATTTCTCCAAACCCTCTAGGATTTGCCCACCCTCACCTACTATTGTATATCTGCCCCGGAGTACAAATCGCAGCTTCGTTATGAGTGCGAGCACTAAAGCCGCTAGTCCCTTAAGTGCATGTGCACACATTGTATTGATGTTTGGTAGCATGAAAGCGCAGACATTAGCATTGCTCTGTCACGCGAAAAAAAGCAGCTGTGCCAATGGCATCCACGGGCTGGTCGGAAATGGCATTAGCAACATGTTTTCCGTTCGGTTTGACGGGTTCGGTTGGTTCGCCCTGTAAACGCATCGGCAGCGGTCATCAACACACCTGCACCTCATGATCAGCTGAATTTATCTTGATTAAAATCTGATGTCACCCATTGATTGATCTGATTAATAAGGATCAGCCCACACGTTCGCCCGTTAAACGACGCGCCATTGTGTGCTATTCCGGGGTCCGCCGTGCCATTCGTCTTCATCATTAGCTGGCGGCTGACCGAGGGGCGACTGACAGGCAAAAATTAATTTTCTAACATATAATTACGGAGCAAAATGTTGACTGGCTTGCAGGAAGTGACACGTCGGCGGTCTCCGGGAGACATGGCAGCAACATTAGCATCGGTCATTAGCGGGCAGACATTGCCGTGTCGTTGTCGGATGCAGACTTGTGTGCGTCCCTATTTGGTTACCTGCATGACAGCCTTGTTCAGGACACAAGAAACAGCTGTCTCGGCCTGTGTGAGCCGAAATAATTAGGCCTGTCATCTCGCGCCTCTGATTCTACCTTCAGCCGCCGAGCCAAATGCAAATATTTTGCTTTCATTGTCACATTCACCTTGACACGGATATTGCTCGTGTGCCTAACTGGATGAGATGACTTGTGAATTTGCATTGTTGGTTCTAATAAATTCGCCGGTGGCAGGGACCCATCACCGACTTTCTCTCGCCGGCGTCATCAATCACGGCAGCGGCGCGACAGACGGCTCTCGCCTTCATTTGTTACATATGCGAACAAGCTTAATTATTTGTACTGTAATTAGTTGGGGAAATGTCAGGAAATGTCAGCTCTGTGTTCGGCGTGGAAGAGCGGCGGTGACTGAAGTGTCATTAATGCCAGAGGAGAAGATGAGGATCAGCTGCGGAGGAGAGCGAGGCCTTTGCGCTGTAATCATGGAGACTCGCGGGGCAGAGCAGTGTGATGGGCATCTTATTAGCGAGTTGCTCGGCTGCATGTCTGCCGTTTTTTGTCTTCCTCTTTCACTTTCCTCCCCGGTGCGGTTAAATAAAGGCAACGAGAAGCAAAAATAAAGTCGGGTAAACAATCGCAGCTCTGCAGTGAGAGAGCTGCTGTCAAGCCGCTCGTTTTACCGGCCTGTCATAAACAGACATTATGCTAAAAGAGAAGCGTGGTGGGGAAGGTCTGTGTCAAAACTGTTGAAGTTGCCTTTTTAAATAGACCACATTAAATGTGATGGAGGAGGAGAGACGGCTTGTTACGATCGACCAATGGGATGGGGCGAGATCTGGTGTTCCGACAAGCTAGATCCAGCCGCAATCCTACGCGTTTACTAGTCGTGACAAAGAGATTAACAAAGGTTTTGCTTTTACTGGTCAATTACTGGGCCATTACGCTACACAACGTGTGGCAGTTGTGGTCCAGTGGTGGGGACTTGTTCTACTGTTATACACTGCAAATGAGTTCTTGACAAGCTAAAACACCTTGAAATTACACAATAAATCTCTGTTTTTTTTTTACCAGACAAGATAAATGAACTAGCTTAGAATTAAGAGTAAAAGATTACTTGCTTGTAATTAATTGCTTGTTACAAGAAAATAGGTCTTGTTTCAAGTGAGACAATTAACTTGTTTCACTTGTTTCTTAGCAAGTAACATTTTCTCACCCCATAATTTTACTTGATTTAAGTCTATTTTACTCATTTTCATGTGCATTTTTTGCAGCGTAGGGTCCGAGATTGCTGGTTCCAATTCTCCTACAATGCAAAAAATAAATTCCTGACAAGCTAAAGAATCTTGAAATTAGACAATGGATCTTGTTATTTTTTAACAAGATAATGTAACTTTTTTAAGACTAAGAGTGAGAGATTACTCTGCTTATTTCAAGAAAGTAGGACTTGGAATTTCTTGCTTAGAAAGAAAATGCTAATTCTGGTGATATTTTACACTAAATCGAGATCTTTTAAAGAAAACATTATGTTTTACCACAGAAATGTGTCAAGTGTAATATTCTTATTTTAAGGACACAATGTTTCTCAATTTAAGAAACTATCCACTTTTTTTTTTTACAATAAAGTCAATGAGAACAAGAAATGAAATGCTGAAACAAATCTACCGTGTAGCAAGATTTTTTTTTGTCTTGTTTCAAGACGTCTTACCATTTTCTCACCCCATTGGCAGATCATTTTACTTGATAAAATTTTGTTTCACTCAATTTGCTTGTTATTTTCTCTTTTTCTTTTCACGTAGATTCTTTGCAGTGCTGGTTCTGCATCTGAGTGTCCTAGGACAAGACACTGGCCCGCCACGGCATAAGCCTGCCCACTGCTCCAGGTCACTTCACTGTGTGTGTGTGTGTGTGTGTGTGTGTGTGCGCGCGCACTTCGCTCGAATGAGTTACTGTAAGTCCCTAGTGGCCTTAGTGCCAATCACCTTCCCATACATTCTACAATTCCGACTTTCTTACGTTCTGGTTCTGCCGCGTTGTTGTGATGCAACAAGCGGCGGAACAAGACGGTCCGGAACGTATCACAACGCTCCCAAAATCTGCTTTTAAACCGGTTTCTCGCGTGGCATTCTGAGCGCCAGACCAGGAGTCGGTTCCGATATCAGCGCGTAGGCTTTGTGAGGTCTCTCGGGAGGTTTAGGTGTCCGCTCTCCATCCAGGAGCCATCCTGAGCTCCCTCACCCAGAGACGCCACTGATGCTCGTCCAAGAGCTCCTTAATTAGCCTGCAATCTGGCACCGGTGCATGTTCCTGGCCTGTTTGAATAGGACGCCAGATGCAGGACCACCTTCAGTGTGTCATTTCATTGTGTGGGCAGCGGGGACGGGGCATCAGCCGCTCGTGCCGCCTCGCTCTTCTCTGGCACGACAGCAGAGGTGACCTCAACCAACTCCACCTTCGCCAGCAGACTAGTGGCTTGGCGGGGAACGCTCACCTATCTGATGTGTTGGCTTATCAGCCGGGCTCAAAAACAGAGACGTTGGACGTGGACGAGCCCGTGTTGTCAGTCAGGTGGAGGGTTTTCCATCCGCAGACAGTTTGTCTAAGCGCCTGTGCTGTTGTCTTCCGGCGGCGTCTGCTGGGATTTTCAGTTCATTAACGGAGAAGACGTCCGTGCGTGCCAGCTCGCTCCTGGAGAGCTTCGCTAGACTGTGTGAAGACGTTACCGTTTTGCTAGTGAGATTTTTCATCCTCCGAAAGAAAAAAAAAATGATGAAAAAAATGTGTGTTTCCACGCATCTGAGATTATAGCAAAGCCTAAACTCAATGACCACAGATTCCCCGTCCAGGATCCATGTAAAATTAAATTCATGGAACCGGTTCGGGGTGAACTCAAAAGACTCGTCATTCAACATTAACTTAATCTGTGGTTCGATTTGCAGTCTTAAGCTGCGGAAGCATAAAAGCCTGTGTAAGCATTCTTAAATCTGCCCTGCCAAGCTTATTACTGCCTTATTTTTTGCTGTGAAGCTGTGGCCCAAATGCAGCGCATTTCTCAACAAGCCATCGGACTGCGGAAGAAATCGACTTAGCGTTATTGTGCCTTGCTCACACCAATTTATAAAATGCTAAAAATTGCATGACAGCAGTAACCGAACCGTAGTTTCCTCTGTAAAGTGTTTCTAGCCCTTCACCGGCATCTGCCTCAACATGAACTGATCGATTCGATGTAAGTGTGTGTGTGTGTGTGTGTGTGTGTGTGTGTGTGTGTGCGTGCGTGTGCAGACATTTTGGTCACTGTGGCCCAAAATATTGGATTTTATACTAAAGTGGGGTCCTGTGGTCTCTTGTGTTGACCTTGGTCTGGGTTACAAATTATGAAGCCTGGATTTTAAAGCTGAAGTTACAATTAAGTTTTTGTGTGTGTGCGTGTATGTGTGTTTGCGTGTGTGTGTTAGTGCGCGTGTCTGATTGAGAGCGATAGAAATAGTCCATGAATGTGAGTGTGCGAGTGAGTTTGTGCGTTTGTTGCTGTTGTGTCTGAGTGTAAATTCACACAGATAAGAAATTGTTTTTTATTTATGCTTTTAAGCAAATGTCACGCTTTTAGTCTGTTAACGTGCGTGATAAATACTTGAACACATTTCAGAGTTTATTTTTGTCCAGAGCTTCTACAAAGACATAAAATTAACCGAACGCCTTCCTTACCAAAGTGTGAAAACTAAAGTTAAACTATAGTATTCAATGTTTTACTAAATGTTTTCTACTACTACTACTGTACTACTACTACTACTACTACTACTACTACTACTACTAATAATAATAATAATAATAATAATAATAATCATATTATAGTAATAAAAAGTGGTAATAATAATAGTAGCAATATTATAACATTTTATATAATTTTAGTATTATCATTATTGTTATTATAGTTATAATAATATTATTTTATATTGTATTATATAATAAAGATGATAATAATAATTATTGTTGTTTTTGTTATTATTGTTTATTTCAATTATTATTATTATTAAATTAAATCCTGACATTTCAGATATTGTAAATAAAAATGAAAAAAAAAAACTATATTATTGTTATCGTTGTTTTGTTTTTGTTATCAATGTTGTTATGGTATTATTAATTTGCATTAATTAATATTAAAAAAACAAAAATTGGAAAAAACATGGATCCACAGTTGATACTATTTTCCCCGTCACGCTGTCTAGAGCCCGAGGTCACGACCCCTGATGCAGCCGAACGGACACATCTGTCAGGACGCACGGCAAACGTCCGCCTGCTTGTCAACGCCAAGATCTTTCAAGTCCCAAACTCCAACCGCTCCAATTAGTTGATTTCCATGTTTACACACTTTTACACAAGCGTAATGAAGAAAGCCCCGTTAGCGGCTTTGAAGAAACAGCCGCCGCGCTATCAAATCCGCACATAAACGGCGAATCCCAAGACTGGGAATCTAATGGAATTAAGAGACGGACACGGGAACAAAGGAGCGATGAGGAATCGATTACGGCCCGGGAAGAGTCGGCAGAGATTACCCGACATATTGTGCGTGGTTTGTTTTTGTTCCTCTTTCTAATTACACCTTAAAGCCATCGCCGGGCCTTTCTGCCGGTTTCTCTCCGAGCTGTAACTGCATGACGGGGCATTAGCGCCGGGCATCTGTGTTCTCCGCGCATTAATCTCCTCCAGCAGATTCCTGCCGCTCTGATGTGCGGCGAGGAGATAAGTTTTCAACAGGCCGAAGCCAAGCAAACCAGACAAGTCTATTATTGCCTTCATAATTGCTTAATTAAACTTTTGTCACTAATCATTATGGGGCAATAGAGCTGTTACACGGGCCTCTGTTGAGCAAAGAAATCAATAAAGCTGGAGTTAATTTCAGCAGGGTTTTTTTTTTCCCCCCACTTTTTTTTTTTGTTTTGTTTAGTCTTTCTCTTTTTTTTTTTTTTTCGTTTTCTTCTTTCCACCCCTTTAGTGTTTTTCTTTCTGTTTCTGGTGAAATGAGATTCATGGCTGGTGGTTAGTGATGTGTGTGGCTGCACGGAGGCTGATATGAGCTCCATCACCATCTGAATCGAGGGTATTCAGTAGCACATGAATATGAACAAATGGCAAACATAAATCTCTCGCATGAAGTACACCTTCCATCCTTTTATTACAGAACAATTGACCCATCTAAAATGAATTCTAATGCCAGGAAAGCATTTAGATTTAAATTACACCGTGCTCTCGCGGACCTGAAAGATGACGGCATAAAAAAGATTAATATGCTAATTATTTTCCTCTCGGCGCGGGTTATTGTGGAGCGTGTAAATAAGATGACTGTTTTGTCAAGCCGCGACGGCGAGGTTGAAGCCCGCGCCTCGGATCACTGAAATGCATCTGCCTGGGAGATTATCTTTATTATTTTTATTAGTGGCTTCTCAAAAGGCACTTCATAAAGAGACGTTTATATGCGTATAATTCTTCCTTTGCTTTCCACAACCCAGGAAGCAGATCCGATGGAGCGGTGGGAAGGCTGGACGGATGTAATGGGCCGGCGGAGGAAGGACCGGGTCGGTGCCGTCACTTACTCAAAGAACAAATTCATCTTTTTAATGCTGTTTAATTAGCCAGGCCTGGAGATTAACGCGCCACGTCTGAAATATTACCAAACTCGTCCAACTGGCCCGAGCTCAAAGAAGATTCTTAAAGCACTTAATACTTGGCGAGGAATCAAAATGAGCAGGAAAATGTCCGACAAAGGTTTGTCTTGTTGGTTTTTTTTTTTTTTTTTAGATAATTTTATTACAGGAAGACAACATCAGCTTCTGAATTTCAGGGCAATCGGAATTTTTAGGTTTCTTTTGAAAACCAGGCTATAGTTTATAAAAACCCACACTATCATAAAATATTGCCAATAACTTAAATACATTTTTGTATTTATTTGTTTTTTAATATACAATATATATATATATATATATATATATATATATATATATATATATATATATATATATATAATTTTACTAAATGCTAAATGACTCAAGCTTGTAAAATCGTATATTGAGGTGTAATATGTAAATCTATGTAAACTTAACACTAATTAAACACTCGTTTAAATACTGTAAAAAAAATTCGTATAATGTTTGTTCAATATGCAATGTATTGTCTTTGTTTTTTAACCCTCCGAGGTTGAGTCGCACTTTTTTCCAAGATAAAACACAAAAAGACAAATTTTGGTCTTACATATGTAAGTGTTATTAATCAATTTAAAGTTTGAAGTACATATATTTTTAGGTTACACTCCTAATAAAAACAGGACGTTGTGTTTTTTTGTAAAAGTAATAATGATAATAATAATAATAATAATAATAATAATAATAATAATAATAAAACTAAAACGTTAAGCGTGTTTTGTCTTCTCTTTGTCAGCTGAAAACGAACTGTAACTTTATAAATATTTAACACTCTAACATGAAATATGTCTACATAAAGCGTAGAATGTCTGTTTGTAAAATTAAGTAAATACAGTGTTGTCTGTTTATTAAATCTGTATGAATCTTAAGCTTCGGCTTTTTGAATTTGGCAAGTTATTTGCAGTTGAAAAGGAACTGTGTCTGTGTTGTTGGATGAGAGGGGAAGAAGGTCAGTGTCACTTAAGCACTTTGCGTCTAAATAGACAGCACCTGTTCTCAATGACTGTGAGCAGCTGCTCTTAATGAGCACATCAGGAGACCTAGTTGCCAAACCGAAGGCAAAAAATTATTCACATGCGTTAGCGTTAACTTTGACAGCACAGAGATTGGTGCCAAAAATTCGTCCCGAGCTGTGAAAAAAAATTGCTATACGAACAAAATGGAAAAAAAAAATTGTAAGAATGTACGAAGGCTTAAATTTTTAAACAAAATTAACGGCTAACGAAACAAAAACAAATTTATTTCGTACGCCGGGGTACCACTGTATACTATATATTGTATACAGTATATATATACAGGCATATATGTATATAAAACAATGTGAAAAATGTCCGTGTATTTAAAAACAAGGCCTATATTTTTACACAAGTACAGTAAATAAAAAGTAATTAAGTCTCTGTTTTGTAAGGTGCTTTTCACAGTTTGAACTGTCTCAAAGCGCACGATATTAATGCACAATTAATAAATAAATCTCACATTAGCATACATTTTAACATGTTTAGGTTCAAAGTGCACATCAAGAACAGAATGCATGAGGCATAACACATGCGGGTTCGAAACATGAGGTGGCTATTCCTCATTCAGACCTTCAGAAACCGCTTCAAACTGCTGCTTCTGAAGCATCTCGGCGCTGGAACACTTCTCCATAATGAGAAAGGAGCAATTACCCAGACGCCACACGATTTCGCAGGTCCCTCTAAAAAGTTGAGCTCGCTAATGCGCAAACTTCCGCACTAATTACCAATCTGTTTTAGCACATTTAGCGGGAGTTGTAGAGTTAATGAATAGCTTGGAAAGCATCTGAAGACAGACCTAATTGTGAAGCAAGCGCTTCTGCCGAGCTCCCCGCGGAACAGCGTTCCGACGCTAGATAAACAATTTTCATGGCAGCTTCTGCGCTGCTACTTTCTGGCCAACCATTGATACCACCACTGTTTATTCTTCCGGAAACTCGGAGCGTGGCGAGCATGAAAATGCCAAATTACAAGCCCAATCCTTTCTCTTCTTCTCACTTGTCTGACCTGAGTGGAATGTGAAACAGCGGAATGGCGGAAGCTAAACCCAGAGTCCACTGAGCGGCGGGAACATCCAGGGCTCGCAGGAGCGTCTGCAAATTTCAGTTTGCTTCGTTAATCATGTTTTCAGACATGAAGTCATCTGTAGGTGGCATTTGGCTGGCACCAGCATCTACATCACTGTCATCCGTGTGTGGTGGAGCCATCTGTCCGACCAATGGCAGCAGGGGTGAAACCTGTTGGAAAGCCGTCATCATTACCATCCCAGTCTTCATTTCTGAACCAATCTCCTCCGTCTTCACATGGGCAGTTCTTCTTCTTCCTCCACCTACAAGACACCTACGTACCAACCTTCTCTACGCCACTGGCGAAACGTTCTAGGTTTGAGACCATCCTAGCGTAGAGGAAACTTTTCTCGACTTGGCTTAAACTTCCTGCGCTAATCCACGACTGTCCTTAATCGCAGTAGTTGCTTCTGAATGCCAGTGCGTTGGAATAAGAGGGATCCTGAAGCTTCCCGAAGAGTATGTTTACTCACTCACTCAAGCCCCGAGTGACTTTGGACAAATTTAACACGTTCCCCTGTTGTCGCGGTCTTGTCCTGAGGTCTCGATTGCTCCGTCTGTCTCTCTGATTCCCGCTTCAGCCGCCGGCACATTCCGTGACATCTTGCTCTCGCCGCTCGGCAACTCTTCCAGCCTCGGCCGTGGTGCCAATAGTTGGGGAGATAATTCGGGAGGTTTGTGGGTCAGCGGATCAACTGCGCTGCTAAGATGATTGTTCTGCTCGGCGTCTGCTGGAGCTGATGTGGCTGGAGCGAGAGGCCTGGGCCAAAGCTGCTTTGCTAGAGGCGGCTCTGGCTCCTAAAGCCTCTATTGTGTGAGTGCCGGTCCCCCACTAGCCCTGCTGCTGCCTGGGTAGGTGAAGCCTGATGGCTGATGGCACCATAGGTGCCAGCCAAAGCACCAGCTGCCCGTGTCTCCGATTGTTCAGGCCGGTCTTTGGCACAGCTTCATCCACGGCAACATTTCAACACAACGCGGCGTAGCGCTGTAGCATACAGACGACATATTTCAGCTTTTCTCTCTCGGCTTGTTCGTCTGCCAAAGGGGATTTGCGTGTGATGTTGGCCGCTCGTGAAGACGTCAGTTTATGTTTATTTACTTTCTCTCAATTATTTTTTTTTTCAGAATTCGTTTGTCTTTTTCTGTTATTGTGTTGTCACTCATCATAAGTTTGGCACAGTCTTGATTGGGTTAGTCTGTGATTTGTCTTGCGCTCAGTGTGAATCCATCGTTTTTGCGTCCCGATGCTTCCCTTACCGTACTTACAGTGTGAACATCAAAGTCAGGCCGCGATCTGCAGAATCAGCATCCAACCACGTGTTTATCTGAGAATTCATAGTAAAATGATGGACATTTTGGTTCATTTGATTGTCATGAAAAGAGTGAAAAAATAGTTAAAGTAGCATGAAAAGTTAGAGTGAAAGTAAATGGACAATTAAAAATATAACAACGTTTTTTTTTTTTTTTACAGAAAAGCACAGAATAAATTACAAACACAACAAGAAAAGTCAAAAACCAACTCTAATAAATATTTGTGTACACAATTATCAATATTAGAATTAATCCTAGTAATCTCAGTGATGGTGTGATGCATGTTTGCATTTATATTTACAGTAGATGTCTTTGTGCTGATCAATGATATATACATACAATGATATATACATACACACAACTGTGCATATGTGTGTGTTTTGTACCAAAGTGGCAAAACCTATTGTCTGGGTCCGTTTGACAAAACTTTGAAATCTGTCTGAGGTTCCGTAAGTCAAGGGACTCATTTTAAATATATATATAAATATAAATATATATAAAAAGGCCCTAACATTGTTTCAGTTCTTCCCTGTGGTATCGAAAATGGTTTTGAGTGTTGATACTTTTCTCAGTATCTTGTTTCTAGTATCATGACAACACTAGTATGTCGCAATGTACAAATTTATTAGTAAATAACCAATCCACAGTTATTATTATCCCTATATGTACGTCGCTTCGCATAAATAAATCAATTAGAATGATCATCAACACAGTCAAATTAGAATGATCTTATCAGGGCGAGATTTGACCACTTCATCGTTCTTTTTTTAATGACGTATAGGAAACGCGTACCTGTACAAGCACGTGCGATTGGCTGCAGTGAACAGGAAGTGATGCGGCTTCCGGGGGAGATCATGGGGCTGGAGAGACTCTTAATTATCGGCGTCTGCCGGGGCCCGAGAGACACTCTTCACAGGCCTGTGCGGAGCCTCTCGTGGCCCCGGCTCCTTAATGAAGCACTTGGCTGTGCGTCCGCGCTCCGGTGAGGACCGCGCCGCCGCTTCCCGACACCAGGGGAAGCCGCTCTATCAAACGCTCTTGTAACTGAAGCCTTGTGTAAATGATTTTTAATGATTCCCTCCTGGCGCGTCATTATGTGTGGAGCTTCAGAGGCTCGTCCTCGCCGAGGTCAGACGCGCAACCACTGCTGCCTGTAAACGGCTTATTAATTAGCGCTGTGGTTCTACATCGCTGTGAGCTCTGATGTATGGAGATGGAATTGTAATTGTGTGGGATCGGAAACGATAACCCATCTCAGGGCTACTTATGCAAATTGCCATATTAGAAAATCATTACCTATCCAAACACCGCGGCACAATGTGCATTACAATGATGGATTTTATGATAATTGTGGCTTGGGCTTTTTCTTTTTTTTTTTTCTCTCAACCGGAGTTTGGAAATAATTGAAGCGTTTGGGTGAAGCGATTAATTCGGTATTAGCCTGAGCTCAGCAGAGGGTCTGTAATTAATTTGCGCTGAACTGGAGCTGGAGGTGATGGACTTGTTGCGCTCCCAGTTCTGTTCACGACGGACAATGTGGTGCTGTTCCTGGTGCGGAGCTTCTGCCTGCAGACGTGTGAGCTGAGACTCAGTCCTCCGATCCCACACACCGTTCCTGTGGAGTACAGCGCGAGAGAGACAGAAGGTCATGATGCTTCCTCCTGATCATGAAGGAAGTGTGTTTTGGTGATTTTCTTTTGGAGAAATTTCGTTTTTGCGTGTGTGTGTGTGTGTGTGTGTAGCTATCATTTTATACACTCGTAGACAATTGAATTTGAATATAACAAGCTAATCGCTTCACCAGGTCCCTTACCATTTGCTGTAATCTATGAATTGGTTGTGTGTAAAATTGCATTTAAACATTTCAATATTAGTAACATTTTTGTAATTTTCTACTTGTTTTTTTTTTTTTTTTGTCATTTTCACAACCATTTGTTGATGCCATCACAGATTGTTTCTCATGTTGTTGTTTTTTATATTTATAGTGGGGACCAGTGGTCTCTTGTGGGGGGCAATAGAGGGACCCGTTTCAAGAGTGTGTGTGTGTGTGTGTGTGTGTGTGTGTGCGTGTGTGTGTGTGTGCGTGTGTGTGTGTGTGTGTCTGTGCGTGTTTTATACCAAAGTGGGATCCCGTGGTCACTTGTGGGGACATTTGCTTGGGTCCCCATTAACTTTGAAGTCTGTTTGAGGGTCATTAAGTAAATTGAGAGACCCCGCTTAGATAAATCCAAGTGTGTGTGTGTGTGTGTGTGTGTGTGTGTGTGTTTTGTACCAAAGTGGCAACACCTATTGTCTGGGTCTACAACATTGAAATCTGTCTGATGGTCCGTAAGTCAATGCACGAGTGTGTACATGTGTGTAGAATGCAGTATTGTTTCGAGCACACCTGCTCACTTTACTTCACATTATCACTTTACAACATGTATTAAGTGCACTGGCTTATTTGCGGTTGTGTGTGATGTTTGATTGCGGCTGTAAAGGCATCACAAAGAAACAGAATTATTCCCTGTTAGACTTGAACCCGGTTGGCGTGCGAGCAGCTGACCGACCGCTGCACCACCGCTCCTCGTTGACGTCCGGCAGCTGGCGGCGTGGCGCGTGCCGCTCTGCTCGGCCTTTGAATTTATTCATGTGATGCAAACACGCGCCTTCCAACACATTAAATTGTTGATGTTATGCGAGAGCACTCTGGGACTGCAGATTCTCATTAACATTATTTGCATGTTAATCTGCATCTTTTTAATTAGTGATATTATTTATGCACATAATTTCTGCGAGTGATGCCAGCTCGTGGGCACATTAATTAATCTACAGAGATACCAAACTGTTCCGCCGCACTTTTATTTGTTTACACCGTGTTGCAAATTCAGGGAAAGTGATGGGGAGGAAAAAAAAAAAAAAAGAAAGCTGCCGGAAGAATAAAAGTAAAGAGACACGATTAACTAAAAGCTCTTTTTGTTTTTCATAATTCATATTGTAATATTAGCCGAACGTGGTGCGTCTTCCCGGAGAGATCGGTTATTCAGTTACTCTACCTTGATGTATTATTAAAGTGTATAATGGACTCCAGAGGCCCGGCGCTCCGACTCTTCATTTACACAACACACTCTGTGTTAGTTTAATCTTCCCACATCGTCTCCGTTAATAAGCCATGAGTCCGGATCCGAATCTCTTTCTCCAGAGACTCTGAGTGCGCCAGAACCATAAACATTTCAATCTCACGCCAAGCTAGGAAACCCCAGCCCTCTCTCTTTTTCTCCCTTTCTTTTTCTCTCGTTCCATATCACTGTATCTCTGTCTGTCTTTTCTTTCTCTCTCTCTCGCTCTCTCTCTCTTTCTCTCATTATATATATATATATATATACATATTCTCTCGTTCTATATCTGTCTCTCTCTTTCTTTTTCTCTTGTTCTATATATTTGTCTGTCTTCTCTCTCTCTCTCTCTCTCTCTCTCTCTTTATCGCTCTCTCTTTTTCTCTCTCTTTCTTTTATTCTCGTTCCATATCTGTCAGTCTTTGTCTCTTTCTTTAACTTCCTTGCTCCCTTTATCTCTCTTTTTATCTTGTTCTTTATCTGCCTGTCTTCTGTCTCTCTCTTTTCACCCCACCCTCTCTCTCTCTCTCTCTCTCTCTCTCTCTGTCTCTCTTTCACCCTCATTTTCTCTCATTCCATATCTCCCCTCTCTTACCGTCTCTCTCCCTCGTCCTTTGTTTCTCTCTTTCTGTTTCTCTCTGTCTTATTTTGTCTATCTCCCTCTTTGATCTCTCTCTCTCCCTCTCTTTTCCTCCTTCTTCCCACCTCTCTCTCTCTCACCCCTCTTTATCTCTCTCTCTTTCTCTCACTATATTTCTACCCTTTCTCTTTGTCTCTCTTCCTCGCCATCACTCTCTCTCCTTCTCTTCTCTCTTTCCCTTTTCGTGCCCATCTCTATCTCGCTCCTTCTCCTCTCTACCCGCTTATCTCTTAATGACGTTCACTTGCTTTAACGATCACACCGTAACGATTCTAATGAGTCATTATTGACTGAGGCCGTCATTATTGATCGGGATTTGCTCTGGTTCGGTTGATTAACAGGTCTCGCTCCAAACCCTCGGCGTTCAGAGTGAAAGCGACACAGAGCAGCGCGTGCTGGGACGTGAATGATGCTTTGATTAATTATGTTAGTAACTGGAGACTTTCCAGCAAAGCACTTCAGTTATCATGGAGGATTACACACAACAATTCACATAAAACCCCATAAAGCGGCGGAAATACCTGCAGCCGTTAAGACTAAATTAATTGGATCAGATGTTTGTGGCCAGTTTATCGTCCCAAGAGAAAAATATTCCACACACGAAGGGAACCTTCTAGTAACGACGGTGTGACTGAACAACTGATTTTCAGCTCGAATGTGAATACGCAAATCGCGCAAATGTACTTTTTAGCGTTGCGTTTTTTATTATTATTATTATTATTATTTAGAGGCAGGTTTAAGAATTTTCACTTTTTTATTATGCGTGTGTGTGTTTATTTGCGTGCCAGTGTGTGTCCATGATAATGACATCGCAGATGATTTTTATACCCAAATACTGCAACTCTGCATCATTTGCATTCATGAATGCATGAAGAAAACATGTAAATACATCAACTTATTTGATCACTGTCTTTTATCTTCAACATAAAAATATAGATAGACGGAATTAAAACATTGATGTCCCTTTGAAAATATGCAAAATAACATGTAAAATTCTCCATCAAAAGGTCTGAATCCACTGTCCCAGATTCATGTGTTGACCCGCATTTCTGTGTTCGACGTCTCACACTTTTGTGCAAATGAATCTGCTTTGAAGCGTCGGAATGATGCTGCGCTGGTTTATCCCCACACACACACACACACACGTAGCTGATCTTTGTCCAGACCCCTCGGAGCATCTGAATTGTGGGTACTTGTGTGTGTTTGGGAGCAGATATGCCGCACAGGTCAAGTGGGGCATCACATTCTGTAACCAGATCCAATGAGAGAATGAGCAAGAAATTAAACGACGAGAAAGAGGGAAGAAAAGTCTTGTGGGAAAGTGAAGGAGCGATTCCAGCATTCCAGCCTCTGTTCACATGAACCTGATCAGTCTGCTGAAAGTCCTTGCTCTTCTACTGTGTGTGTGTGTGTGTGCGCGCGTGTGTGTGTGTGTGTGTGTGTGGTCATTTGCAATGCTTTTAGTGGACTGTAGCATGTGGTGTAGAGGTCCAAGGGAGGGAGAAGCTGAAGATCTTGTCTGCTCTCCTCCCTATCATCTGGTGGTACTGCCCACTGTTCCAGTTCAGTGTGTCCAGTAGTGGCCAAATTAACAAACTCACTCTGAGCGTCCTCAGGAAGTACAGACGCTATTAAACTCTTGGAGATGGAGCTGTGGTTGAAAGCAGCTGAGGTTCTCCTGAAGAACACCAAGGAATGTTGTGCTCTTGACGATCTCCATTTCCAGTGGAGAGTACAGTAGAACCCAAGAGAAGTTTCCCACTTCGTGACCTTCTGAAGTTGACGTGACAGAGTATGTGAGATGATAGTAAGAGTGACATGGTACCAAGGTTGTTGAGTTGACCAACAACGGTGCTACTCAGACGTTTCTACGTTGTGCAGGAATTGGGCTTGTTGCTATGTTTGTGAATTTAAAGTGGGGCACTAAGGTCCCTTGTGAGGACTTTTGTGAGGGCCACACTTTATTTAAGCCTGTTTGAGGGTCAAGATGGGAGTTTAGGGCCGAAAATAAAATTGAGTTTGTGTTGGGGTTTGAGTAAAGCGATGCATGTGTGTGTGTGTGTGTGTGTGTGTGTGTGTGTGTGTGTGCGCGCGTGTGTGTCAGAGTCCCTGCGTTCAGGGACATGGGATTTTGTGAAGTCGAACATGATCAAAGCTCTGAGAAGCGTTTGAAGACTAATTTCAGACACTTTATGTCACGTCAGACATGCCAGTTTGTTTTAGAAGCAGCTGAAATGAAGAAAATAAATCAATATTACACTGAGTCGGCTTGTAAGAGCAGAATCCCGCAGCTTTAGCTAACCTCATCTTGTTCCTCAGATCTTCTCCAACTTCATCATCACATCACATAGACCAACCTTTAAATTGTGGCTGTATCGTTTCCTGATAGGAATTAATTTCACTAGCATTGTAAATTAGCATTGCAATGACCCTTAAATAGAAAATAGAAAATGGAAATTACAGCAGCCCAATAGTCTTGAGTTATAATTGTCCTTAATTTAGAAAAAACAAATACACACGTATTTATTAAGTTACAGTTCATATTCAAACACATCCTCTAAAAAGGAGAAGTTAAAACGCTGTAACTCCATGTTAATGCGATGCCATTAATGGTCACCAAACACCGAACTCCGAACACCAATCGCCAAACAAAGTGAGAACTGCGTTTGAACATTAACCTAAAGCAACTTTCATAAAGGAAACTTTACAGAGCCTTGTTGCATCTGCACCTTCAGTCCTTCTTTGCGGTTCTGAGTCATTTTCATGCAAATTAGATGATGCATACCATATTTACATATTCAAATGAACCTTAAATCAAATCGCGATACAAAACCCAAAATAACATTTACAAAAATAGATTCCAACATAAACAAATTATTATAAACAACAAAACATTTGTAACGAAAGCAGCAGTTACAAACACGCTTAACGTTTAAGTTTTAGTTTATACTAAAAACACAACGTTCTGTTTACTAAAAAAATACACTTCAAACTTTCAATTGATGTATAACACTTGTATGTAAGCCCAGAACTGGCAAAGTATTTTGTGTTGTTGTTTTACACTGATCTTTTAAAATTGCGCTGGTATCGACAGTGACAAAGTCGACCTTGTACAAATCCATTATGCAGTACTGTGTGTACTTGTAAGTAAGGCCAGATCACATAAAATAAAGCAGAAAGGGAATAAGCTGAGTGACCTCAGTGCTTTTAGTTTTCATCTATAGGACTTCATTTAGTTTCAGGATGTTTCAGAAACCAGTCTGAGATGATTCATGCTTCATGAACTGGAGTGTTGTCCTGCAGGACGTACTGTGTCCACTGTGATGGACACGGTCAGCAACATTGCTCAGGTCAACTGTGGCGCTGACACGATGCTCAGTTGGTACTAATGGACCCACAGTGTGTCAAGAAAGTCTCCTCCACACCATCACACCACCACCAGCCTGAACTGCTGACAGAAGGAAAGGATGATTCATGCTTTGAAAGGTGCCCCACCCGGTGTGGTCTTCTGCTGCTGCAGCTCATCCTCCTCAAGGTTTGAGTGTCAGAGAAGCTCTTCTGCACCTCAGACCTCTGACCTCAACAAACATTTGCTCTACAGAACTGCTGCTCACTTGATAGTTTCTCTTTTTCTGAGCATTCTCCGTAATTAGAGATGATTGTGTGCGAAAATCCCAGTAGATCAGCAGTTCCTGAAACGCTCTGATCAGCTCGTCCGACACCAACAACCACGACACGTTCAGTCACTCGAATCATCTTCCTTCTCCATTCTGTTGGTTTAATCTACAGCAATTACATTTTCACCATGTCTACAGGCCTAAATGAATTGACTTGTTGAGTGTTGGACTAAAAATGACAAAGAATGTGTTTGTTGCAAATTGTTGATGTTTGGTTGTTTGTAGTTTTTTTTCATCTGTCACATATAAGAGCTGGTTATATATTAACACTTGTGTCTGTAGCAGATCACAAAAATCTCCAGAAGTCGACGATTGTGAATCTTTTGCTCTTTCCTTCTGTGTGTGTAGAGACGGAATTTAACTGCTAAAAATCCCTCAAGGTTTGCAAGAAAAACAAAGTTGTATTGCATATTCTACTCATGTTTTTCTACACGTGTGTGTGTGTGTGTGTGTGACAGTGTTGCATGGCCGGCCCGTCTCTCTTCTAGCATGACCCTTGTTCTCAGCAATTTGTGGAGATTTGGGACTGTATTGCTGGAAGTGAGCGCAGCACGATGACAAGCCTATCA
This sequence comes from Paedocypris sp. Pulau Singkep, assembly GCA_017309775.1. Classification (NCBI taxonomy): domain Eukaryota; kingdom Metazoa; phylum Chordata; class Actinopteri; order Cypriniformes; genus Paedocypris; species Paedocypris sp. Pulau Singkep. The sequence continues at coordinate 214,028 of MU204346.1, read as the reverse complement.
CCAGCGAATCCGTCCCTGTGGTTTCCCTCGTCGGGATGAGGGAGGAGAGAAGCCGGAACAACTTTCCCATCCTGAACTGAACCGGCTGCACATGCGGTGTAGTGTTCAGGCAAAGGCTGTAACCCGAATCACGGCCCGAGCCACACCACTGTAGAAGCCTCGCAGCGCAACAATGGCGGCCTTTCTCTGGTCCGGGGCCAGTGGCGCCTTTGATGAAGCAGTGCAATATTCCAGGGCCACAGGCGATCGGTGTTTCCCAGCCTCTCAATGCCGCCTCTGTCTGGCCTGTTTGTTTTCCGCTAATTGCCTGGAGCTGTAATAAGTTGGTGATGATGTACGGGCAGCAGCGATGACCCCGGCCAAAAGAAATATTATGTCGCTCTAAACCGGTGGAAGGGCAGGTCACGATCAATCCAAACATCTCTAAGCCCCTCTGGTTTCAGATGTGTGGGTCAGGACGCTACAGACGGGTCACGGGAACTCTGTAATTACAATATTATGCAAGGCATTTAGGGCCGGAGCTGAAGATCTGAGGAGCCTGGAGGAGCCACGAGCCTCAAACGCTCGAGTCACCTCAGTCACTGAGCCTTCCAGATGTTGGTTGCGGTTCTGGCGTCACACAGCGGCCAGCGGTTTAGTCTAAACAACTTCTGGACGCTCTTCAGTTCAGCCTTCAATGGGTTTCACAGAAAAAGTTCACACCTTGAAACAGTGGTGTGAAGGACTTTGTATTTAAGGTCTTAGGGATTTTTTGAATATACAAGCAACTTTTACTCTCAACCTGACTACGTTTGTGATTGAGTGTCTGAGTTGAGTGCTTCTTACTCCACTACACTTGAATGGACATTAACCATTACTCGTTACAAAGTGATCTTTTTCTACCGCGGTTAATTTCTAGGGAATCTGCAGGATGCTGAAGGTACTGGATGCTATTTATGAGCTAAATCACATGAACGTCAATTAGCACTTTTTGCACTTTTGAGTTTGCTCTCACTTTTTAGCCGCCATTCGGAAATATTGAGGTGCTGAATTTTGTTTCTATTTCAAGAAATAAAACCTCATATATAGTGTTGTGTTTTTTCACATTTCTTGGTGTTTTTTGAGACAAACTCAGCACTAAACGTTTTTCTACATTTGGATACATTACAACGATTACGCAAGACTTCCTGGAATTGGTGACTTGTAACTTGTAATGGAGTCATTTTTACAGTAAGGTATTCATACTTTACTTAAGTATGGCTTTCAGGTTGTCTATAAACCTCTGCACTTCATTAGTGAAGCTTGATCTTTTATCGTCTTTCTGACGTCACGCATGCTAACTGTGCTTTTGTGGTGAAGCGCATGTTTTGCCCTGGTTTGTATAAATCCCAAGTGTTTGGCCACATGCAGTGAGCTGCGCTAAAACGAGTGTGCGATTGTTTTTGGTCATGTGATCTCAAAGACAGCAAGTGTGTATTTTTTTTTCTGTGGTGAGAAAATCACGTTTATCATTTAACAAAGCAAATGGCGTGTGTGACTAGAAGAACAATGCCAATTATTTAGTTGTGAGTTTATTTTTATTTATTTTTTTACAATTTATAACATTGTTTTTAGTGTTAAAGGAATTTCTAGTTAAAAAGCTCTAGTTTATAAATAGTAGTTGTATAGTTATTGTCTCCATTTCAAGTAGTTAACTAGTTATAGTCTTTAGTTTGAAACATTCTAATAACCTCATTTGACCTGAAACATCCTGAAATAAAGTTTAAAGTTAATTGTGTCTTAACATCAGTGTCTAATGTAAAAATGGGATTAATATCCTTTTCATCGCAGAGTTTTGAAAAAAAAAAGTTTTTTTTCCATCCAAATTTTAAACTTATAATAGTCATTTTTGCCCAATTTTGTGAAACAATTCACAATATCGATGAAAAGCAAATATTTGTATTAAATATTTACAACTAATTTTAGATTGTTAATATTTTATATTTTAAAATGATATATAATGTAAACTTATAGTAATACATTACAATTACTTTTATATCAACCCACCCTTTCTCCCAATCTCTCTCTCACTATTTCTCTCTCTCTCTCCCTCTATCTCTCTCTCTCTCTCTCTCTCTCTCTCTCTCTCTCTGTCTGTCTGTCTCTCTCTTTGACTCTCTCTCTCTCTTTTCTCTTTCTTTCTTTCTTTCTTTCTTCTATTTCTTACTTTGGTTCTGTCTCTCTGTCTGACTGTTTTTCCCCTTTACTTTTACTTTTGAGCACTGACATATTTTATAAAAAAAAATTTTTATGTGATGCAAAGTCGCTCCTAGGAAGTCAGTTTCGTGTATCCAGTACAAAAAAAGTCTGATTTTGTAATTTTCCCGGATGCCTTTAAAATGGCGGCTGCGTTTGTTTATGCTGTTTATGTTTTTCTTTTTTTAAGAAATCGCCGGAGTCTCAGTGGTTGATTGCCTGGTCCGGGGCCGCGAGAGGTGGGTCCCCGGGGACGGACTGTCCGCGCTGCTCCGTCTCACGCTAATCCGTCTTAGAAGGTTTTCTGTTAACATGGATAAGCGCTGGCTTGCTATCGCGGCTAGTGAGCGGAGCTTACGCGCAGAATACGGCGAGAAAGCCGCAGCCTAGAGCTGTTGGCCGCTGCAAATGTCCATATCATTTAGCACTAAATAGGAAGGAATTTGCGCTGGGTAAATCTGACACGGCCGCGTGTCCCGATAAGAGACGCGAATCGCACAGTCTTGTTTGGATCAGAACTGATGCATTATGGGTGTGGAACTGTGATCTGCTTTTTCCACTGACAAATCCATCATCCAGCCAATGCACTTGCGGGATTTAGGCGGACGCTGTTCGGGCTTTGTGTGTCTCTCTTTCAGACCTTGTGACGGTGCGCCCGTGCTCTTCTTCTGCCTGTAAACAAAAGCTTTTGTTCCAGTTGAATACATTGTTTATTGTTATAAATATGTCGTATGTCGCTTATTCACAAAGTGGCTTCCGTGCGTTACATTTGCGATTTACACTTTAACCCTCCTGTTTTGTTCGTTTCAGAGAAACATTATTATGCATAAGTGTTAGAAAATAAAAAGTTTCCCAAAAGAGTGTGTGAGTGTGTTAGAGAGAGTGTGTGTGAGACAATGGCGTGTTACTGTATGTCTCACTGTTGCAAAAAACAAATAGTACTTGATCTTTCTGACACTTTTTAGCTTCAATTTTATCATTATCGTTGTAACAAAAACATGTAGCGGGGCGTTACAAATATGTGAACGAAAACATTTTTGTTTATATGTAGATTACACTAACTAAGAGAAGCAGGAGAAGTTTCAAAGTGAAAAAATACTTTTAAGTGTTTTTTTTTTTTACTTTTAAAACGGGTCATTTTCACCAGAACACAATCTTTGTAATTTAAACATGTAGAGGAGTGAAATATATGAGCTGAATCATTATATTTTTTTATATGATAATTACACCGAATAATCCAAGCACGAGATGTTTCAAACTGAAAAAATAGTATTAATATTTTATTAATAATTATTATTTATTAATAATAAAAATTATTATTAACAATAAAAGTCTTTTTTTTTATTTTTCAACTTTAAAAACGGGTCAATTTGACCTGAACATAACAGGGGGTTTAAAGAAGTGCTTCATTGTTTCTCTTGTAACTTACAAGCAACATCAAGTGGCGGGTTCAAGTCCAACCAGAAACTTGAATAAAAAAATTAAAAGTATAAATCAATAAAAAAGTGGAATTAATATCCCAACTGTCGTTTATTTCAGACTCACTGCAAGCCAATGATTTATTATTATTATATTGGTGCATGAGTGTGTTGCAGCAATGATCATTTGGACTCTTCTGAAATCTTCCGAGACTGGAAGCTACTTTAAATAAAGTTAAAAGAGTCACTCGGTGGAATCAGCGAGCGTCCTTCAGCATCCACCCATCACCGTTATTTACTCTCCATCGATTCAAGCGGAGTAAGTGCTTCACACGTTTAACTCGACTGGTGTGAACAAATGTCACCTGAGCTTCACACATGCCGCCGAAGCTTTTATCACGTTCTGCTTTGCTCCGTCTGATGTTCTGCTGGAAAGCCGTGAAGGCGATTCAGATCTTTCAGCTGAGGCTTTTATCACATGGTCACGAAACTCATCCAGCCAAGGCTCAGGGACTCAAATCCAGCAGATCAGCTGCAGGAGCCAAGATCTCGCTTAAAGCCAAATAAAATAAATAAATAACAAATTATTTTATTAAATGATCAAATTAAATAAAAAAGTTAAGAAATATCTCATAAAATCAGTTCAAATCCACAAACACTAACCCTAATCCAAAAAATCCTATCCTAGTCATCTTCTACCGCTTGATAAAATTAAATGAAAAAAAAATAAAAAAAAAAATAAGAAAATCAGTCAAAATCCATATACCCTAACTCTAATCCTAATGCAAAAAATCCTAACCCTAACCCATTCATCTTCTGCCGCTTGATAAAATAAAATTAAAAATAAAGAAAAATCTAGTAAAATCTGTTCATCCCGATTGTTGGGTTGTTGGTTTATAAAACATTGCATTATTGCTTTATTAGTGTAATTGAGTTATTCAAAATATTGTGCATTCTCATGATCCTTCTATTGTCGGATTAATTATAGCTCTCATTGTAATAACAATTGTCATATCGGCCCGTTTTGTCAGGGAGTTTTTTGTTTTGTAAGCTGAAGCAGATGAAGAGAGTTCCAGCGCTGGCTTCATCTCACCGGCTCTCGGTTTTAATTTCTGTGTTGGCGGCGTTTCTGGCTAAACGCTTAAAAAAATACAAACAAATACAAACAACGCTATTTGCATTGCGCTGCTGGCCACGGCGCCGCATTCGTTTCAGCTGACTGTGTAAATTAGCGCTGAAACTGATGAGCTGGGTGTAATAAATAAAGGTCAAATCACAGTTTGCAGATGTGTTTGGCGCAGTCAGGCCGCTTGGAAATGAAAATCGCTCTCCGTCGGCCGCCACGAACACCAGGCTACGGAGCCGCGCTCCAGTCGGACCCCACTAATCTGCATTCAGGAAGAAACAAGATGGACATGAAAGATGGCGTGAACGGATGCGAGGAACGTCCTGCTAATGGAAACGTTAGCGCTCGGCGCGAGAGGGAGGGAGTCGCGCTATCGCGGCCCAGCAGATGTGGCCGGCAGCCATGCGCTCGGAGAGAGAGAGAGAGACGCTCGCTGGCTCGTCCGGCCCTCGGGACGATCCACCTGCGTAATCTGAGTCAACAGGTTCCAAATGGCCTGGAGATGGAAAAAGAAGAGAGGAAACACTTAACCAATCATTGTCTCTGGCTTTAGCTTTGCATCGCTGCTCCTCACATGAAAGAAGCGGGAGTTTGTCTGGATCTTCTCTTCACCTCGGAGACTTTGGCTTCCGTCTAATTGGCCGGTTTTGTCTCAGACGCTCTCTTCAGTTGATGGTTTCTTCCTGGACCATGCTCTTCTCTCCAAAGAAAGAGTTCTCGTTCTGTTCTGTACTGTTCTGTACAGTTCAGCCGCTTGCAGTTTTGGGCCCCATGAGAACGTTCAGTGATGTTCAGGCCATGTACCGGCACTCAGTCTTAAAATGATGGAAATATTTAAGTGTTCTGCCAGTCAAGCAAAAATGGTCTATCCAGTGAGATAAATATGTGGCATTACAATACATTTTTTAAAAAATGGAAAAAAAAAAAAAATTGGAATACAGGTTTCACATTTTTTTTATTTAACTGTCCCATGTAAATACCAAAAGCTGGGCAAAGTACAACCAGCAACTTCTATTAACAGGAAATCAATGGCAAGCTCAACCGATGTTTAAATCAATAAAATTGACAAAACTATGTAGACATTGCATAAAAAAATGCATCATGGTGAAATAAAAAATTTCAAACGTGTTTGGACAATTGAGAACTTGAGATACACGTAATAACTGCAAAGAATATTATAAAAACATTCAGTCATTCTGGTGTAGTTCATGATGGCAGTTATTAGGGGAAAGTTTTCTTGTCATTGTAGTTGTAGTTGATTAGAATTCAGTGAAGTCTATGTGTGTTCTTTGTTTAATATAATGGAAAGCTCTGTTATGTTTGTTTGTTTTTCCCCTTTAAGGATTGGGAGCGCTGATGACGTCACGGTTGCGTTGGTTCTGAGAGACCGGAAGTTTTTTGTTTACTCTGTTTTGTGGTTTATGAATATAGAGATACGCATTCACGTGCTCCGACGACTGTGTCGATTTATTGGCAATTCCCACACTTGTGACCTGGACGTTTGCCTGTTGGACGTATCTACAGCACCTACAATTACCGCAAACGCCGTCACGCTCAAGCTCCCCGAGTTTTGGGAATCATCCGCGTCGACGTGGTTCACGCAGACGGAAGCACAGTTCGCGTTATGAGAGATCACCGTGGACGCCACAAAATACTACTATGTGGTATCAGCATTAAGCAGTTCAAGAACTTTCCAGAGCGATACCCTGTGCCACACGTCCAGGACTTCTCCACCCATTGGGCAGGCAAGACTATTTTTTCCAATGTTGACCTAGACCGAGGGTACCATCAGGTGCCCATGCAACCATCGGACATGTCAAAAACAACAGTTATCACATCGTTTGGTTTATTTAAATTTCTCTGCATACCTTTCGGACTTAAAAATGCTGCTCAGACTTTTCAGTGCCTCATGGACTCTGTGTTGCGGGACCTGCTTTTCGTTTATTTGAATGACATACTGGTGGCAAGCGACTACAAGGCTGAACATCTGGAACATCTCCGGATACTTTTCGAACGACTCAAGCGTAATCGTCAATCCAACCAAGTATCAATTTGGTTTGTCATCGATTGATTTCCTCAGCCACAGAGTCACCAAAGACGCAGGCGATCCTCTTCCTGCCAAAGTCGAGGCTGTTGCACAGATTGCACGGCCACTCACGGTCAAGTCTCTGCAGGAGTTTCTGGGCAAGGGGAACTTTTACCATCGTATCATCCCTTGTACATGCAGCCGCTGTACGAAGCTCTTAAAGATAAAGGCCCCTAACCTCATTGTAGAGTGGTCCACAGACATAGAGAAAGCATTTGAGGACACAGAAGCAGCCCTAGGAACCGCTACCATGTTGGTTAAGTTTGTGTGTCCGGGCCTCAAAAAAGACGTGAGAGACTGGGCCAACACATGTGTGGACTGCGAGCAGGCTAAGGTACATCGCCACACCAAAGCCCCTCTAGAGACTTTCCAAGTGCCAGAACGACAGTTTGATCACGTCAACATAGACCTAGTCGGCCCCCTCCCCAACTCTCATGGCTACACCCACCTGCTGACCATGGTGGACAGGACCACACGTTGGCCTGAGGTGACACCGCTTTCAGCTACCAAATCTGCTGAGGTGGCAAGGACGTTTATTGCCGCTTGGGTCGCCTGATTTGCCACCCCACCACGTCTTATCATCCGCAGGCTAACGAGTTGTGCGAATGTTTCCACAGGGCTATGAAAGCTGCTCTCCAAGGACAATAACGGTTTGCAACAACAAGTCACGGTTGCGTTGGTTCTGAGAGATCGGAAGTTTTTTGTTTTGTGGTTTGCGAATAAACGGATACGCATTCACGTGCTCTGATGACTGTGTCGATTTATTGCCAATTCCCACACCACATTTAGAAATGGATTTGGTATAATTTATATTATAATACAAGTATAATAATTAGTTTAATTGTAAGTCATGTGTCAAAATCTTAAATGTAAGCTAATGCTGAACGATAGTAAAAATGCATTTAATTGCATGTTGTGCCATGTAAAATGTGTATATGACAATTAAAATTTGAATTTAATAAAACCACCGCTATACTTCTCCAGAAAGCTTCCTGAATATACAAAATGTTCTATAATAAAATCTGCTAAGCAATTAGCGTCCTTTTTCTCATTTTAGATCAGCAGATTGTGATGGTTTTTCGCAGGAACATTACTAGTCCCTGAAGGGGTGCAATTGTAAAAAGTGTCAAAGTTAAAATTTTGTGTCAACTTGATACACCTACTGTAATCGCTTTACTTTGAATGAACTTAAAATGTTTACTAAAATTAAGGAATGAACTTACCCACTACACTAAAACTCCACTACAAAGCAAAAAACATCCTTCAATTTACATAACTACCTTATTTAGACATCTATTGTTTCCTTTTAAGACAAATTGCTTAGATTGCTCCTTCTTACAACTAAACAAGATCGAGAAAACATGTTTTTGATTTATTTTAGGTATTTATTTGAGGTAAACAATGGTGTACTGCACATGCAAGCATCTCATTGACTCATTGGCCAATTCAAGAAACAAGGTCTTCTCTTCTCATCACCATCTTCAGCTCCAAAGCACATTTTTGCTTTACTTTAAAGAAATGTATTTACACATTTACACTAAAAAACAGTTAATTTGGATGAAGCACATATTTTACATTACACTGATGGTTAAACAGAAAACTAAACGCTTTGGGTTAGATCAAGTATAAAAATGTATTTAAAGTAACGACACGCCTTTGTCACTTTTCACAGTGTGGAAAATCACTACTAAAAATTTGTTGTCGGGAAAATACACAAGCGTGAAGCTTCAAGATTCAAGCTTTTCGTTTCAACTAATGTGTAGTTTTGAGAAGAAGACCCTGAGATGCATCTCCAGTGCTTGTGTTGGGTCCGTCATCGTTCTAGTCCTTCTCTACGCTTCTCACTTGATCTTAACTAGGCGAAATTAATTACGACACTCGGTGGAGATCCGCCGATCGTCACGAACAACAAGCTGTGCTGCGGTCTGACAGGAGGACGAGTAAACGGAGCTGACCATCATCTATTTATAATAAGTCTGGCTGATAAATGTTTTAATAAATCCGCTGCATTATTCATCCTCCTCAGCTGAGTGTTAATTGAGTAGTATGAGTGCGGATGAGAAGATCAAAGCTGTGATTAAAGCGACGCTATGCTGACTCCAGATCAGAGAGCGAGTCTGGACTGAGACCTTCACTTACCCGCCAGACTCATGCATCACCTGATTCCATGCGTGATTAGTCCAAACATCTCACTTCTCCAAGGACACAACAGCAAATCACTTCCTGTTTGGCGGCGCTAACCAATCATTAGTTGGAAACGGAAAACATGATTCTGGTTCACTTAGGCTGATGGAGGTTCCTGCAACATGTTCCTTCTGTGGTGTTTCACTGCTGTTAATTAGAAAACATTTTGCATTGAGCTTTCATCCACGCTCCTTCCGGTTTTTGACTGGATGGGAGTTGAATCAACCTCAGCACCTTTAAGCCAAAGACGAAGAACAACCTAAACTGATGCCAACTGTTCACAAGAATAGACACTGTGACCGAGATCAAATATTTATATTCTTCAGTCCTGAATAGATAAGAGGAAATCAGATACCTGAACGAAACACCTGCCAGCACAGGGTTCTGCTGAAGGTCTTCTCATGTGTGTAGTGTGTGGAACCAACCTAGACTCTACCAGAACATCTATGTTCAAGAGATGATCAGGGTTTGAGTGGACAAATGCAAAACATTCTGGAGAGAACAAGTGTTGGTGCATTGAACAAGTGTTGGAGAACAAGTGTTGAATTCCGTGGCACATTGTGTGAAGAACTTTAAAGAAATTTCAATGAGAGAGATTCTAAAGAGAACCAGCGAAGGACACTCTATAGAAATCTAGATAATAAGTGAGGGAACTTTATGTGAAGGACTGGTGAGGGACTTTGTATAGGAGAACCAGCATAGAACATTCCTTAGGGAACAACTATGGAACATTCCGCCGAGGACCAGGGAGGAACTTGCTATAAAGATCCAGAGAGAAACGTTCTATGGAGAACTAGTGAAGAGATCTATAGAGATGTTCGATAAAAATAAAAAAAAAATTGACATTCCCCGTGAGTGTAAAAGAGAACCAGTGAGAGTAATTCTGTAAGAACAAGTGAGGAACAATTTATATAGAACCAGTGAAAGACATTCTAAGCAATACCAGCAAAGGACATTCTACAGAAATCTAGATAGTAACATTCAAAAGCGAACCAGTGAGTAACATTCTGTAAAGAACAAGTGAGGGGCATTTTATAGAGAACCAGTGAAGAATATTCTATAGAGAACCAGTGGAAGACATTCTGTAAATAACTAGAGAAGAACATTTTATAGCGAACCAGTGAGGAACATTCTAAAGGAGAACCAGTGAAGAACATTCTATGGACAACCAGTGAAGAACATTCTATAGAGAACCAGGGAAGAACATTCCATAGAGATCAGTGTGAAACTTTCTATGGAGAACCAACAAAAAACATTCGACAGAGATTTAAAAATTAACATTGTGTAGAGAACAGTGAGGGATGTTTTGTAGTTGACCTGTGAGTTTCTGACCCAGATGTTTCTGTTTTGGGCGTTTAATGTTTAACATCATCTGCAAAAATGATCTGTTTATCATTGAGCCATCTAGAATCAGAGAAACATTCCTTGCTTGCTTTTGGTGGTTAAAATGTGTTTAATACTGTGGGATTTTGGCAGTTTAGAGAGTCGGACGTGAGGAGAAGCTCAACGCGGCTGCATTTCTCTCACTTGGTTGAGACTAAACTGAGAAGAGGAGGTTATGTGAAGGTGATGCGAGCTGTGTGTTACTCTGTGCTCATGAATACACACGTTAACACTGCAAAATCAGGAAGAGAAGTGTGTCTGCACGTTCGAGGACTCGGTTCTGGTGATAAAAAACCCACTGGAGGGGAAAAAAACACCAACGATAGAACATTTTACAGTTATATATCTGATGTGTGATGCTGTGATTTACATCCAGTGATCCAATCAATGGCGTGACAGCAAACTACACATTATAAAAGTTACAGTCACGTATTAAACAATTGTTTTGTACATTAGAGAGGCGTTTGAGTATTTATGAGGTAGACTGAGGGAAGAAAATTGAGGGAAGAAGAAGAAAGACAGCGAGAGAGAGAGAGAGAGAGAGAGAGAGAGAGAGAGAGAGAGAGAGAGAATGAGACAAAGAAAGAGTGCAAATGAGAGAGAAGAGGGAGAGGATGACAGGGAGAGAGAGAGAAGGAGAGAAAATGACAGAGAGAGAGAGAGAGAATGACGGAGACAGAAAGCGAGAGATAAACTGTGTGTGTGTGTGTGTGTGTGTGTGTGACTAAGAATATTATTATTAGTAGTAGTAGTAGTGGTATATATATATATATATATATATATATATATATATATATATATATATATATATATATATCTATATATACATATATATTTACACAGGGGTATGAAAAACTATTTGCCCCCTTTCTGACTTTTTATTCTTTTGCATGTTTGTCACACAAAATGTTACTGATCATCGAACACATTTTAATATTAGTCAAAGATAGCACAAGTAAACACAAAATGCAGTTTTTAAATGAATGGTTCTATTATTTAGCAAGAAAAAAATCCAAGCCCACATAGCCCTGTGTGAAAAAGTGATTGCCCCCCTGGTTAAAAAAGAACTTAACTGTGGTTTATCACACCTGCGTTCAATTTCTGTAGCCACGCCCAGGCCTGATTACTGCCACACCTGTTTCAATCAAGAAATCACTTCAACAGAAGCTACCTGACACAAAGAAGACCAAAAGCACCTCAAAAGCTAGACATCATGCCAAGATGTCATCTGTTTGTATCTGTTTGTATCTAGGGACTGAGAGGAACGAAATTTCGATTTTCTGTATGTATGCACTGTACATATGGCAAAATTGACAATAAAGCTGACTTTGACTTTGACTTTTGAAGATCCAAAGAAATTCAGGAAGAAATGAGAACAAAAGTAATTGAGATCCATCAGTCTGGTAAAGGTTATAAAGCCATTTCTAAAGCTTTGGGACTCCAGCGAACCACAGTGAAAGGCATTATCCACAACATGGTGAACCTTCCCAGGAGTGGCCGGCCGCCCAAAATTACCCCAAGAGCACAGAGACAACTCATCCCAGAGGTCACCAAAGATCCCAGGGCCACATCCAAAGAACTGTAGGCCTCACTTACCTCAAGCTAAAGCGATCTTGGGTGCTGCAGCGTGACAACGACCCAAAACACACTAGCAAAACCACCTCTGAATGGCTGAAAACACAAAACGAAATGAAGACTTTAGAGTGGCCTAGTCAAAGTCTTGACCTGAATCCCACTGAGATGCTGCGGCATGACCTTAAGAAGGCGGTTCATGCTAGAAAACCCTCAAATAAAGCTGGATTACAACAATTCTGCAAAGATGAGTGAGCCAAAATTCCTCCAAAACACTGCAAAAGACTTGTATCGTTTGACTGCAGTTACTGCTGCTAAGGGTGGCACAACCAGTTATTAGGTGCAGGGACAATTACTTTTTCCACACAGGGCTATGTGGGTTTGGATTTTTTTCTCACTAAATAATAGAATCATTCACTTAAAAACTGCATTTTGTGTTTACTTGTGTTATCTTTGACTAATATTAAAATGTGTTCGATGATCAGTAACATTTTGTGTGACAAACATGCAAAAGAATAAAAAGTCAGGAAGGAGGAAAATAGTTTTTTGCACCACTGTATATGTGTGTGTGTGATGAAGAAATAATTAAACAATACGTTTTGTGGAAAAACTGCATTCGTACATATATATGTGCCGTTCTTTTATTGGTTTTTCCGGTAGATAAAGTATGTTTTTCTACACACACACACACACACATCCACACACACACACACACACACACATATATATATATATCGTTTAGTTTATTTATTTATTTTTTTTTACTTTTTTTACAGTTTTTATTCACTTCACTACGCTGAATGGCTTGAGACAGGATGGTCGTGAGCGGTTGATAAGTGACGGTGGAGGTTTAATGATCAGTCTGAGTTTCTCTCGCAGTGTTAATGTGTTATCAGCAGACGTGAGCACAGCTCCGTCTTTACTATGATTTACATGTGTACCAAGGATAGTTTTAGGTTTATGTCGTACGTATCTGGATTTCAGTGCACTGCAGTTTAAAACCAGTCTGTGGCCTTCGGATCAAGGGTCCACCATCGACCTCGGTGGGAGTCAGGGCGAATGCTTCCCGGCCCCGGCTTCATCCCAAGAGAGCCATTCCAAAGCTGCATTAATTATTACACACCTGAACAATAGCAGTGGCTTCCAGGGCAGCCGGCCGTACATCACTGCAAGTCAGGAGCATTTCATTCAGACCATGTAATGGTTTGACCTTTTGACCTGAGATGGAGAGTTGGAGAGACAGAGGGAGAAAGAGAGATAAGGGGGAGTGTGAGCGTGCGTGGGAGCGGGAAAGACAAAGAGACAGAAGAGCTTACGAGAGAGAGAGAAAGAGGGAGAGTGTGTAACAGAGACAGAGAGAAAGAAAGTGTATGAGAGTGAGACAGCGAGAGAGACAGAGAGATGGGAGTGTATTACAGAGACAAACGGAAAAAAAGTGAGAAAGATAGAAGAGAGAAAGAGATTTTGATTTTTAACCATACTTTATTTACCAAATAATTACTGAAAATATATACATCATTGAAAACACCCTAAAGTTTTCTTTGTAGACTAAATATAAAACAATACATATATAGATAAATTAATTCTTAAATCAATAATAACAGAATAAACCGATTCAGATTCTAACCATCTTCAAGTCTCAAAACATTATTTTGTTTAACAATTGTTTAAGCCTGTTCACCTCTGTGTCCTTAAAACGGTTATCAGCCATATACGCTTTACATGTTTTCACAAAAACCTTAAAGTTTCTTTCAGAAAATACTTTATATATTTCAGACTGTACTCCTCATCGTCACTGTCCACGTCACTCTCTGTCACGTTCTTTTTTTCTGGCGCTGGTGACTCTATCGTCCTCTTCTTCACCGAGTCCGTGCTGCCAGTAGCTTTCTTCTTTGATGGAGAGAGAGAGAGAGACATAAAGAGAGAGAGAGCAAAGGAGAGAGTGAGAGAGCGAGCGGGAGACAAACAGAAACAAAAAGCGAGAGAAAGCTGGAAAGAGCGATACAGAGGGAGATAGACAGACAAAGAGACAGACAGAGACAGATTGAGAGACTATTTTACTTTAAAGACAAACAGATAATTCTCCGTCTACTACTGAGCATAAAGCTTCATTCCTACACCATATGCATTCAAACTGCAGCAACTGCAGGGAGAGTACAGAGAGAGAGAGAGAGAGAGAGAAAGAAAGAAAGAAAGAAAGAAAGAAAGAAAGAAAGAAAGTGAGAGAGTAGGTTTAAGAGACAGAGAGAGAGAGAGAGAGAGAGAGAGAGGGACAGTCAGACAGACAGACCGAAAGGGAGACCGACTTACTTTTACTTTAAAAACTAAAATATAATTCTCTGTCAACACGTCATACATTCAAACTGCAGCAGATCGTTCACAAGTTTGTAAAAATTATAGAGAGAGAGAAAGAAAGTGAGAGAGTACGTTTAAGAGACAGAGAGAGAGAAACAGACAGAGAGAGAGAGAAATATAGGAAGAAAGTGAGAGAAGGAAAGAAAGTGAGAGAGAGAGAGAGAGAGAGAGAGAGAGAGAGAGAGAGAGAGAGAGAAACAAAATAAGGAAAGAATGAAAGAAAGTTAGAGACGGGATTAAGAGACGAGAGAGAGAGAGGAAAACAGAAAGAGAGAAAGAGATAGAGAGAGAAAGAGAGAGAGAGAGACGGTGGGGTGGGGTGGGGGCAGCAAGTGTAGGGTCTGGCTCAGATGTTAGTGAAACTAGGATACTCTGTTCCGCCACTTCTGCTCACTAATCGCCATGTAATGAAGTTATTAATGCTTGATGAATTTACAGGCCCACATCATCTCACTCGCTCCCTTTGTTGGCTTCTTCTGTGAGAGTCATTAATTCCTTTCCCCTCGTCTTGCCCCTTTTTGTTTAGGTTTCCCCTCCTTCTTTTACTGTCTTATTCAACGACTCCTCCAGAGAGTCAAGCCGGAGCTTTTCTTCCCTCCCTTGTTCCTCTAAACTCTGCCATTAGGAGTTGTTTAGCAGAGATGGCTTCTCTTTCACTCTTTTAAATCTGTTAAGCAGGCCTGCTGTTTTATGGCCTAACCGACCGGCACGTGCCCCCCAGGTGCAGACCCAGAGGTGCAGGCTTCATTACGGCCTCCGCTGCCTTCTCCAGAAATTCTTCCTACACTCTGGGTCTTCTTCTGACCCAGGTCAGGACCTCACGGTGCCAGGTCTGCCCCTCAGCACCCGGGTGAGTGGCGCCTCAAACCCCCAGACCCCGGAAATCAATAGCCATAAACAACCTGGTAATAAATTATTGCTCATGGGCTACAGACAAATTGGAAGCCAGCAGGAACTCTCGGAGAAAGCTCTTTGTGTTTTTACTCTTGGTCCTATTAGTGATGCCCTGCAGGAAAACCGCAGGAGGACGGACCGACGGCAATTTCTTCTGTTCATGTTGCCAAAAATAATAACGGGCAACAACAGCTTTATCGCTTCTTTCAGTTTGAGAGGTTTCAGGCTGGAATCCCGGTTGGGCTAGTCCTGCAACTGTGCGTCCTCAAGCAAGACCCCCACATGCCTTGCCCGACCCCACAGCGTAAGACTGCCCACTGCTCTGTGTTTGCGTGTGCCACTTCACGGGTTGGTTAAATGCAATTTTGAAACAATCCCTAGTGACCACAGTGGAAAAACTCACACTTGTGTATGTATCACACAAATGTATGCTCAAGTTTATGATGTATGTAGATCTGTTCAATTTGTTCAAATTAAAGTTAAAAGTCTATCTAGCTTTTCTTAGTCCCAGGCCAACTCAAAGCCGGTTTGTGGAATTAGGGAAAACAAGAGTCTTTAAAAAAGAAAAATGTCCCTTGTTCGTCTGTGTTCAGGTCATGGATTATGACCAGAAGAGCAAGCTAGATCGCGACAGTGGCTAGGAAAACAAAACCTCTCTTAGCTTACCACCTCCCGATGGTATGTAAATGTAGGTAAATTAGTCATTGAACATGTTACTATTACAGTCAGAAATATGCTTGATTGAAGAGATGTGTTTTGAAGAGTCTGTGACGTTTAATGTATGGATTCTTATTCTGGACACAACAACATAAGAACGGTTGCGAGGCTAAAAAAGTGACGCAGTTTAGTAAAGTGATTTAGTAGATATAGATGAATGATAGAAAGAATTAATGTTTGCAATAACCAGTCCATGCAATACACATTATTATCAGTGTTGATGTTTTCATTAAACATTTGTTGCTCAGATCTGTGTTTTTGTGAGATGTGCATACCACGTGTCCTGTAAAGATCAGTTTGTTCTGTGTGGCCTGAGAAAGCAAATGTTCCTTGTAAGACATGAACGCTGCAACCTAAAAAAAGACAACCAAAAAGCTGCAGGAATAACAACATCAATTTTTCTTAATGGTGTTGCGTTTTTGTGACTGAGCTCATCTCAGATCACCTCATTCTAGCAGCTTCTTTGGCCTCTGTGTTCATGGGCGGAGCTAGACAGATGAGGTGTTAATTTGAAAGCAATGATTGGCTCAGATAAACATGTTTGTTTTGAGCAAATCAGAGGTAAAGTGTTGCAGGTGCGAGTTTGAAAACATTTGAGATACTTGGATACTACAGCACATTCCAATAGAGAGTGAGAGTGAGAAAGATAGACAGAAAAGTGAGAAAGTGTGTGTGGTTGTGTGTGTGTAATGTGCTTTCAACATTTTACTGTTTTACTTTAAAAAATATTAGCTTATGGTATGTGCTTTCCTTTTTTAGGGCATTTCTTTCTTATTCACAATTTGTACAGTGTCCCAACTTTGTTGGAATTGGGTTTGTATGTATAAATAATATCCTTAATGTATGTCATTGTGCTGGTGTGTGTGTGTGTGTGTGTGTTTCGCCAGCAAAAAGACTTATTTTTGTTACTATTTATTGCCTAGAATTATTTACTTTGAGTTGATGTTATATTATATGCATACTTAATTTTGGGTGAGCAGTTGTGGTACTTGAAAACCACCTCTGGTCCATATTGTTAAATTGCGCCTTGTTATTAAAATTAATTATTATTTAATAGTTGACATGTAGTTGCTTATATAATGTTTTAACTGGGACTAGTGACTACAGCTAATGAGTTTTCCGCGCTGACGCGTGAGACTGACCACAGCAGCTTTCCGTTTGATATTTGACTAAAGCCAGTACTGTTTGGACACAGTGTTTCGTTTAGATAAAAGACTCCCATTTCTCAAATGCAAATATATCAATATTGTCCAAAGGCTCAAAACAAATACTGAGAGGTATTTTCCCCTGTGCAAACGTCTCTTCTCCTGTAAAGTGTTTGAACAGGATGCGTGAACGGATCAAACTCAAAGAAACTGGGCTTCTGAGCTCGATGGCATTTGAAGCGAGGCAGTTTGACAGGAACATGTGGAGCGTGTGCAAGCGTGCGAGATCAGGTCTGCAGTCGTGTTGCGAACACCTCGCCTCTTCATCACTGGCCGGGAATGCAGCAGTGGTTCGCTAATCTGCTCATCGCTAATAATACCAGCTAATCAGCCGATTCCCACTTTAACTTCTTCGAGAGCTGATGGCACCTTTCAAAATAAACCAGCGTACAAACGTGTGTGCAGGATTAGACCGGTGAAGGCCTGGTCACAGACACTCCAAATCATTGACGTAATATTCAAGAAGTCTTATGTTTTTCTTTAAATATTCAAAAAGTATAAACTCACAGTTCACACATGTGTCGTCTTAATTTCAGAACTTTTTTCTGCTGCTTTATTCATTTTTTACTTTTAAAATCTTTGGATTGTTTTTCTAATAATCATGACCTCACGTTACTTATGTACTTTAATTAAATTATCCTTTGTTGATTTTTTTACGTTGTTTTATATTTTTTGCCATAGTTAACAAAATGTGCACTGTAAGACATAATCTACCCGTGTCACGTGTATGGACTGGGGTATGGACTACAAAAGCCAAAATTCTGTGTGTTCCCTTTCTGTTATTGCAGTCACGTGCTTCATTGTTCCCACCTGTTCCCATCGTTAGTCTTGTATTTAAGTTGCCACCTGTGTTTGAGGCGTTGTCCATCATTGGTGTTGCACCAGTCTGTTCCTGAGTTTTGTCCTGAGTTCATGTGAGTTTTTGTCATTAAATGTGTGTTTGGTGCATCCACGATCTCGGGCTGTTCTGTTCTGCAGGGGATTGTGACACCTAGAAATTATTCTGCCATTTTTAAGGAGTTTTCTCATGTTTAAATAATTAAAGAATATATATGTTATACGGTAATTTACATTTGTGTTTCTGATTTTATGAGATTCTTTTTTCCTTCAATGAGCATCGAACCCATGGCCTGGTGCTCCAAACGGCAGCTGCGGATAAACCAAACTTAAATCGAATTCAAAACCATGACTGTGCCATATTTAGCTGCATCAATCATTTGTATAAATACATCATTTCTTCTTGAATTCCTGTGCTGTTCAAAGTGAAGCACCTGAAGAAACCCACCAAGCCACAAAATAAAAAACGGTAATAATATAAACTACAACATCAACATCTATACAATATTTAACAATTAATTACCAAGTCCACAACCTTTAAGTTGACCTTATTTTGGTCTTATAAATAATGGGATAAAATGTCTTTTCTTTATCTGAGGCAATGTATGACGAGACCCCGCCGGGGTAGACAGGACGTCTCGGACCTGAGATGGACGCAGAAGAACAGGCTCCTCTCAGCAGAGCTGCTGTTGAACTGTGACATCAGCTGCTCAAAGCCTCGATCTCCATCACTTGCCTATTTTAAGATATGACCACGTTCCCGATGCCTTGCTCTCGTCCACCAGATGAACGATGACAACAACTATCTCTCCTTTTAACCTTTGCCGACCTGCTCTGAAATTCTTATCGCGAGGCCCTTGAAGCGTTTGAAGCAGATAATGGCCGTTCAGCGAGGAGACATATCCTCTGGTGAATCGACTCATGGGAATGAGAGAGAGCAGCCACATTATCCCTGTGAGTCACGAGGGAAAGCCGGACGGAATAATGTCATTCCTGAGGAATTCTCAGCCACTTCTGTCTTCTTTTGCTACAGCTTCTAATAAGGAAATGTAGCCATACATTGTCAGAACACATAACCAGTAGGATTTTAGTAGGACAAACTTTAAAAATTGAAAAATGACTGTTCACTATATCTATAAAAACATGTACAACCTTTTGTCTTCTTGACTGATTTGCTTTGTCAGTCTGGTCACTAGAGGCCATATATAAATTGTGCTCTGCATTATCTAGTGAAAATACACACACAGTGAAGTGACACACATAATCCCTGAGCAGTGGCCAGCCTTAAGCTGTTGCGTCAGGGGGACACGTGAGGGTCAATGTACTGCCCAAAGACACTCAGGTATAGAACCAACTGCAGGGGCATGAAAACCTGCAACCCTTTTGGGCACAAGTCCAATTCCCTTCAACTGGACCACGACTATATAGTTGTAACTTCGACTCAGTTGTAAAAGGTTTGAACTTCAAAGTGAGTAGAAGCTATTGTGGTTGTCATGTCTCTGCAAGTCTTCAAGGTGATTGACTCACGCACTACATGTAATGTAGAGAAGTGAAAGTGTCTTCATTACTTGTGGATCCAGAGGGAAGGCAGCGAGATGTTGTGTCGAGCACTGACACTTGGGGAACATCCGGTGAGCCAATGTGAATGCTCACAGAGGCATATTGTGTTGAATATGTAATAGAGTTTATTATTTGGGGTTGAATTTCGACTCAGCAGTCTGTTTGGCCATATATTTGGTGTGGCCTGTGTTCTGAAGGGACAAACTCATACAATTTTTCACCCTTCTGGTGATGCTCATTCCTAGCAAAGAGAATTGGAGTTTTTTTCTTTAGACTTCTAGGTCCTCAACCCTTTTCATTGATCTAATTAAGGCTAGTTAGAGCTAGGTATTTTCAGTGAGGGCATAGTGAGACTGGTGGTCAGTGGTATAGAATGTGGCCTTTTTTAGCTTTTTGGTCTATCTGTGACTGACCAAGAGCACTTACCACCTGTGAAGTAGCAGAATTTCCCACTGATGGGTCCTTGTCTCAATGGCCCCTTTCACACATACAGACATTCCCGGCTAAATACTGGTATCTTGCACGTATGTGTGAACAGACAAATGCCGGGAAATTCGTTCTGGAAATTTTCCGGCACAGATAGTAGTAACGTTCCCGGTATCTTGCCTGCATTCTGCTGTGTGTGAAAGCGGAACGGAAGATTCCCGGGAAAGTTCCGAGCCCGCTGACATCAGCCACTGCTCTGAGCCAATCCGAACATTCTGGCGTGGGTTAACAAATTCTAAAGGCTCAAAATTCTATAGGCGGGTTAACAAATTCTCTAGGCTCAATTCTCGCGCACTCATTTCGCGCTTTCACGGGTCTAGCCGTTCAAAAGGTATAATAATAATAATAATAATAATAATAATAATAATAATAACACTTATTCAGGCGGATGAAGACATTTGTCACCACATTAAAGGAACACTTAGTGACGCCGTCTCTTATGAAACAATTACAGCCGTTATTCATGTTTACAAAGGCACAGCTGTTTAAAGCATGTAGCCAGTGGATGATGTCACCGGAAATACTGGGATTTTGAAACCACTGTGCAGCGCTTGTGTAAACAGTCTTTACCAGTAAAGTCGTTCTGCTATTTTTCCTGCATTTTACTGGCATTGCTGTGTGAAAGGGACTAATAGGACATATAGCTGGCATTTTGAGAATGTCTGGAACGTCGACTGCTCTCAGGGACGACTTGCTGGTCACTCCACAACCAGATGAGGAGGCCAAGCTGAAACTGGTAATGAGAGCGAATGCTAGCTGGTTCAGATACACCATTGTCGCAGTGGCGTCTGACCTGAGAAGAATCTGTTTGTCTTTAATCCACGAGCGGACCCATTTTAAGCCTGTTTGTCCTGAATCTCCATTTTGAAATGCAGTCAATGGCAAGAACCTGACCAATGCTTTGGCACTTGGCTTTTGAAGACTCCTCCTTATTTTTATGTTGGACGCATTTAGTCATCATCCACAGAATGTCGAATCATTTGCCTTACCACTAAGGTCTGACCAGGGGGCAAGGTGTTCCCTGTGTGCCCACAAATGCCTAGCTAGACTTTATGGTCCACTGTTGAAGAGCATATATTTGGGGCATCTCGAGTGGCACTACTACTGCAGGAGAGTCCCAGCACTCTCTGAAACAGCTTATAGACAGAGACCAAAACTGTTTAACGAGGCTTTGACTTCAAGTAGGCCAGCAACTGAATCCAAGAGAAAGTACTCTGGTACTGAGTTTTATTGATGAGGACAAGATACTTTTCATGAAGGCACATGCGTCAAGGTATTCATGCTACAAGGTTTTCAAGAAATAAAGATGTTCTTAGGCCAATCGATGCAGCAAGTAAAGCCTTTTCTAGTCTTCTCATTGGCTCCTAGAAAGCACTGAAGTGACATTTTCTACTTTACTTTGAGAGTTAGAGTGTTCAATCACCAATTCCTGATGAGAAAATGTTTAATAGACTAAAGTACAATAAAGCATTTAGTTTTGTACACAATGTTTTCAACTGAGTTTGAGTTCCAGAATCTGGACTTGACGCTCAACAATCTCCGATGCTAGTCACGTTTTAAAGCTCCTGTGAATGATTTGCACTTGAATTTGTCATACCCAGTAAAAACGAACCTTCATTTATTCCTGCTCTGTGCTCGTGAGAACATTGACGTGGGTCTCGCTCTTTCCCTCCCTTTCATGCTTCTTCTCAGGCCAGATGAGAACAGTGCAACAGTTTCAAGGTTTTCCAAGGTCACTGTGTGATTGTTTCTGCAGAAATTATCAATGCATCTAATTCCTAAACTTGTGCCTTTGATCAAACGTTATGTTTGAGGCCGCCACTGAAGAAAGGAATGCCCAGAGCAGTCCAATCAGCACATCCGATGGAGTCCTCCTTGATTTGAAGGCAGCATTTAGTGTCTTTATTGATCCGGAGGCTGATAAGATTTAATTTGAACAGCTTATTTGTAAGCAACCGTATAGAACCAGACAAGCTTTCAAGCCAAGAAGCCCTCACCCACCATCACACTGGATAACCATGTTGTGTGTGCGATCCAATGAGTTTCACCATCATCACTGCACAGCTCTCCACCTTCTGTTATTAGAATCAATTTGGAGGCCAGTCACAGCATCAGAAATGTCAGGTCCAGGCCGAGCTAACAATGCACAGCTCTACAGACGCAAATCGCTTCTAATGGGTCTCCCGGGACGTGGATAAGACACGACACCACATCGCCAAACGCTACGGGCATCGTAATGCACAGTGCGTCGCCAAACACTCTTCTAATGAAGCTCTTCATTGCCAGGTTGCATGACGGGCGACAATAGCATCCCCTCGGATCAGCTTCCTGCCAGAGGAAACCGTGCCACGCCGGTCTTGGACACTTTGCTCATCATTTGTTTGGCTTTCACAGGCCCTGTGGTCTTCTTACTGTATGCCCATTCCTGCACTGGCATCTCTGTGTGCGAATACCACTGTATTAGTCTGTTGTTCATTATTATGTCGTTTAATACTGTCACTGAGGATTAGCTTTAGCACCAACTAGCAGCAATTATTAGTGTGGTAGCAGCAAAAAAAAAAAAGCTAAATAAAACATGTCAAGTTCATTTATATTACATAAATATATTGAAATAATAATTTCAGAGATTTGATGGCACTTTCAGAGATTTGACAACAAAGACTTACATGGTATACCGTGTATACACACACACACACACACACACACACACACACATACACACATACACACATACTTGTGAATCATCTGTTCATCGGCCACATTATTATTCAGCCTTTCATTGGTATAAATTATTAAGGCAAATTTAAAAAAATGTACAAATATCTTCTTTTTTGTGTTGGTAGTAGTACAATATAACAAATACACAGTTTTATAAAACTTAGAACATTTGACTTAATAATATATACATATATAATGTATATATAGAAACAAAAACAATATGAATGTACATGCAATGTAGAAGACTCTTGTAAGAAAAACTTAAATAAATCTTTATTATCTTTATCATTAATAAAACAATGTAAAAAGCACACAATATTAATAAAAGATATGAGCTCTTTAATATATAGCAATATAAAATCAATAAATATAAATTGTTTTGTCGCGAACGTGTGCATCCAGGGGGCTTGTGCGTCTCATTTCAGGAAGCATCACCCACAGCCTCGCGCTCGTCGCCTTCTAGCGTGTGTGGCCTTCCAAACTGTTAACGCCGGGTCGTGATGAACGAAGCCGAGCCATCCCAAACATAACCCGCTAAAGAAAACCATCTTCACAACCGACCCAGCCAAGTGCGGACCCCAAAGGTGGAGCCGCCACCGCTTGCGAAACTGGCCACTCTATTCCAGCAGTCAACTTTTGGCTCTCGTAGACAAGACAGATGAAAACGCAGCGGTGGCAGTATGAGATTTCAGCGCTGGTCCAGATTAAACCGGACTCTCCCAAACGAGAGCTGACAGGCTCAACGAGCGGCAGATCATTTGCGGTGAGCGGATCCGTCGCTGCACCCGCCCCCGCGGAGCAGAGGTGAGCGCGGGATGATAACTCATACCCTTAATTGAATCGTGGCTTTAAATTTCATAATACAAGATGCCCATGTGACAGCTGCCGAAAAAAATGAGGTGATGGAGCCAAGGGTACGGCATAATAAGAGGAGGGAGGAGGACGAGGATATATTCGTCTTTGATAACGGATCGCCTGCAGTTGCACGGGCCGTTATTCCGAGCGCAGCCTTACAAAGCAAATGAACTTGACAGATGGTTGTGTCACCCGAACCCTTGACTACCGGTCCGATTATGCAGAAAACAATACAATAGAAAAGGGAATCATTACCAGAGGAACTCGGTCAGTCCGCTGAGGACAATGCTGCGCAGAGGAACAAAATTACGCCGGTGAAATTGGACAGTGAGAATGAGTTTAACATAAAGTGGGTTACGGCCAGGCAATCTGTCATCGCTGAAGCCAATGTCTGGCTCGGCTTGCATGGCGTATGAAGTCATCTGTCATCGCGCAGCTCCGCTAATGGTTCGCTTGCGTCTTAAACGGAGGCTTTCGTTGGGATTTTAATTAGCTCGCCGTCAGGTAGAGCGGAATAGCGTGAGCGCTTTGCTCGCAGAAAACGCTGCGTTCGAAACAATCGCGCTGATCGGGCGTGAGGAAGATCTTTGTGGTAAACGACCTGACGGTCAAATCAAGGGAGGTTTGATTGATCTTGCGGTAAACGGTTCAATTAAATAAACCAATCTACCTATTGACTGTTGAAAAAAATGTTTTACAGGATAAACTCTAGTTTGTAATGAAACCGCAGCCATTTTGAACCAGGTCAAATATTTGGTTCAGTTGATCACGGTTCTCCTGCCGATGTCACTTACAGAGGTGTAAAGAGTACCTGAAAATAATACTTAAGTAAAAGTATGGATACCTTACTGTAAAAGTTACTCCATTACTGTGGAATACTCCATTGCTGTGGATCAAAATTACTCCATATGTCTCAAATCAGGAAGACTAAAAGTAAAAGAGTAAAAGTCAAAGTATCTCATTTAAAAATAACTCGAGTATTTTACTCGTACTGAATAAAGGCACAAAAAACTCCAAGAAATGTGGAAAACAAGAAACTGTTTAATTATGAGGTTTTAGTTCCTAATATAGCAATCCAATTTAACAGCTCAATGTTTCAAAATGGCAGAGTAAATTTCTGTCAAACTCAAATGTGCAAAAAAACGCCAACTGACGTTCACAAGGATTTAGCTCACAAATAGCATCCAGTACTTTCAGCATCTTGTAGATGGCAATATCACATCGTCTGCCCAAGAAATTAACAGCGGTAGGAAAAGATTATTGCGAACAATCACAATGTAACAAGTAACGGTAAGTGTCCGTTCAAATGTAGTGGAGTAAAGAGACATATACCCAAAATAAACAATGTAGTCAAGTGCAGATACTCAGTTCAAGTACAAAGTAGCGAAAATTACTTAAGCAAAGTAACAAAGTCTAGTTTCTCAATTACTTTACACCACTGCACCTAAATGATGTAAAAGTGGCACCACTGACCAATCACCCGAGTGAAAAGGAGCCACACAGAACTGAAACTGTTCTTGACTAGTACAAACGAAAACTGGACTGACACAGAGCTGAAGAACCTGGAACGTGAGAATCTAAGAATGTCACACCGGCCTGTGGGAGTTCGACCGGCCGCCTTCACATCATCCCTGTAAATAACATAGTCTCACGACGAAATGGAAGCTGTAGAACTGGAGAACTTCTGCACTGTAAAAAATGTGACGTGCTATTTACGTAAAAACTTTGGTAGCATATTACACAAATTACATTTAAGTAGTTTCTCAGAGTTTTCTTTTTAAGTAGAACATACTTGATAGCATAATGTAGCTAGTATAGAATTATTCAGCCTGACAATATGAATTTAACAATTTGTAGTGGATTGTGCATTTTAATTTGAGACAACAAGCCCAGATTTTTTGATTATTGATGGTTTGAATACTATATTTCAAGACTTGATTGGTAGAAGAACAACATTTTCATATATTTCCTCACAAAGAGATTCTAATCATTAGATAATCTTCTCCTTTATGACCTTTAACAGCCAGGAAGCAACAGCAACATGTCATTCAAAACAATTAAAAAGTGAAATCCACCTCAACTTCATTCTGAAGAGCAGTAGACATATTGATGGTGAGACAGTTATTTCCATTTTTTTAAACATATATTGTCATCTTTTAAGATAAATCGCTTCAATTTATCCTTGTTATAACGTAACAGAACTGCAAGCAACACATGCAAGCTTCTCATTGGCTCTCCCAAGGAACAAGCTCATCTGATGATTTGTAGCTGCTGATTCTTTTTCCTCGTAATGAAGGAACTTTAGAACAAACTTAACGTTCACTCTTCATCTGCTGTTCATCAAAATGGAATTTGACAATTGACATTTTAAGATTCATATGAAAGTGACTCAATTAAAACCAAAAATCAATGGAACCAATTCTCCTAAAATAAACGTTAACTCTCGTTTTATCTATAAGCAAGATGGTTTCTTAAATTAACCCCAAAAAGTGCACTGGTTTGCTTAAAAAAAGAGGTGAAACTTATAGTTGCATTTGTTTTTACCAAAATGTTCTCAATATTTAATGAAAAACACAGAACATCATTTTTTGCACATTCACATTCTTTTTAGCAATCATATCTTTTTTTTTTAATGAAAATTCCAAGCCTGATGATTCAATTTTTTACAGTGTGGACTGGAACCACTCAAAATGAAAACATTCTGGACTGGAGTGGTTTGTGACTATAAGTTTAAGCGAAATCGTAACTAAACGGTTGTGGACTGATACGTCTCGGAGTTTGAGCGACTCGGAACAGGAATGTTTCTCTCACGTTCCATGTCCTGCCAGAAGAAACTGGTGTCCCCGAATCAAAGAGCGACTAATGACGTGTCAGTGCAAGATCTTCCTGAGAATCCGAGAATGTCACACGGGCCGGCAAGAGCCCGACTCCGTCCCTGTAAATGACTTCAATCTCTGGTGCCATGAATCACAGAGAATTGCAAATCCTTTTTAGCTAATTGCTAGCAACTAGAAAGCGCGGTGTGGCTCCTCACACATGTTCAATATCAATTTTCAGGGCCAGAGGAGACACAGCGTCTCTCCAGAGAATCCGCCGCAGAAATCTGCACAGCAGCACTTAGCAACTCCAGTGGAGATGTAGTCACAGCTACAGCGCTAATGAAGGAGAAGGAAGCCAGCGCTTTCTCCTGACCTCCAGACGTCCGTGCTTCTGTTTCGCCAGCCTGAACAAAACACTACCTTCTGTTAGTTTGTTGCGTCATTCAGCTTGTCTGGACCGTTGCATAGTATTATAGTGATATACAAAACTCTTGTTGCAATTTTGTTGCAATTTGAATGCTCGATTTAGAGAAATGAATAATCAGGACATGTTCCCTTGTCGCAGTATTTTATTCCTTTTGTGTGTGTGTGTGTGTGTGTGTGTTGTCAACAGAAGCGACACCGAAGTGTCAATCGGTTCAGTGAAGATGAAACAGAAAAAGACACACTGGAAAAAATAACTTCTTGACAAGCTAAAAAATCTTGAAATTAGACAATACAACTTATTTCTCTTAATAATTTAACCATGTTGGGATTAAGAGTGAGAGAAAACTTTGCTTACCGTATTTACTCGCTTATAAGTCGACCCCCCACCCCACTTCAGCTGTGAGATTGTGGTATTCTGTTTAGACCCGCTTATAAGTCGGGGGAAAGAAATGAGAGAAAAGTAGAAAGAAGAAATGAGTAGAAACCGAATGTTGGGTTTCATATAAAGCCAATTCTGGTCATTTGGGGCTCATCGGAATACTACACGGAAAAAAATGATAGAACACCTGTTCAGATGCTCTTTAATTATAGAAATAATAAAACTATTCCGACATCTTTGGTGGTAAAGGAAGCCTAAAAATAATTTAACCCTGATTATTTACGTTGGTATTAATCTAGTTAGTTTATGTTTAAAGTTTCATTTGTCATTGGTTGCATTATAATTTTAAAGAACTGTGGAAAAAAGTGCCCTGCCCCTTTAAGAAAGTTCTCCCGAGAAGCGAAGGCTAATGCTAACTCGTGGTTTGGGAATAAATACTAAGTTCGAATTCTGCCGTGTGACTCGTTTATTTGTCAAGCCCCGCGCCAAAGAGAGATCCAGGAGTGCGTGTGTGTGTGTGTGTGTGTAAGGGAGAGCGAAGCATGAGAGAGTCGAGCGGCTAGCGGAGTGCTACCCCTTTGCAGTTTGCATGGCTTGTGCCGTTTTCTGAAAGATGTATTTAGTTCATGTCATAAATCTTCATTTAATTACTGCGCTTGTGTGTCTGCTGTTTATTTTTGTGAGAAAGGGTGAAATATCTGCGCACTGTTCTGAGTAAAATATGTTCTATTTCGGTAGACCGCGCGTATAAGTCGAGCCCCCCACTTTCAGCCCGAGATTTTGAGGAAAAATCCTCGACTGATAGTCGAGTAAATACGGTATTTCATGAAAATAGGACTTGAATTTTCTTGCTTAGAAAAGAATGCCAATTTTGATTAGATTTTTTACTAAATCGAGACATTTTTCAAAGTAAACATTATGTTTTAACACAGAACTTCTTGAAACAGGAATTATCAAGGGAAATCTTCTGATTTTAAGAACACGATGTTTCTCAATTTAAGTAGTTTCCAGTTTAGACTGCTTTCTGTTCTATCTATCTATCTATCTATCTATCTATCTATCTATCTATTTATCTATCTATCTATCTATCTCTCTATCTCTCTATCTCTCTATCTCTCTATCTCTCTATCTATCTCTCTATCTATCTATCTATCCAACCATGCGACCATCCATCCATCCATCCATCTATCCATTCATCTATCCATCTATCCATCCATCCTGCTGTCTGTTTGTCCATCCTTCCATCATCCATACACACATTAATATATCTATCTATCTAACCACCCGACCATCCATCCATCTCGCTGTCTGTTTGTCTATCCATCCATCCATCTATCCATCTATCTGAATGTCTGTCTGTCTGTCCGTCCGTCCCTCCATCCATCCGTCCAATTTTTCATCTTTCCATCTCATGTCACTGGCATGAGCTGTGTAAGAACAATTTACTAATTTACAATGTGACTTCATGTGTGTGTTGTGTGCACGTGTGAGTGTGTTTCTGATTTCTGCTGGACCACCTGATCTAATCCCACCCCACCGAACACAGACATCGAGGATCCATCAGTTCTCCTCAGCTCATCTGTTCCTGCACTAAATGCGGTCAGACGTCCCATCTGGCAGGTGCTAAGTCGGTAAAGGTCTGTGAGTGTTGCGAGCACAAACCCTGTGTGCTTCAGTCAGTGGGACCCTTCATGTCCGGTGGGCCCTCTGCCCCTCTCTGTTAAATCTAATCTGATTTCTAGCCCCATCTTTCATCTGGCAGGATCCATGTGCTCTCCTAGTGCAGATGGAGGAAGTATGGAGATTAGCTGCTTTTCTAGCGGCTTCAGTGGTTAATACCTGATTAAGGGCCCAATCAAGCGAGTGTATGCTGTGTGCGCGGAGGGGCCGGCTTAGGAATGGACGCTGGCCAATGGACGCATGCAGGTCCGTGAGAAGATCAGGCCTGATCGGGGGGTCGGTGTGGCCCCTACTGCCCGTGTGGCTTCATCCTGGAGAAACACTCGTACCGTTTGAAAAGACTAAAAACTACCAAAAATTATTTGTAAATCGCTTCAAGGCTTTTTGACTTTGTCAGTAACAACTAAATAAAAAAAAAAATGTTTAAATTACCAAATAATAAAATGCTTTAAGTAAATATATAGCACTGGCTATGTTAGGGTCAGTGGCGACTCGGTCCTAAAAAAATAAGTAAAACTAAAATTTAAACTGACAAGCAGCTCATCTTCCAATCATGTGCTGTGTTTATCTACCCAAAAACAAAACATAAAACAAACAAATGTCTGACATTTTAGACCAGTAACATCAATACAATAGTCGAGACTGTGTCTTGCATCTTCTTTACTATCTTGAGTATATGAATCTCACAGAATAACTACTTACTTTTACTTTACAGTCATTTGGCAGACGCTTTCACCCCAAGCGACGTACAAAAAGAGGAGCAAGTGAAGCAATATGTCTTCAAGGCTATATAAAGAAACTTACTAGACAGAACAGCATGACAGTCACTAAACATACAAGACAAAAGACAAGACAAACATTTTGGGGATACATTAAATTGGCGATAAATAATGATTTAGTGTATTTTATAGCTGATATAAATTGCCGGTCAATATTTACCGCTAACTCAAGAGACGCATACAGAAAGCTAACACAGTACGAGGATGAACCTGTAATGAGTATGAAAACTACCATTTTGAGTATCTGTGCTCTTTACTACTACTTTACCACTACTGTACATTTGAATGGACAATAACTGTTACTCGTTACTTTGTGCGCGACAAGTCGGCATATTTTCTTACGGCTGTTAATTTCGTGATCATACTCGTAATATACTCATTCGTTCATTTGTATAGCGCTTTTCTTAGTCCGAGACCACTTGAGTTTTACTTTTTTTTATCTATTTTGTTTAGTCATTTTGAAGCATTGAGATGTTAAATGTCATTTCTACACACACAACAAAAGTGTACCTCTACGGCAGTGGTTCTCAAACTTTTTTGGTCGCGCCAAAATATCTAAATACCTGAATTGACTGTCAATAGGATTCTGTCCAGTCTTACAATATCTTAAAGAACACTTTTCAAAGAACTTTTTGAGTAACATCAGCTTGACTGTATTCTGAAGAACCATCTGCACACTGCCCAAGTTTCTCTTCAGAACTTTTCAGCTCCAGAAAGCAGATGATTCTGAAAGAGAGTCGACTGTGTGATGTCGATGTAAGAGCAAAGTGAAGACCCTAAAGACCCCATAGACCTGTTTCTGAAAGATGGTGGCTCGTCTGAAGATGGTCTTTCCCTGAAGAGACTTTCTCCAGAATTAGGGATGAATTAGACGTAATGAGAGCTGTTGATGTGGCCCTGTTATCCAGGCGCTCTGGAAGTGTTGGAGAACAGCCATTAATGGATGAGTGAACTGGCACGAGTGGAGAAATGCTGCCCTGAGAGTTATTAAAGGCTTTGAAGGACAGATGTGAGCGGACCCTGTCAGGCTCTATGGCTCAGGCCCTGAGGAACTTCTCATCTGTAGGGAGGGATTTCCTGAAGAGCGTTGGGTGTTTCATCTCTTCACCTCGCGCCGATGGGGAGTCACAAACCAATTACCTCCTACTTCTCTTCATTCTTCTTCTTCTTCAGTGGAGGACGATCATTTACTCCACCCCTAAACAAATACACTGGCATTATGGTGATTACCGGTTCTGCTGATGTAAACTTCAGCCCTGATGAGATCCTCCTTCATTAATGCAGACCTTTATCTCAGTCTTGTTAGCATGAGCTGCCGCTTTGTGCTGGAAAACACCAAATTGCTACTGTCTGTCCAATTAATTACTGAGGAAGAAACAAGCGTGTTGCTTAACCGCTAGTGTCCTGCTGCTGCAAAGTGTTGAGCTGGGTAGATTAACCTGAGAACGTTTCACTGATGGAGCTATATTGTCAGCACTAAGATCAGGACACTAGCTCTCTCTCTCTCTCTCTCTCTCTCTCTCTCTCTCTCTCTCTCTCTCTCCTGTCTCTCTCCCGTCTGTCTGTCTATCCATCCCTCTCTTCCTTTCTCCACCCCCTCTCTATTCCTTACTTTATCTCTTCTCTCTTTCTCCTCATCACTCTCTCTCTCCCCCTCTTTTATCCTCTCTCTTTTTCTCCGTTTGTGTGATCACTCTGTGTCAGTCTTTTTCTCTACCTCTATATCTCTCTACCTCTCTATTGATCTACTCATTTCTCCCTACACTATCTCTCTCATCCAGTCTACCTATAAATCTATATATCCTTCTCTACCTATCTTTCTCTGAGTACAAATCACTCTACCTCTCTCTCTGTTTGGTTGTTTGTTTGTATGTGTGTTTGTTTCTTTTTTCTATCAAGCTCTCTTCCTCCTCTATCTCTAACCCTCATCTCTCTCACACAATCAATCTATCTATCCCTCTCTCACTCTTTTTTTCTTTTTCTAAATCTTTGTACCTCTCTATTGTTCTACTCATTTCGCTCTACATGTCTTTCTCTACCTCTCAAAATCTCTACTTCTTTCTGATTGGTTGTTTGTTTCTTTTTTTCTATCTAGCTATCTCTTTCTCCTCTAATGTAAATTTCTCATTGTTGGGACAAATAAAGGTTTTCTTCTCTTTTCTATCTATCTCTAACCCTCTTTTCTCTATCTCTCTCACAGTCTAATAGTAATCTCTATAAGGATCTATAAGTAAATCTCTGTAAGGATTTTGTTTTGCAATTCAATATCCATCTTTCTTCCTCTTCTATAATTTTCTACCTTTCTTTTGCTCTACCTATTTCTCTACCTCTCATTCTCTACTTCTATATCCCTGTACCGGTCTCTCTGTTTGTTTGTTTGTTTGTTTCTATCTATCTAGCTATGTCTTTCTCTTCTATCTATCTCTATCCCCACTCTACACCCAGTCTACCTATCAACCTATCTATCCCTCTCTTTCTCCCTTTTTTTCTCCCTCTATATTCCTCTACCGATTTCTCTTGACCTCACTTCATCTACATCTCTTACCCCCTTTCTCTCTTTCCTTTTAACTCTCCATCTCTTTCTTTGTTCCTCTCACTCTCTCTCTCTCTCTCTCTCTCTCTCTCTCTCTCTCTCTCTCACACACACACACACACACACAATCTCTTTCTTCCTCTTTGTGCTGATGCAGGAACACCTCCATCTCTGGTGGAAAGTTGAAGCATTAGCAAGGACCAAGTGCTGAAGTGGGATGAAAACATCATGTTCTATCATGTGAGCAATGCAGATCATCATCAGAGTTGTCGTGAAAATGGCAGGGCAAACCGAATATGATTCAGCATTGACTCTCAGACTTTTTTGCAAGACACTAACATTGTCATGGTCACGGGTAGAGCAGAGAAAGCAGCTTTCTCCTCCTGTGGGACGGCTGAGTTAGCACCTCCACTCCTCTAATGAGTTCTGCCCTCCACCCTGTCCGACCAGAATCGATCCCTGATGTCAGAGGCCGAGCGTTCGGCCGCTAAGCCACCCACTCCCCCGTGAGCCAAATTAGCAGCCGAACAAGCGGAGCAGCGGCTTTGTGTAGAGACCAACATGAACAGCCTGTCCCACTGGAACCAGTGAGTTAACGTCTCTCTCTCGCTCTCTCTCTCTGTAGTTAACTCAATGTCTCTTGAACTGTGTTTTTTTTCTTTGCTCTGTTTACCTCTCTCTCTCTTGCTCTCATTGAAATATTTTCAGTTATCTTCAACAACAAAGTAAAATATTGCGTTGTGTTTTACAAAGAAACAGCGTAAGATAAAACCTGTAATTGCCCCGCAATGGAGGCATCGCATTGTTGCAACATAAAACAATAGCAGGTTAACAGGAGACCAAAAGAAATATTAAAAAGGATAAAGCCAGGCACAGAAACCAGGCATTGTTATCATGCTAAAAGTGTGTGAGTTTGTCCATATGGCCACTAGGGACCGTATCGAAATTGTTCTCCACAATAACCATCCAAGGTTACACACACAGCCCCAAATCTGTATGTAAAAAATGGTGGAACCCAACTATATCATAAGTGTGTGTGTGTGTGTGTGCGTGTGTGTGTGTGCGCGCACGCAAGGGTGATATTCTGGAGTGTTTAAATTCCTATCTGATCTGAGAGCAGTCGTATGAAGATGTGTGGATGTGATTGTCATTCAGCTTCACTCACAATGAGAAGAGTAGATTAGAGAATTTATTTTGCCATTTATTATTCCGAGGTAATGAATCCTCCTCTGTAAAATTGAGATCTGCGTTTAGCTGTCAGCATCATTTTGGAGAAGAGATGAGTGACATTTGCTCTGTGTGCGTCTGGCTGTTTGTTTTTCTCCCTCTCAGACGTGTGAGTGAGTGACTGATGGATTATTCGTCTCTGAGATTATGTTGTGAAATATTCAGATGATGATTTGCCCCTCAGAGATGGACTTTATTGTTTGTATATTACAGATCTGTGCAGGACACAAGGAGGCGAGCTTCAGTCCGACTGTCAATCACTGCAGAAGCTCCTCACACTCCATCTGCAGAAGAACGGAACACTGTTACCCCACGGTCCCCACAAAGTAACAGTGTGTGTGTGTGACTGATTGTGTGTGTGTGTGTGTGTGTGTGTGTGTAGGCATTTAGGGAAAAGTGGGGCCCTAAATACTAGGTTTTCACTTACATTCGGTGGGTAATGTGGGGAAATATGGGGACCTTTGTCTGGTCTCCATAACTTTGAAGCCTGTTTGAGGGTTAAGATCAGATTTTTGAGCTGAAGCTACAGTTGAGATTTGGTGAGGAAAAGGGTGGGGGGCGGTTTTGATGGGTGGAGAAAAGGGCGGGGTTATGGGATTTGTTTTGAATTTAATTCAATGGTGGAACCAACAACAATATAAATGTGTGTGTGTGTGTGTGTCTGTGGGTGTGATTAGGTGTGTGTGTGTGTGTGTCTGTGGGTGTGATTAGGTGTGTGTGTGTGTGTGTGTGTGTGTGTGTGTGTGTGTGTGCGCACGCGCTTGACTGCGCACTGGCAGCGATATGCTTGAAATGCTCCGTGGAAACATGTTTGGAATATTTGAATTTTAAATGTTGTGTCAGAGAAGGAGAGAAATGACGGCAGTTAATTCAGCGGTTCTGCCCAGATCTTCAGTTCACGGGCAAAACCTGCAGCGTTGGAAACGACAGCACAACTTGATGAAATTGTAAGATCAATTGGAAAACAAAATTGCAATCAGACTGACAAGATTTCCTGCTGCTCTGAGCGTTAATTCAGCTTCCAAACACACGTAAATGTATTTAACCGGCGTAATGGCGTATTACCATCCCTTCCGCTTTCTCACTGCTCGCCTCCTCTGTTAATCTCCAACTTCTATTTGCATGTAAATGTGCTCATATTTTCTATCATCAAAATACGTGAAGCTCCACCGCACAGAGAGAGAGAGAGAGAGAGAGAGAGAGAGGGAGGGAAAGTAATACATTGAACTGTGATGTGCAATTACTGACATTTATGAGGAGTTTGAAGGGGTCGGAGATGAAGAAATCAACAGGGACTGACATCGATACAGCAGCAGTTGGAGACGGAGAGTCAGTAGCAGGTGTTACAGGGTCACGTAATGATTAATAGTGCGAGAGCAGAGGTTCCTCACACACACCAGGCCAGAACACAAGCTCAATAATGCCAGACCCCTATCAGACCTCTCTCTCTCTCTGTCTCTTTTTCCCTCTGTGTCTATCTCTTCCTCTATGTCTGTCTGTCTCTTTATCTGTCTGTCTTTCTGTCTCACTCTCTCCTTCTGCCCCCCTCCCCACTCTCTCTGTTTCGCTTAAGTCTCTCTCTTTCTTTCTTTCTCTCCCTGTCTCCCTATCTCTTTCTGTCTGTCTATCTCTCTACCTTTTTCTTGTCCGGTCTCTCTCTCTCAGTCTCTCTTTGTATCTCTATCTCTCTCTCTTTCTCTCTCTCTCTCTCTCTCTCTCTCTCTCTCTCTCTCTCTCTCTCTCTCTCTCTCTCTTTTACTATCTCTCTCACACCCTCTTTCTCTGCCCCCTACTCACTGTTTATCTTTCTGTCTCTGTCTCTCACTCTCTCAGTCTCTGTCTATCACTCTGTCTCTCTCTCTTCCTCTCCCTCCATCAGCCTCCGTTTATGCGCAGTTTGTCTATCTGTCATGCTCTTCATAGTCTGGCTCTCTCACAATCCCTGCCTATCTCTCTTATCCTCTCACACTAACACACTCTCACCCTTGCCATTGAGAACTGTTTCTCACACTTTCTCACACTGCGACTCTATTCCCCCCCCCCCACTATAAACAGGCTGTGCTGCTTCCCACTTTAACAACTTGAGGGACCAATTCCAGGGAGACCGTTCACACTGCTGAAGAGAGAGAGACTGCGCCGGTAGAAGCTTAATTGCGTGGCCATCACAGTTTTATTACGCAGTTTAACCTTTATAATGCCTGAGTAGTTCAAGCTCTTGAGAGACTCGCATTAATCTCACTCCTCTTCTCAAATCAGATACGCTCATCAGACTCCTTGAGCAATTCTGAATATTGTAGAATGGGAATCAATCAGGAACCCGGTTTGAATGGAAAGGTACATGTGAGGCGCCGGTGAGTTTGACGGATCTCCATCGCTCGCTCCAACAAGATTTGTTGGTAAAACTGGAGGAGACAGAGACCTCCGAGCTCCTCTGTCAGCACGAGGCCAAATATCACCAAACTCCCTCACGCTGCTTTCATGTAAACCCAGTCGTTAATTGGAGTGAATGTATTTCAAATGGGAACCCCGGTGTTTTTCTGTAAGTGTCTGCGCACTTCCCTCATCACACACACGCCGCCTGTGGGCTCCTCACACATCATTACACTCAAGACTCCTGCGTGAAAACTGCCCGGAGATCCTCCTCCATCCTTATCTGAGAGAGAGAGGCAGAGCGTTTTAACTTCAGTGATATTATCAGGTGCAGGGGA
Organism: Paedocypris sp. Pulau Singkep; assembly: GCA_017309775.1. Lineage (NCBI taxonomy): Eukaryota > Metazoa > Chordata > Actinopteri > Cypriniformes > Paedocypris > Paedocypris sp. Pulau Singkep. The sequence continues at coordinate 177,867 of MU204346.1, read as the reverse complement.
GCGAGTCTATAATAAGAGGCTGTATAATGAAGTGAGTGGCAGGCCTCTGTGCTCCAGCCCTTATTAACAGAGTCAGAGCCGCCATCATTATCCAGTAAAAAGGCCGATGATTGGCTGCTCCGTGGCAGGCCCCTGGTGGCTGTCTTTGTCAGCGATATGCCTGGCGTGGAGGAAAGAGCTTCACTCTACTGTCAAAACTAGCTTGGCCAAACGTTATCATTCTAAATGGCATGAAAGCACAGGCTGGGGTTTACACGTCCCCATATGCTAGTGACAGTGATACAAGTGTAATTCTAGACTATTAGAGTGACACAGAGGATCATTTCTGCCCTGAAACGTGAGACAGCCAAGGAGCCGAAGCGGGACAGGCTGTCACGCCGCCAACATTGCTGAGATTCTTTAACCTCGGCCTCCTCAAACACCCGGAACGTTGCACCAGCGCACAGGATTGATTACCTGGAAGTGCGGGAGAGCAAAGCTCCGCCCACCTCGGCCACACCTCACCAGCTGTTTTCATCAGGTCTGGCTTGTCTTACCGCGATTCTGTCAGGTGCAGTCTTGCATCGGGCCACTGAGGGAGAATTGCAGCTATTCTTGGCGTAATGGTGCAAGGCGTTGGGTACAAGCCGATTTCCTTCCCACTACCGTGAACCTCAACACGGTCTCGATATACCAAACCAGTTATGCAATTAGTTGTCAGGAAACATGTGATCAATCAAATAAAACCTGCCTCCACCACATGTGCGGCGTTGGAACCATGTGTGTTTGTCGAACCTTCTGCTTTCATTCATTAAACAGCAGTTCTTCCCTCTCTCCTTCCAGACTTCCAGTTGTGTGTGAATGGGATCGTGCAGAGTGCTAATCCGATGGTTTTAAGCATGCTCGATGCTCACGATGTGCCCACAAGGGGTTTATGACATCTAATCCTGCAGCTAATGAACCCCCTAATGCCTTTCCTTCACGGCTGAATTTAACCCAGATGCTTTCTGCCCATCTACCCTTCGTCATTCAAGCCGCGGACAGCGTTTGGCCAACAATGTCAGAAGGGTCAGGGTGGGAGCGCCGCCGGAAAATGAGAATCAGCCCCTTCGCCGTTTGAATGTGGATAGCGGCAGACTGGCACGTCGGCCCGCCGGGACTGGAGGGAGAACAAAAGCCGCCCTTCTGCTAATTGACTGCAAAATTAGCTGGGCTTCCCTGTGGGACCGGTGCAGGACAGCAGCAGATGGAGCCAGACCGGACACTCTGGCAGAAAGAGCTTCTCCCAACCTGCTGAGAGCCTGCACACAATTATGGGTCACAACACTCGGTGTTAAACAGAATGAAGTGAAGCACTGAAATCAGGGCAGGAGATTTAAAGGTCAGGGACCGTGAGGGAGCAGAGCCATTGTTGCCTGGGATTCTCCGCCTCTGGAGAGTTAAAGAGCCAATGGAGTGTTTGAGAGAGATGTGGCCGCGGGGCCCGATGTTCTCGCAAGCAAAGACAAGTCAATTACAGATATGCTTTTCCAAACCCGAGTTCAGAGCGGCTTCAACCGCCCCATTGAACAAAAAAGCGCCTCGAGTGACTTTAGATGCTGAGCACCTTTCATTGCAAAGTCAAATTCAAATCATAGCTGAAGTTTGTAAGGATAGCGGAGAGACGAATCTGGAGTTGCACCAGCAGATGAAAGGCAAGAGAGGACAGGCTAAACATTTGGCAGCTTTCACAAAGGCCCCAACCATTGAATAAACAAGTAGCTGGTGTCGCTGTGAAGTAGAATTACACAGCTCAGAGCACTTTCTTCCACCGGCAGGGCGAAAAGAGAAGAAGAAGAAGGAGCCTTTCTAGGGATTACTCTGTGGAGTGTATTTACTGTTTCTCGCTCTCCCCCATAAAGGATATATGGAAATCAGAGAGCTACAGAAAGCGCTCAGAAGCCCTTCCCAAGTTCCCCGAAAGGTGGAGAGAGAGCTATATTGTCCTTTTGAGGTGGGTGGATGCCTTCCTCTCCACCTCACCGTGACTGTCACAGTAATCTGATATGACAAATGCTCAGACAGTGGATTAGCCAGCGCCGAGGAAAAGGCACAGCGCTTAATATCTGTTGATGTGGCTTTCATCCCCCAGGTTCGTGTCCCAAGGCCGTGGTTACCTTGGCGATGTGGACGCCAGCAGTTTTCTGACGAGGTCGCTGGCGAATCCCAAGCTCCCCAGAAGTGCATGGCGGCGTTTGCCGTGAGGATCTTTGATGTTCCCGGACTCTTGATGTCAGGCTATGAAAAACGCTTAGCTGGATTTAAGCCTCTCACCAAAAAGGGCTAACAACTGTAATTAAATCATTAAATTCTTGTCTACGCTTCACAGCGCACGGAGAAAATTAACTTCCCACCAAGCTCATTCTCTACTTGAACATGAAATAGTGATTTTTGTTGCTCGCATAATTACAAAGCTAACATCTGATAGATTCAGCATCCGGGGGGGATTATCACATGCATGAGTATTAGACCTCATTACCAGCTCCGCTGCAAAATTATTACATCTTGTAATTGGATGGTGAGATTTATATACAGATTGCCGGCGTTTCTGTAAGATTGTAATTACAGGCTTCGTTGGTTCGCTACTTATCAGAACTTCACAGAGAAAACAACTGCTCCAACCAAATGAGCATTTCATTAACCTATAGCCTTATCATGGGAAAACCTGTGTAACGCTCATGTTTGCATTAGCATAAATAGGCCGGTCCGTTTCTCCTGCGAGTGGAGTCGCGCCACGTCAGAGTTGGGATCCGGCCCAGTCTCCGCCCGTCTTGTTCTGCTCTCCTAACGCATGTAGATGGCGAGTAAATTAGTTGTCTGTTTCAGCAGGATGAACTCAATTCCTCTATTACCGGGGGTCTTCGGCAGAGATTCGTCCGGCTCCTCAAGGTGTCTCTTCTGATGTTCTTTCGCTGTTAACAAAATCTCTGGCCTTGTTCCCCTCTCCAATACAAGGGCAGCTGGAGATTGGATGCCCACATAAACAACCCGCTTACACAATGACACTGCAGGATCGATCCCGGTTTGAGGCCGGGAGAGAGGAGCGGACAGGGGGTTGGGCAAAATAAAATTGTTCAATTACTGAGCAAACACTATTCTTCTTACTTTAACCGAAGATTTCACGGTGCGCCGTGTGAGCGCGGCCCAGCTGAGTACCACTAATGCCGCATTACCCGCCTCCAATCAGCTGGGCGCCTGGAATGGACTTGCTGTTGGACCTCATTGTCTCGAGGTTTTTTCCAGGCGGGAATCAATGTGGAACTGATACAAAGACGGGACGCGACCCTCCACCCTCGACGGGACCTGGACTCTCCGGCGGAGCGGGACACGTCAGGCCGACGCCCACCCGACCCATGACCCCACGTGTGCAGACAGTGGTTTTGACGGTCATTAAGATGAACAGGCCGGACGCGTTCAGCTCCACAATGGATGTGTCGGTTAAACGGTTTTGTAAAATGCAATTAAAGCATTAAACTATAATCCTCTAGTCATTATACAAGTCTTTGTATGTTAAATCAAGCTGTTACTGCTACTGTTTTATATTTTGAGCAAGTGTTACGTTTGCATGACTCTGGTGTGTGTGTGTGTGTGTGTGTGTGTGTGTGTGTGTGTGTGTGTGTGTGTGTGTGTGTTTGTATTTGATCTGTGTTTGCATTTATTGTGTGTGTTATAAAATCTCCCTTGTGTGCATTTATTGCCTGTGTGTGTGTGTGTGTGCTGTAGATATGTGTGTGTGTGTTTGTATTTGATCTGTGTGTAATTATTGTCCGCCCGTGCATTTTAAATGTGTGCATTTAATGTGTGTATTGTGTGTGTGTGTGTGTGTGTGTGTGTGTGTGTGCTTGTTCTTGTGTAATGTGCATAAATAAATCTTGTGCATTTATTCTTTGCGCAATATTTCTACAAGCCAGCTGAAGAGAGATGATGATGCACGAAGAGAAGAGTATCAGATGTATGCGTGCTCTTCCTCAAGCAAGTGAGGAGGAGAAGCTTCACCTGTCCACAATCACAAGGTAGGTTTAGAAAGAAAACAATTAACATGCCATCACATTTTGTTTTCAAAATAACCAGTCGCACTGACATCATCTTGGGGGCTGCGTGATGGTGGGTTTTTCAGATCTACCACTCCATTCACCTGCTCTCTCAACTCAGGAGCAACAGTTGAACTATTTGGTGCCAAAATTCAGTTTCAAACAAATATCTGAAATAAAAGAGCGAAGAGATTATGACAATGTCTGTCTGCTCTGCTGGATCACAAAACATGCAAACACTTCTCTCTCTCTCTCTCTCTCTATCTCACTTTCTCTTTCTCTGTTTTTCTGTCTGTTCTCTCTCTCTCTCTCTCACACACATTTACTCATTTCCACTGTCTTTTTTTCCCCAGACATTCACAGCACACTCTCTTTCTCACTATGACGTTTGACTGTCTTGGTCTGACGTGATTTTAGACATAAATTGTACCGAATGTGGAAATCGTAATGTGATCCAACAATCACATGATGGTTTCCACATTCGGTACGGTTTATGTGTGTGTGTGGCGTACAACATCTCTGATGATCTTGCCACAAGGAGCCTGTCACACACAGTAGCAGCATCAGCATCAGCATCCGAGCGCTGCTCACTGGTGTGAGTCCGGAGGCGGTGGACGGGGAGATGCGCTGCTCCTCTCTAATAGCATTAGTGTGTCTGTAATCAGAGAGAGACCAGTCTCCAGCCTCTGATCTCCTGCTCTTGGCTCTTTCTGCTCCACAGTTTAGCTGAACGCTCTTGTCTGCTCGACTTTGTGCGACATGGGTTTCACAGTCTGGGAGAATCGGCCTACACCTGTACTTAAAGAATATACACTGACATGCTTGAGGAACACATTGATTTCTCGGAGCAGTGAAAGTAATACAGACAGACAAATACAGTAAATCACAGGTAAACCAACACGGCGGAATTTGGAATGCTGCGGAACAACAGCCTGAAAGTGTAAAATTTTAAATATTTAAAATACAATAAAATTGTATTTAATTTGAATATAAAATGTACATTACGCATTATAAAATAGCACAACATTAGGAAGAAAACATATTATTTCATATAGATAGATAGATAGATAGATAGATAGATAGATAGATGTATGAGATTCAAATGTATTATATTCAGCATACAGTGCATTGTTGTGAACACACAAAGTCACACTAATTAAGTGCACAATTAAACAAGATGTTCTTTTTTTTTTCATTCATTTTCGTTCCTATTTTATTATTAACAATTTGTTGATAGTCTTTGTTAATCCGCGGTGTGGTTCTCCTCGTGTTCGGACGCGCCGGTTTCCGTAAAGCTTCATCGGCCTCTTGCTGAAGGTGATAATGAGACTTTAACAAGCCTCATAAATCAGTAAAGTGTGAACAGACTTTATTGCCCATAGATTAAACACGCGACTTCGTTTGACTGGGGTCAGGCTTTAACTTCCCCATCGTTTATTTTGCTTTGTGTACCTAAAAAAGAAAATCGATATTTCAATTTAATTTTTTGCGGTTACTACCTGCTTACGTATTTTTAAAAATACTTTTTTTGCGCATAACCAAAGGAACAGAAACGAAAAAAGTGTACAATTATATAGGGGTTTAAAATTAACGCGTTTTTCAGAGTTTTAAAGTCGTTTCGCGGTGTGTGGAGACATTTTCACTGTGGTATCTCGGTGATCTCCAGGCGTTTCCAGCGGGTTATCAGCTCTGCCATTCCTCCTGCTGTCTGATGTGTTGCTCTGATTGGCATCAGCGCCCTCAGATATTTCCAACAGATCCTCCGCTCGCGGCATTTGATCACAATCACCCGCGCCGGTAAAATATTAAATCCACTACATCCTCCCGACGAAGCCCGCGACTGTCCAGCAGCCAGACACGAGCTCGGACTGTCGGCACCAAACCGACAGACAAAACCGACCTTCACTGCGACCACATTGTTGTTTGCACTTTGTTCCTTTTCATAGCACATTTTAAATAATTTAAACCAGCTTTTCAACACACACATTTTGACTTTGCTTTATTTTAAAAAGCAAACTGAAAAGCACATAAAACGAAATATGCAACTTGGGTCAGCGTGAAAAACAGTCGAATCGTGAAAATGAAAATATTGTATGTAAAATGTGTGGATACATATTTTTATTCATAATTAATTGTTAATTTTATAAAAAAAAAAAATCTCAGACCACAGGCGACGTATTTTCTGTCAAAATGAATGTAATACTTTTTTAGAAGTGTGTGCGGGGCGGGGGTGTAAATATAGGGCTCGTGCATGCTAATAAAGGGCTTGCGTGTTTGAGCGGGGGCTGAGATAGAGAGAGAGAGAGAGAGAGAGAGAGGGGGGGGGATGTTTTATTAATTATATTGTTTATCTGAAACACTCTAGTGATCAATTAAACTTTCGTTTTTTTGTTTACGGAAATCGACGTATTTATAATTGTGTTTTTATAAATACAACTGAAAAGACGACAGAAGTTCGAAATTAGTCCGAGTCGTTTTTATAAATTGTTTCAAGAAATGAATTCACTATTCTGCAAAACTTTGTCAAAAGAGAAATTCCAAAACAAATTCAATTTTAATTGTTTCTATATTACACTATAGGTTTAGGCATGTTATAACTATTTAAACAAATATATCGCTCAAATGGCAAAACGTTGTCGTTGTCGTCGTTGCTGTTGTTGTTGTTGTTGTTGTTGTTGTTGTTTGTTGTGGTCGATGGAGGCGGTTTCGATGGTGGTGCTGCTGGTGGTCAGCACCTTCTGCAGATCGAGCGTTTAAATTCTCTAATGTTTGGAAGAACTAATAAAGTTTCGCGTTTCTGTCGCGTCGGTGCAAAACTGTGTAGGCAGGTTGTCACACTACAGTGAATGGATTCTAATGCTAAACATTTAACGTACAACCATCCAAACAGTGCAAAAGCAGCTCTGGCCAATGCACTAACCACGAGCGCCAACGAGGAGGAGCCTGCGACGCCAATCAAAGCATCAACTTCAAATTGTATCTGAGAGATCAGCGCGGGACCCGGGGCAGACACATCAGTTGGGGCTCAATTGTTGATCTGATCACATCCGACGGACTTGCTGCTAAAGAGAAGCTGAGATTTCAAGGCGACTGTTTCATACTCGGTTCTTCTGAAAGAGAGAGAGCTCCTCTTCCGCGCGACTCTGGTGGGCTCCTGGGTTTTGGGTTTATTTTGGCTTCCGACGTGGCAAAGGACATGTCTTTCCCGCAGCTGGGCTACCCGCAGTATTTAAGTGCCTCCCAGGCGGTATATGGAGGTGAGCGCTCGGCGGTACTGACTCCTTCATCCCGCGGTGGAAGCGCGGAGATCGGGGGAAGCGCGTCCGCTGCGGTGTCCTCGGTGCTGGGCATGTATCCGTACGCGCACAACTACAGCGCCTTCCTGCCTTACACCAGTGCCGATTTAGCTCTTTTCTCGCAGATGGTAAGATGATCTAGATTATTCTTTTGGGCTGTTTTGTGTGGCTTGGGATTGTTGATGTTTTGATGCTGTGTTTGTGTTTCCGAGTTTCTCCGAGAGTTTATTTAACGCGTGTGCTTGCATGAGTCTCTGTGTTTTCATTTATGCGTATTAAAAAATTAAATATAAATTTTCTTAATTTTTAAATATTTTAAAAATATTTTAAATATTAAGTATTTTCTTAATTATTGAAAACCAAGTAAATCGCAATCTCTTAATTCGAGATGAAATGTTTTATGAAATGTTACAAATTTTGTGTAATTTTCAGCCTTAGTAGTTTAGCTTGGTAACTTTTAATGGCCTCGGAATGCGGCGTTAGAAATAACTCATAATCCGTCTGATAAGTGACGTCTGATATACGCGCTTTATTTTCTCCTCTTAAATAAATTATTTATCAAATTGTTACCAATTGCTTTTATTTGCTATCGAAAACGTCTCGATATTTCCTAAAACAAGCAACTTGGATTGAATAGCAAAAAAACGATTTTATTTTTTTAGCCGTGACAATTTTTTTAACGTTTTATTCAAGCTGCATCAGGCTCTATTCAACACGATTGTTTGATGAAAACTGTAATGCTGTTGAATTCCGATTTGGGTAAATATTTCAGCAATATTTTCCTCAATTTAAAGTGACTGTGAACCTCAGAATGACGGTGATTTTGACATGTGTAGCACTGAATTTTCTGTGTGGGAAACTCCAGACAAATCCCAATTGATTTCCATGATTTAGTAAAAATATATTCCGTGATTTGTTTTACTTTCCACTTCTGTCCGAAATACATGTTGTGCTCTGCCAATACTAAAGTTTACTTTTGCTCTTGGGCTTTGTTTCTGAGTGTTTAAAAAAAACAACATCAAAACTAAACTCAGATAATTCAAAAATAATTGTTTTTTAGTTTCCAAAACACAGTGTTTTCTTTGAGTTTGACAAACATCTGATTGGTGCTGTCCTGCTGGTTCCAGGGCTCTCAGTATGACCTGAAGGACAGTCCTGGGGTCCACCCTGCCAGTTTTGCGGCCCACACCAGCCCGGCCTTCTACCCTTATGGCCAATTTCAGTATGGAGACCCTGCCAGGCCCAAAAACGCCACGCGAGAAAGCACCAGCACTTTGAAGGCTTGGCTCAATGAGCACAGGAAGAACCCCTACCCCACTAAAGGAGAGAAGATCATGCTGGCCATCATCACCAAGATGACCCTCACGCAAGTGTCCACCTGGTTTGCTAATGCCAGGAGGAGACTCAAGAAGGAGAACAAGGTGACGTGGGGAGCCAGGAGTAAAGAGGATGACGATGGCAACATCTTTGGAAGCGACAACGAGGGGGACGTAGAGAAGAACGAAGACGAGGAGGAGATCGATTTGGAGAGCATCGATATCGACAAAATCGACGACAACGATGGAGATCAAAGCAACGAAGAAGAGGAGGAGAAGCGCGGCGAGCTCGAGAGTCTGCGGGAGAAACGGCACGCTCTCGCGCTCCAGGCCCACGAGGTTTTCGAGAAATCCAAATCCAACGGCATTTCCGCCGGCAAAGAGACGATTGATGGCAATAACAACACTCGGGTTCTGTCGCCGGATCGACAGGGAAGTTTTCAGGTTCCGCTAAGCAATAAGCCCAAAATCTGGTCCTTAGCAGAAACGGCGACCAGTCCTGACAGCTCGCTGAAGTCCACGTCACCTTCTGTTCCCGCCAGTCACACGGGAGCGCATCCGGCCTTCCTGCCCAGCCATGGACTTTACACGTGTCAGATCGGGAAGTTCCACAACTGGACGAGCGGCGCGTTTCTCGGACAGAATTCGCTGCTGAATGTCCGCTCGTTCCTGGGAGTCAATCAGCATCAGCACAATCATCACGTCCACTCGCAGCAGAACTCGCTGATGGCCTCTGCGGCGAGCAGCGAGAAGACGCCTGAGGCCCTCAGTCCGAAACACATAGGTACGAAAATGTATTGATCAAGATCGTTTATGCAAATTAATCACGCGGCGTCATTGCCTACAATTCTAAATAGGCATCTTAAATGCATTTTTTTTTCGTTTTGTTTCATCTCAGATCGGGATGTTCACAGAAACGAGTCACCGACGCAACTTCTGAAGTCTTCGTTTCGTCCTCTCCAAGACAGGTATTATGATTATTCTGAAATGCATTTTTATCAATCTGTTAATTTCATTTTTTAGATTTTAATATAACGGTTTGTGTTTGAGCTAAACTTTGACTCAGAATAGGATATGCACATAATATAATAAAATAATATAATAATAATAATAATGAGTATTTTAAGGCGCTTTTCACAGTTTAACTGTCTCATCAATATGATAAACATAATATATTTTTTATTTTATGTAGACTATTTAATATTTCTATTTAATTTAAGGATGCTGCTGTTTTAGTTTACTAAACGTCCGCACACCCTTGTGTATATCCTTAATAGAATGGTTTTGTTTTTTTCTTTTGCGGTTTTTTTTTTTACTTGGATGAAAAGCGCAAAATAGTTTTTCCCCCTTGCTCGTTTTTCCCCTTCTGTAATATATACGGCCAAGGTAATTCTCTCGGGATAAAGCTGTTTTTATAGCAGGCAGCCAAAGAAAAAAAATTCCCCGTTAACGCTATAAAAAATCTGCTGCTTTTCTCGGTGACAAAGGATCATGAATCCCCCCTACACACACACACACACACACACACACACACACAGGGAGAAAGAGAGAGAGAGAGAGAGAGAGAGAGAGAGAGAGAGAGAGAGAGAGAGAGAGAGAGA
>MU204346.1:144916-167505 GCA_017309775.1 Paedocypris sp. Pulau Singkep | reverse complement strand
AGAGAGAGAGAGAGAGAGAGAGAGAGAGAGAGAGAGAGAGAGAGAGAGGGAGAGAGAGAGAGAGAGAGGGAGAGAGTCTCTGGAGAGAATAACTACTTATCAAGTCACAGAGGCTGTGTGCTTTTCCTAAAGACCCCGGGGAGCGCGAAGCCTCCGGGGAGCCGCTGCTCAAACTTTCGCCTTTTAACTGCTACTGTTTTTAACAGGCCTCTTGACTTCCTCTTTCTTCTTCTTATCGCATATAAGCGCGTTATTACGAGTCACACGTGGGGATTTGTTGGAAGACGGCGATATTCAAATTTCGACCGAATAAAAAGCTGGCCTTTTTGTGTGCAAAATGTCGAAGAAACGTTTCACAAAGCAGATCCAGAAAATGTCTAAAATTTGGTTCATATTTGTTTTTAATTTAGTCAATCAAATTACGTCGGGCTTGCTTTATTTTAACAGTTAAGCTCATCTCTATTGAAAATTAAAGGCGACGTCTTTTAAGAGATCGACGGACTGCGGTTAAACATTTATAACGGGGCTGCTGTGACCCTCGGCGATGACTGATTGTGATGTGTGTGTGTGTGTGTGTGTGTTGTCTCCGCAGTGCAAGAGCCGCGCAGGAATCCACGCAGCGGGCCCTGACAGCTCTTTCCTCCGCTTGATCAGCGCCCGAGTCCCGCTATAAAGACTGAAATCCACGGCGCGTTCACATATCCCATCACACGCACGCGGACTTGTACATAATGACACGCGCGATCTTTTCCTTACCGTGGGACCTTTGGTAGGTTGATTTTGTCTTGACGTGTCAGTGTTCCTTTACAGCGACCCGCTTCTGTAAATATCGAGTGAACGGAGTTTGTTCAGATCATATATTTTTTCTAATAAACTAAATGAAATTATAGACAACTTTATAAAATTATTTTGCACGTTTTTGATCGGTTCCTGGCTTTTAATTGCAGTTTATTGTGTAAACGTTATTATGAACAACACACTAAATTGCGATTCGGTATAGGTACACAAGTGACAAAATGCAGTTTATTTCTGTGAAAATAATATAATATATTAAAACTAATAGATCATTGCTGCTGTTATAATAAATAAGTAATAACGGTTTGTTTCATCTGGTGATGTGTTCTATACGATTCTATTAATTATAATCGATATCCGGTAATTTAGAATTAATTGAACAAAAGAAGAAAAGAAAAGCTGTCGGTTGTTTATCAGCTTTAAGACTAAAACGGCTCTTTAAACATTTTGCGCTAGTGTTCCAATTCAGCAGCTAAATGGCGCTGGCTGGAAGCGCATTGAGGTGCTAATAAGAGAGCAGATGGCTGCTGGCGGCGGAAAATGGACCCAAGCAGCTGGGAATATCATTAAGTAATAATGTGGGAACGCCCTGTGCAAACAAAATCAAATGGTTAAAATCTAATCTGTCAGAGAAAGAGAGAGAGAGAAAGAGACAGACAGAGAGAGAGAGAGAGAGAGAGAGAGAGACACTCTACGAAAATAAATTATTAATTCATCGAGGAGTGACATTGGGTTTGGAGACAATGTGCAATGGCAGCGGGGTTTTACAATAGAACAATAATAGTAATGATGATGATGATATTATTATTATTATTATTATTAATAATAATAATAATAATAATAATAATAATAATAATGATAACACTAACAACAACAACAACAATAATAATTATTATTATTATAGTCATTGTTTCGTACGATTTTACGTGCTGTTTTGATAAATTAATTGTAATCGAATGTCAATATTTTAAAGTAGAATTTAAACTGTATAGTAATTCTACATTGAAAATTCACTTATGAAGCAGCTTAATACTTGATTTATTTGAACAGAGTAAAATATTGTTTTATAACAGCTTCTTTTCCTGTTGTTTCTTGATCCCGTTCAATCTGTGGCGACAGAACAGAAAGCAGGAGCTCGGAATACTGTCAGGCCTGCAGCGACCTCTACAGATTGAACGAGTCAGCGCTCGTTACAGTCTCGTTTCCTATGACGTCTAATTAAAAATGTGAATAATTTAAACCTTTCGAATTTTTGATTTCCGAGTGTTTTGATTTAGGTGCTTTTATTTAAATAGCATGTTTTACTCAAAAAAGAGAAAAAGCTGTTTTATGTCTAAAATGGATGCACTTTATTGATTTCAAAACTTCGAAATTTCGAAACCATATTTCACATTTGCATATAACTTCACTTAAATAGCCACTTAAATTGGAGTTTGTGTGTTTTGTACTGTTAGAACAACCCATGAAATTGAAGGCGCTGAAAGAAAAAAATGTTTTCTAAACTTGAAGAGGAGCATTGCATTCATTTATTGTGAGAAGCGCAATTCGATATTTTGTTAGTTTTTTATTACTATTTAAATTTCCCGAGAAATATTTTCCAAAAATGTTTGTTTTGGGTAATACTTGTGTGCAGTATTAATACCAGTGGGTTAATACTGATGGGCAAACCAAATGTAAGTAAAGTAATAATAGAAATAGTAAAATTATATCGACATTAAAACCATAATGTAAGTCATAACGCGCACATGGAAGTTATTGTCGGCTGCAGGTCCGCTCACTGCCCGTTGTTCCGTCTTCATTTCTGTCAGGAGCCTGTTGTGGTTCAGATGAAATAAGCGCCTGGTGATTCATTTATAACGTTTTCGTGCTGGACTCAAGGCTTCGGGCTGCGAACACACTCGACATCACTCATCCTGTACTGGATCTTCAGCCGATTGTCTAACGAGTAATAAGCGCGGCTGAAGCTGTGATTACTCCGACACTTTCAACGTCTCGCACAAGTCGCCCCGGGCCACAAACCCGGGCCAAAAGAACACAGAGGAGATGCGAGGCACGGGATTGAAGAGGGAATGATAGAGTTATTATTCCACTCGTTATCATAAACAGATAGAAGAGGGGTGAATATTTTGCAACGTGATACAACAAAAGCAACGAGGACTGCGAAAGCCGGCCAACAGGACCCATAAATAACGGAGGACTGTATTTGTACAAGAGCTGCTGGATAGAAGTTCTCCTCTCCCACGATTCTTGTGTATCTGTCACCGTGGAAAATAGAGAGAGGAGAAAAGTTCTTCACTGTCTTGTCTTTTTGGCAGGAGCGGGTCATTTATACACCCCCGCCCTGTAAGACAAACACCTCCGTCCCAGCAGCACCACCACCGCCGTTTGAAGACCTAATCCATTTATCTGCCTTTGTGAGTGCAGTGGGTGAATGGCTTCAACAATGTCCGGGTCCTGCTGGGAGCGGCGAGTAGGGGAGTCCCGGAGTCACAACAACAGCGTGGTCATCGGCTTCACATCCCATGAGCAATGGCTGGCTGTCAAACATGCCACCGGACAATAAAGGTCTGCAGGTTTGAGAGAGACAGACAGGTCGTGGAAGGGTGGGAGCGGAGAGAAAGAGAGTGAGACAGAGAGACAGAGAGAGAGAGAGAGCAGTCTGACCCTTCCCTGCGGCTGCTATTGTCTCATCCTAATAAACAGCAGACAGCCGTTACAGAGCTTCATCCCTCCTCAGGAAAATTTCCGCAGAGGAGGATAATAAAGTCAGACTTTCCTGCACGGCTTCTGAAGTGCTGCCATTCCGGCTTTGTTTTCATTTCTGAGGTCGACAGAGAGGGAGAACGAAAGAGAGAGAGACACAAAGAAGGAGGGGGGGGGGTAGAGGAAGAGAGAGAGACAGCAGCTGTGGCCAGGCTCTGTCATCTCCATCACTTACTTTAATCTGTAATCTTTGTAGATTTTTCCTCAATCCCGGCTTGGTGAATGTGTGGGAGATGATGAATAAGTCTGCTGCTGATAAGGTTGCTTGTTTGTTACCAAATGCGAACATAGTCGTCAGTTCCTGATTCCTGTGTGTGTCTCTGACCCGGAGGCGTTTGACTTTGGACCCAAACTGAGTCTCGTTCTTACAATGACGTCACCGTGGCAACGGCCTCTTCTGCTCCATTGGACAACCCAGAAGCTGCAGAAGGGGCTGCATTTCGTTTTTTTTTTTATTTTGTAGAAAAGCAAGAGTTGTTTGTGTACAACATTGACCAATGGGATCTGTCACCCAGACATTGCTGGTTCAAATACCGGTCCGGGGATGCAACTTGTTCTGTATGTAAGTCAATGGTGGGACACCACTATGATGTAAATGCAAGTGTGTGTGTTTGTGGAACTGGTTAAATGCTCAAGGTATTAATTTTGCCCCTAGAGGCCGTTTTTACAAGCTCTCCTCTTTACGTCGTGTATGTGGCTAGGTGACCTCATAGCACCAGTCCTCACACTATTGATCAATTAGTTTATCAATTAAGAACACTGAAGTGATATTGATCACAATAATGCATTGCGGCACAATTTTGCGACCGGACCACCGTTTCTTCTGGCGTGTTCTTGAGACAAAGTTACGCAAATGAAAAACCAGGTCGTTTCCCAACCAGAAGTCGTGGGTAGACAGAACTATCCGCGACTCTCTGAGATCCCGCTCCGCTGCCTATAACACAGGGCTCGCCACCGGGAACACAGACGAGTACAAAGCGGCATCCTACAGCATACGCAGAGCGGTGAAGGAGGCGAAGAGGCGCTACGGAAAGAAACTGGAGTCATTTCCAACAAAGCGACTCCAGAAGCCTGTGGCAGGGACTGAGAACAATTACTGACTACCAACCTCAGGTATAAACACAGCAGACGCTTCTCTGACTGACGAGCTAAACACCTTCTATGCTCGCTTCGAGACCTGCCGCTAATCAAGCTAACGGTGCTAGCGGCGCGAGTAGGTCATTAGCTGCAACAGAGTGGACCGCACATCTCAAAGCACGACGTGAGGAGGGCGTTCAGGAGAGTGAACACCAGGAAGGCAGCAGAACCAGACGCCATTACAGGTCGGATTTTGAATGCCTGTGCCGTCCAACCAGCACCGGTGTTCACTGAGATCTTCAATCTCTCCCTGAAACAGTCTACAGTTCCCTCATGCTTCAAACAGTCCGTCATTGTCCCGAAAAAGCCTATACCCGCCTGCCTGAATGACTACCGCCCTGTAGCGCTGAGCTCGATAGTGATGAAGTGCTTTGAGACTTCATCACTGCATCACTGCCGGTCTGGACACTTTAGACCCACTACAGTTTGCGTACCGTGAGATCCGGTCTACGGAGGACGCCATTTCCCACCTCCTCCACACAACCACAAGCCACCTGGACTGTAGAAAAGGGAACTGTGCAAAAATGGTGTTTGTGGACTACAGTTCAGCATTCAACACCATAGTTCCCCCCACACTCACCTCAAAGCTGGAAGTCCTGAGCCTCAGCCAATCACTGCGCCTGTGGATCTCGAACATCCTGACAGACAGACCACAAGCTGTGCGGATGAGAAAACACACCTCATCCTCCCTCACCCTCAGCTCTGGATCTCCTCAGGGATGTGTACTGAGCCCCCTGCTGTACTGTACACGTATGACTGCGTGGCCACTACTGACTCCACCACCATCATCAAGTTTGCTGACGACACCATCGTGGTGGGCCTGATCTCAAACAACGATGAAAGGGCCTACCTACAAGAGATCCAGAACCTGGAGAGATGGTGCCAGGAGAACAGCCTGCTCCTGAACGTCAGCAAAACCAAGAAGCTGGTAGTGCACTTCATCAAGAAGCAGGAGCGCTCATACCACCCAGTCACCATCAACGGAGCCCCAGTGGAACGAGTGGACAGTTTCCGGTACCTGGGTGTTCACATAGCGCAGGATCTCTCGTGGTCCTGCCACATCAACACCCTGGTGAAGAAGGCCCGGCAGCGTCTGTACCACCTAAGACGCTTAAGGGACTTCAGACTCCCCTCTCAGGTGCTTTTACACCTGCACCATTGAGAGCGTCCTGACGGGAATCATCACCTCCAAGTTCGGGAACAGCACCGTGCAGGACAGGCGAGTCCTCCAGAAGATGGTGCGGTCTGCTGAACGCACCATACGCACCTATACCACATCTACAACAAGCGGTGCTGGTCCAGGGCCAGGAAGATCGTAGAAGACCGCAGCCATCCTAACAATGGACTCATCTCTCTGCTGCGCTCAGGAAAACGTTTCCATTCCCTGAGAGCAAACATGGAGAGAATGAGGAGGAGCTTCTTCCCGCAGTCTAAACCAGGGTGTCCCAGCACCTACCACCGGAACTGTCTCTCTATTTCTCTCGCTGACTGCACTTTAATCACCACTGCACTGTTCACTTTACCTTTTGACCTTAACCGGTCACCTTTACAGCACTGATTACTGAGTCAATTTTTAGTCACCTTATACTGGACACTTTCAACCGAGTCACTTTTGTTCTTTTGTCTTCTACTCACTTCTGCGTTATTCAGTTGTACTTTTTATCTTAGAAATGTTGTATTTTTATTCATATTTGATATTTTGTCTTCATATATATATATCTTCAACATATTTATCTTCTATATATATTATCTTTATATCTTGTTTTGATCGTATTTCTATTTTTAATTTTTTATTGTATTTCCCCCTTTGCACATTTTGTTGTACCTCCCCCATCTCCATGTTTAAAGGCTGGAACGAGAAAAAAAAAAACATTTCACTACATGTTGTGCCACGTATAATTTGTATGTGACAAATAAAATTTGAATTGGTTTTGAAGGAGAAAGGACTCTGATTTCTCTTGTCTAGTGTTTTAGTGTCTATCTTCTATCTCTATCTTCTTCTATCTCTTGATAGTTGAAACCGTGGCAGAAAACAACCTAAAAATGCAAAAGTAAAAAAAACAAGCAGGCAGCGCACACCTCAGAACTTTTCAGGCCGCTTTTGTTCGGTTAATTACTTATGTGGATATTTTGCTGTGAACTTGTGGTAAGACGTCATTGAACTTCAAATGTCACGCTAGTGATAAGCACAGCTGTGCCTTTGTTTTAGCAAATGTGCACAAAAGATGGCCTGACACGCGGCCTGTGTCAGTGCGTGAGAAATCACAGGAAACGGAACTTCACCCTGCCTGTTGGGCCAAAGCAGAAGAACATTCAGCGCAGATTTTAGCTCTAAAATGGAGGGTTGTGATTAAATCCATCACATCTGTATCTCAGCCGAGGAAATGCCATCGCAGTTCCTCCAGATCTTCTGGACACATCTGCCACCAATATTGACCAGCATGTGGTCAAGCTCTCTTGGCGTTTTATCCTTCTCCCTCTCTAGCAGTAACATCAGAGGAGTCACTTAGTGCCAGTGGGATGTGGAGGCAGATAGAAGAAGATTTACGCCTTATAATGTCAGAGATGTGCTGAGAATGAGGAAATGATCTGATGGGTATCTGAACAATAAAGCGAGCGCTTGAGAAGGAATAAATGCTGGAGTGATGGTTCAATAATCCGAGGCGCTTTGTTGAATGACAGACGAACCTGAAACAGAAGATAAAAACACACAATAAGTCAAGCTATTGTTGCTGAGGGACGTGAACACACATCATCATCATTCTGACTGTAAAACACAGAATCACGTCTGTGTGTATTGCTTCTCTGTGTGCACTTGAGCAACATAGTTACTACATTTTTCTTGAAAATGTGCTTTTGCACTTAATTAGCTCCACCTGTCCAACTTCACATTAACCAATTTTCTGATCAGCCAATCAGATGGCGCCAACTCAATGCAGTTAGGCATTGGTGAAGATGAGCTATGAGATATGCTGCAATTTAAACCTGCATCAGAATGGAGAAGAAAGGTGATTCAAGTGACCAATTTTCACATACAACCATCTCTGGAGTTTGCAGAGAATGATCAGAGAGGTAATGTTCAGTGAACGGCAGTTCTGTGGAGCAAATGCCTTGTTGAATCTCTGACATGAGACATGACTGTCCTCAAATGTTCCACAGTCTCATTGTTGACTAAGTGAATTTATATATTCATGTCATCCTAACTCATTTTTAATGTGACAGACTTTTGTTTTGGTCAGATGTTACTTGTGGAGCATAGCATGGGCAGACTCGCTCCTGGTATTAGAAACGTGTTGCCATTGGAAAAATGTTGCTTTTCATCTAAAACCGTATATTTACTGATAGAAAGATTGTGACTGTTCAACATTGGGTTTAGGAGTTAAAAGGGGAAATGCATTTATTTTTCCCAAAAATCGCTAAAAATTGCAAGTAAAAGTAAACAAAGCAAAAATATAAAATGTTTACATAACACAGTGAAATTAATAAATGGCAACAAAGACGCACAAAAAAATACATAATTGCAATGCAACAAAAACATTGTAAAATGACAGAACTAACAAATCAATTTTTCTTCCCAAAAAGAAGATATTTTTTAATAATAAACACTAATTGTTTGCAAATGATATTAAACACTCTCAATATATATATACAGTATACATACTATTTCTAAAAATATTATTATCAGAAGTTCAAGCCCTAAAGTAATAAAAAACAATCTTGTGATTATCTGAAAGACTTGAAAAATAAATTTCCGTATTATTTATTTCCAGACGCGCATCATTTATGACAAAAATCATTCAAAAGTCAATTCATTCAACATTTGCGAGACCCATATTATTCATAGCGTCTGAGACTCGGAACACACGTTAATCATCGTATGCATCAGTCACGACATACAATGACATACAAATTCAATAATCTTTCAGGACACAGGAATATAGACAACAGAAAACTCAACAGACCTGGAAGACACAGTAGAATTCCATCAGTTCTTTTAACCCAGATTAGAGCTGGGGCAGTCTTGCCTGGAACATATTTATCAAAGCTGTGGAAACACCAGCGGTTGTGTTGACAATTAGATGATGAAGTCAAGCCGACTTCAAGTTTTCTCAGTGGGTCTCAAGCCGACATCAATACCAGCCACTTCTCCTCTTCAAACAAACGTGGAGCCGTCAATCGCTCACCCTCCGTTTCTCCTCAGGTAGAATCTTCTGGGCTCATCAGCAAAGATTAAAACCTGCTGGGTTCACAGCAGCACACAGCCCGGCCTGAGCTGAGAGAATTCGGAAGAAGAAGACCTCCAGACCTACTGGCCGGCGAATAGACATCTGACCGTCTGATGAAGAGTTTGTCTGCTTGGTCGGATTGTGAGCGAAACACTGGGTCAGAGCTTCTGATGACCTTGCGACAGACTTATTATTTTGAAGCAGCTTTTCTGCTGTACAGTCCACGATGACTTCGATTCCAGGAAGTTCCAATTCGATAGTTTTTTAAACTTAGTCGGCAATAAAATTGGTTTTGGGATCAATTTTAAAATCTAGGAAATGTTTCCCAGAGTTCAATGAACTTATTAACGAGTCCTGAGCCTTTATACGGGGTTTGTTTTGATTCTGATCCAACGTAATGGCAGTTTCGGTTGTTAATAGCGTTGTGAAAATACTCGAGAGATGCTGTAAGAGACAATGAGAAAGATTTTTTGGAAAAGAAAACAATTCGTATCAAGGTTTCATTGGAGACAAATGCCGGCTTTTAATGACTCTCGCGGAGGGCTGCAAAATGGACGAAATACAACTGTCGCCAAAAATTTGTGTGGTCAACTTGTTAGATGACATCACAAAACAACTTGTTAGGCAACAATGCCAAATGTGCTATAACCCTAGTGTGAAATTAAATGCATGTGATGGCCAAATGTTGTGCATTGTAGAATTACTAGGAAGTTAAATAATAGAAGAATTACAGTTTAAACAAGCAAAAAAAATTCTCAAAACTTAAAGAAGGAAAGCAGTTCAACACAGAAAGACACAACAAGATCGTTTCTGGCAAAACATAGTCAACAAAAGTCAAAGCTCAGATTAGAGAGAAATTCTGACTAACATCTGAATGTCCCAGCAGAAATCCAGACTCATCAGACCAGACAACATTTTTCCATCTTCTATTGTCTAGTTTTGTTGAGTCTGTGTGTGTTGAGTCTGTGACATATAGCATCAGTTTGCTGTTGTTTTGTGATTAGAGCGGCGCCCAGTGTGGTCTTCTGCTGCTGCAGCTCATCCTCCTCAATTGTCAACCTAAAGTGGCCGGCGAGAGTATGTCCCTCCATTTTTCAACCACTTTACGATGAATAGGTCATGGGAAGCCAATCTCTACAACTCTAGGCCTGAGGCAGAATAAATTCACCAGATTGGCGACCGCACAGGGATTTTCACACATTCCCTCAGACCTATGGTCATTTTTTACAAATTTCTCACCGTATGTTTTTGGGCTGTGTGAGGAAACCTGAAGAAGATGTGTAATTTCAACCTGAACACACAGACACAGTCAATAAACACTTTTTTTCCACTGTTGAAAATCTCCATGCCATTTTGTTTCCCTCTCTTTTTCTACTTTTAGAATTTTTGCTCTTTTGTTAATGTGACTCCTTAATAATTCTTTCACAGATGAGCCCCTGACGTTTGTCTTGAAATAAAGGTGTATTGAAAGTTCTAGAAGCGAGAGAACTGTAGGTTTAACTCGGGCCAGCCTTATGTGCTTGTGAGAAATCAAAGCCTCTTTGTGCGGATGCTTTTAATCCTTCTCCTGGCACATAAAGTATGTACCTTTAACCGGCTTTCAGGCCACTGACAACCATGTAAATATGTGTGAGTGAGGGACGCGGGGAGGGTCCTGCATTTCTCTCTCTTCTCTTCCCTTTTTGTTTGACCCAGCTTGAAGGCAGAACCTTTTGCACCAACACTTGAAATCTGCCTGAAGTTGTATTAGTGTGTTTGTGTTGTGGAGTCTCTGTGAAGCTTCTGAACTTTAGTCTCCTCAAATCTCACACTTCAAATCAATGTGCGCGACCATTTGTGTGCGCGTTGTGATTGAGTTTTAGATAACTTATGTGAATTAAAAATGTGATCTATTTTGAAAATATTTTTTCTTTTTTATCTATCTGTCTGTCTTTCTGTCTGTACGTCCGTCCGTGCATCTCTCAGTCTCTGTCTGTCTCTGTATTTCCGTTTCTTCTTTTTTTTCTTTTCTATCTCAATATCAGTCTCTGTCTGTCTCTTTCTGTCTCGCTTGTTCTCTCTCTCTCAATCTCGGTTTTTTGTCCGTCTGTCTCTCTCTCTGTCTCTGTTTTTTTGTTTATTCTCTTTCTTTCTGTCTCTTCCTCTCTGTCTCTATCTTTTACTCTCACCTTCTCTGTCTCTTGCTCTCTTTCTCTCGCTGTCTCTCTCACACACGCATACATCTAATCTCATCTCACACTAACACATACTCACTCACTCACTCACTCACTCACTCACTCTCTCTCTATCTCTCTCTCTCTCTCACACACACACACACACACACACACACATTGGACCAGTGGAGACAGACCTGCAGAACAACAGAAGTTCCTAAGTTTCTGGTCCCTAGAGTTTGTGTGTGAGCTGAAGTGTTTCTCCTGTGATCTCGGCTCTGAAACTAGAGTCTCCAGCCGGTTCAGACAAACCCGCAGACGATTAAAGCAGAAGACGCTCAGTATCAGGCTTCACAGGCTTCTTACCACCGCTACCTTTTGTCCAGCAATTCCAAAGGAAAGCGAAGCCGCAATTAGAAGGGGCATGTGGGAAAAGACAATCTGTGTGTTAAAGTGTTCACCATCTGAGAGAAGATTTGTCCTTACGTGTTTCCTGTCCACCAACGGTTGTATTCACGACATGTGAAATACTGTTCCCCTCGCTGTGCCAAGTAAAGCAGTGCTAAGGTTTGTTTGCATTATTAGCTATTCTTAATGGCTAGCGAGTGGCTGGAAACGTTGGGAAAATAAACAATTCTCCGGACAATCACCATCGCCTGGTTCCTTCAGCACTTAGAGCTGCCGCGTTCTCTCCGCCCTGGAGAATCTGCAGGATTGCGTTTTAATGAAGAGCTTATTTCCCCATCTGTGTCTGTTTTTAGAGTGTCTAGTTCTTTCACAGACGCGTCTGAAGTGTCCCAAGTTTAAACCGCTTTCTTTCAAGTGTCTGATCGAAACCATGACTGGGCTGTAGCTTCTTCTCACTATAGGTCATGTGACACCAAACACACCCAATCAGCAGCCACCGCCACAATGCGACAGACTTCAAACACCGTTACAAATTGTAGCATTTTTTAGTTGGCTGAAGTGGTCGGGTTGTAAGGAATTTAATTTAGGTTTGTATGCAACTTTTTTGTATTTGTATTTGTATTTGTCACAGTCAGCCAAATAATGTGGATGATTATTCGCAACTGTACTAAACAATAATCGACTATAATTTTTATCTTTCAAATTTTAGACTCTCAAACACTTGTGCACTTTCCTTTTTCACTTTTTTGTTTTCCATTTTCATTTGCAAAGGCTCATGGGATCCGCTGAGGTTTCTGGGAGGTGGAGTTCCGATTACTATAACAGATTAACAGATTTCTTTTTAATTTATTATTCAAGTACAACAACACCAAAGTGATACGAGTCACAAGTTCAGTTTGTTAAAGCAGGAAAAAAGAGTATTTTAAGAGAAGTACTCAGCCAGAATTGTTTTGAATTAAAAACTAAAAATTATTTTGTGTATTTTGTGCCTAAAAAATCTGGGGGGTGCTTATATTCGCAAAAATACGGTGATTGAAATTTCCACAGAAGTTCCTTTACGTCTCCAGCTGAAATTCCGTTGTACATGGTCAGTCATAATTTACTGTAGCAACTCGTGGTTCTCCCGCATCATGACTAGATTCCTCAGATCAGCTAAAACCAGGCTTGATTTAATGTCCGGTCCGGATCAGGTCACACTGGATCAGTGATCGTGTTCTGCTGCGTCAGGCCTTGTGCTTTTCATCTGCCCATATTTAAAGATTTACTCCACATTAATCACGCCGTTTGATTGTAGACAACGTGTCTGAAGATTAAATGATCGGGCTTGAACTTGATTGTGAAGAGTGGAAGCCACTTGTGCAGCTCAATATTTATTCCCCACAAAGACATCTGAGATGCGAGCAGGAACAGATCCCAGCTGACAGATCACATCCCTCTAGGAATAGAAAGAAGGTCACAGCGAAGAGTTTAGCTGATGCCAGAGATGGAACGCAGCAGAACCTGAAGAGAGGATCTTAAACATCAAAAAAATCGAGGTACATAAATTAAAGGTACAAAAGCTTTGTCTCCCCAACAGTACATTTAGTAGGGTATAATAATGTAGCTTTGACAATGGTACAATTTAGTACCTTTATTTCTGTACCTCTAAAGGACCCTATTTGTACCCCTAAAAACCATTGTGTACCTTTACATTCAGGTACAAAAATTTACTCACTGGAAAGGTACAGCATAGGCACCAAAAAAGGTACCGCTGGAGTAACATGTCAATTAATACCTTTATTTACCAACCTGGCAATAAAGCTCTTTCTGACTTCTGACTTCTGACTTATCAGAACAAAATCATACCTTTGAATGCATAAGACAAACAGTTATTAATTCATTGATATTTATTAAAGAACCTAATATTTAGTGTACACATTAAGATCATTCATTAAACACAAAGTCAGAATATAAATTATTTGTAAATAATTTAACGTGAAATGCGTTAACATGAAACTCCTTCAGAGATGAAACCAAAAATGTGTAATTTTCAAGGCAAATTAACACCTCAGTTGACTGCTAAGTGCTAAAAAAGTGCAAAAACAAACAAATCAAATCATTTGAGCTGTCAATCCCCTCTAATATGTCCCCTGGATGATGCAAAACTTCCTGTTGCTTAACCAGGACAAAACCGAATTATTGCTTATTGACTCTAACCAAAAAATAAAGGGCCCTGAATATAATCTAAATCTTAATGGACTTAAACTTTCATCTTCATCAACAGTGTAAAACGTAGGTGTTATATTTGATAATAAACTTTCATTTGAAACCCATGTTAACAACGTCTGTAGAACAGCATTTTTCCAGCTCAGGAATATTGCAAAGCTGCGTCATATGCTCCCTAGGTCGGATGCAGAAAGACTCATACATGCGTTTATGACCTCGAGGTTAGATTACTGTAATGGTCTTCTGGGAGGTTCTCCTGCCCGACAAACAGATAAACTTCAGTTAGTTCAGAATGCAGCCGCTCGACTACTGACCAGAACTAAAAAGTGCGACCATATTAGTCCAGTGCTAATGTTGCTACATTGGTTACCCGTAAAATATAGAATTATATTTAAAATTCTCCTAACAACTTATAAAGCATTAAACGGTCTAGCTCCTCTGTATCTCAGTGAGCTCATCACGTGTTACGGCAGCTCGTAATACCAAAAATCTCTAAAACCTTCACAAGAGGAAGATTGTTCGCTTTTCTAGCACCAAAATATTGTAACACTCTGCCTAGCACAATTCGTGAATCAGAATCAGTTAGTCAGTTTAAATCTAGATTAAAAACCCATCTCTTCAATGAGGCATATTCAAAACTGTAATGGCAAAATATTCAATTACTAACATTAACGAAAAGGAAGGCTGCACTAGGTAGTAGCCCGGAACCGAACCTCACCTGCACCGTAGCATCACTGCTATTTTTTCCCTCTTAGAGCCCTTCATAGTGCTAATGGCTTTTGTTCTTGCTCGCTTCACTCCCCTACTGAGGTCCTGCATGATCCACACCTTTGCCGGAGGAGACTAGGCCACATCACCGCCGGAGGAGACGACTCCACATGCCACATCCCTGCCGGAGGAGACGACGCCGGTCTGGCTGCTGAGGAGTGTCGTTACCATCAGGATGGAGACACCGCCGCATCACCGTTTTAGCGTCTTTGAGTTGGTCTCGGACTAAGAAAAGCGCTATACAAATGAACTTGAACTTGAACTTAATATAGAAATCGGGCTCGAAGTTATAGCATTTCACAAGACTGTCACCTAATTTCCCCTACATGAAATTCAAGTAAATAAATTTTTGCTAACTTGATATATTCACCTTTCCTTGGTGTAAGCACGTTACACTGGAATAAGAAACATAAAATACAAGTTACCTGTTCTGTTCTGTCCTATCTGCATTCAGAATATTGACCATCTTTCTCTAGCTGAGAAGCTTTTGGTTCTGATGTTCTCTCTGATGATTCCACCAGGCTGTTTTTTTTTTTTTTTGGATAAATGTTTTAACAATTTAGAAAGCACAATTAACCACCCAAATAACTCGAGAAACATTCTGAGAGTGTAATTGTCTGGTAAAACATATTTGGTGCATTAAATGATGTTTTTAACGTTAAATGCGAACACAAAACACCGAGAAAAATCGAGTAAAATCGACACTCTTTTGGCGCGGTCGCACACACACAAGCACATCGGAGTTTGTAATGCCAACGTTCGCAAAGCACAAAGAACCGCGCCACATGCAAAAGCGTAACGACATACTATTTGATGAATACCATTATCGTTTGAAAAATCTGGCAACCATTTTTGGAAAACACCCAAACTCGGTTGCTTTAAAACCTCCTCGAACACGTCCTCGTCTATTTCCGTGGCAGACTTGCCAATACTCGTCACAACGAGCCTCAGGTGGACACGCTGACCTAAACGAGACAACATCACATTTAGCGGCATGTTCAAATGCCACCGAAATTGTCAGTTTAATACTTGTTTAAAAAAACCATCTGTGATTGCCTTCCTCCAATAAATCGAAAGTTTCTAATCGATGTGTGAAACATTCACATACATTTTGTTGTCTGAGTTGACAGACTCAGTCCGTCAAATGTCACTTGCAGTCTTCAAGTAGATGTTTCTAGAACAGTGAGAAACCTGCTGAGAAACAACTCAATGACCGGACCCACTTTGACATAAAAGTGTGTGTGCAGGTGTATGTATGTGCAGAAAAAACACATCTAAACTGCAATAAATCTACATAAAAAATAAAATAAAAAACCAAATGAGTAAAAACATCTTTGATCAAGTAAAATTATCTGCCAATGGAGTAAGAAAATGTTACTTGGTAAGATTATATCAAGACAAAGAATCTTGTTACAGGGTAGATTGGTTTGGCATTTCAGTGCAGTCTCATTGGGTTTAATATAAAAAGGTGGGTAGGTTTTTTTTTTTTTTTTAAATTGAGAAGCATAATGTTCTTAAAATAAGAAAATTTAGAAAATTTGATTTCTTGTTTCTGTGTTAAAACATAATGTCTACTTTGGAAAAATGTCTCAATATAGTGTAAAATATCATCAAAATTTGCATTTTTTTCGAAGCAAGATAATTCAAGTCCTATTTTCTTGAAACGAGTAAAGTCATCTCGCACTCTTAATTATAACATAGTTGATTTATTTTGTAAGAAGAAATAACAAGATTTATTGTGCAATTTCAAGATTTTTTGGCTTGTCAAGAATTTACTTTTTTGCAGTGTATGCGTTCACTTTGCAGAGATGAAGTCACAATGACGTTGTCCAGATATTGTTACTAGAATAAAAAATAGACTACGGTAAATGTCGAATAAAGAATCTTCGAGTTAATGAAAAGTGAGATGCATCAGCACTTATTTTTACGGAAAGAATCTCTGCTGTAAAAACAAACAGTAGCGGCACTGGAATGATACACAGGAAGTGAGTGGAATATTGGACCGTTCCAATGAGGCACGAGAAAAAAATAAATTCTATCACAACAAACATTGGTTTCTATGCTCCGTCTCCAAATACAATGAGAAAAGTGCAGAGAGAAGAAAACCCTCAACCTTTCCACATCCTTAGTATCTGTCCAGAGAAAGAGAGAGAGGGCAGAGGTGTAAGGTACTTGAGTAAATTTACTTTGTTACTTAAGT
The DNA here is from genome assembly GCA_017309775.1 of Paedocypris sp. Pulau Singkep. Classification (NCBI taxonomy): domain Eukaryota; kingdom Metazoa; phylum Chordata; class Actinopteri; order Cypriniformes; genus Paedocypris; species Paedocypris sp. Pulau Singkep. The sequence continues at coordinate 150,850 of MU204346.1, read as the reverse complement.
ATGGCTTTGGCTACTTCGTACTTGTACTATCAAAAATATAAGTAACTTTTACTCCCTACTCCACTGCATTTCTGATTGAGTAACTGTACTCCACTACATTTGAATTGAAGCTTACCGTAACTCCTTACCTTTTGACATTGAGGACAAAGGGGAAAAGGTCGCCGGGCTGGAATTGTAGTCACAAGGCTGGAACAGGGTCAAGAAATCAAGGCAAGGATCGAGAAAATAAACGCTGGAATGACGGGAGTTAGCACCGACAATCTGGCAATTTAAATACAGACACTAAGTGATAACCAGCACAAAACACCTGGACAAAGACGGGGAAACAAATCAAAACAAAACCACGTGATGAGGAACTCAGAGTCCGTGACGACATTTCAAAATAAAGCTGTCAAAATAAGAGTCCAAATTAAAACTAAGTGCGTGAGTCCGTGACACATTGAGGTAAGAGTCTATTTGAAGTTAATTTAAAGTGAACTTAATGTAAAACTATACAGATCTTCCCTGACTTTACAATGGTATTGTAATGTTACCACTGTGACATTACTATACAGTATTTTAGCTTAATATTTTTGGTGCAACTTGAATAAATGTAATGTCTATTGTAGCCAATCACTTAAGTGACTTCAGTAGAATCACATCAAAGTCAGCTCTGCACATTTGATTGAGACTGACTTTTTGTTCTTTATCTATTTTGTTTAACCATTTTTGAAACATGGAAATGTTAAAATTCATTTCTGTATTAAAAAATAAAACCTCATGAATAGAGTTTTTTTTTTCACTTTTCTTTGTTTTATTTTAGCCTAAATTGAGTAAAATACTTAATTGTTTTAAAATTTGATACTTTGTTACTTTGACTCAAGTCTTTTTTTACAGTGGTGTTACTTTTGTACTGGAGTAACTTTTGTACTTATACAGCACGTATCCATACTTTTACTCTGGTCTGGTACTCTTTACAACTCTGAGAGAGAGAGGGAAAGAGAGATAAAGAAAGAAAGAAAGGGGGGGGGTTGTTGGTTCTAATAGAGTGAAATATCCTTATAAATGATATTAGTCTTGTCTTTATCCTGGAGTACAGTCTGTTGTTGACTGTTGCTTTGATTTTTTATTCGATTACTGCGCTGCTGATGTCTGAGTAAATGAAAGCGGACAGACTGTATTTATGCGGATTAAATTAACATACGTTTACATGAGAAATCGATGCTGGTTCAGTAAAACACACAAACTTGTGGTGTTGCGAGCGTTCTGCAGGAGTCTGTTAACACACTGAGTTCTATTTCTGCTTCTTGTGCTTTGTGTATTATTATTTATTGGAATATTTTTGTGGGGTTGTTGTCTTTGTATAGTAAGTCGGATTGCGCTGTGTGCACAGGTTCAGTTGCACAGACTTGCATTTAAATCTCGTTTAAACACACACACACACACACACACACACACACACACACACACACACACACACACATAAATGAAACACAAAGCAGATGGAAGTAAATATTTACTCAGATGCTTAACAATGTGATTTGATTCAGATGTTCCAGTCTGTTTCTCCTTCTCATACTTTGAACATTTAATAATAGACAAACTTTTCTGAACATAATCTGGAATTAGAAGAAGAAGACGAAGAAGTAAACCTTTATTTGTCCCAACAATGTAAAATTCCTATTTTTGGGATAAATAAAGGTTTTCTTCTTCTTCATCTACTTCTTCTTCTTCTTCTTCTTCTTCTTCTAATATTACACATTCATTGGTCACTTCATCAGCTAAACGTTACTAGTCCCGGGTTGGAACTGGTACCTTAGTGCCTTCAGAACTGCCTCAATTCTTTGTGTCTTTGATTCAACAAAATTCTGGAAACGTTCCTCAGAGATTTTGGTCCATTTTGACATGATTGCACAGTTGGCTGCACATCCATGATGCAAATCTCCCAACCAGACAATGTTCTTCAGTCTTCTATTGGCCAGTTTGGTTGAGTGTGTGTGAATTGTAGCGTCAGTTAGCTGTATCTGACAGGAGCGGCGCCCAGTGTGGTCTTCTGCTGCTGTAGCTCATCCTCCTCAAGGTTTGTGTAGCTCTTCTGCACCTCGGTTGTAGCGACTGGGAATGATATGAGTTACTGTTTCCTTCTATCATCTGGAACCAGTCTTGTCATTCTCCTCTATCTCATGCTCAGCGTGTGCTATTTCCTAAAGTATGTGTTGGATCCAAAATGAATCATGTCTGTCGTTTTTTGCAATTTGGTGGAAATTGTATATTGTACAGTAAATTAGCATAGATTTGGTTTGCCGTTCACAACAAATACACTTGCTTATATATCTTTAGAATTCTGAATTTTTTGTACTTGTCTACAAATTAGTAGACAGATTACAATAATGTGTAGATTAAAACAAATACTCCAATGCATTTGCATATGCTCAGCCTCTACTTTTCATCAAAGATCTTCAAAGACTTAGTGTACAAATAAGTCATACAGTATTAGGACAGAATATAGCCATGATTAGTCTCACAGTGGGGAACTTGAAAATGACGTGTGTACAACACGTATCTGGTAACCACGCGTTAGCACTGTTCAATGAAATAGTTTAAAGCGTTGATACGCAAGGTTTGACTTCTGAACCTTCGCTCCTGAGTTCCACATAAGGCTCGGACAGCAATTGCGATATCTTGTGGACAATCTCTGAGCCGACAGCTGCTGACAGCCACCGCCAGGATACTGAAGGACGCTGCTTGTCTTCCTTGTCCACTGTGAGCGCGAACACGCTAGTGTTGTGACAGGATAGTTTTCCCGTCATAAGAGTGACTCCATCGGAATAATGGATGGATGGATGGATAAATAGATAGATAGGAAAGGTGGGTAGATGGATGGATGGATGGATGGATAGTTAGATAGATAGATAGATAGATAGATAGATAGATAGATAGATAGATAGATAGATAGATAGATAGATAGATAGATAGATAGATAGATAGATAGATAGATAGATAGATAGATAGATAGATAGGGATTGTGGATGGATGGATGGATAGATAGATAGGGAGGGAGGGGCCAGTGGATGGATGAATGGATGGATAAATAGATTGTTTTTGGCTTTTTATGGCTTCACAAATTCACAACTACAACTTATTTTGCATATATGACCGCACTGTTAGAATTTTACAACATGTTTTATAAATTAAACATTTTTGTCAATGTCTTTTTGTCAATTAGTTTTTAAAGCTTTTTGTATTCATCAACTTTTGATAGCGATATGCGCATAAGATGTGAGTTAAATTTAGTATAAACTATATTTTTATAGTGTTATATTTATACAATTAATCGTTCATAAGTACTTTCAAATTTACATATGTACATATATTTAAATAAATTAAAATATGTGCCAAGATACATATAAATAGTTTACATTTTTATTTAATGAGCGTTTATGAGCATTTTAATGAACTGACAAAGTCCTTGATCAATATTTGACTGTATTGTGCTTTGTAAAGTAATAAACGGTGTCTATACATATTTAAAAATATAAAAAATGCACAGTTTTTTTCAATAGTGATTTCATGTTTGGCACATTTCAAGTATCGATTCTGACCGAAATCTGGATGTGAGTCTGGAAAACACACCCGGAAGCTGGAATATTGTTTCAGAGGCTTAAAAATACACGAGAGGCTGAAATGAATCTCTTTTTTAATCCTGAAAGAACATCTTGATCTCCAGGCTGGGAGTCTTGCTGGGCCTGGAGTCGAGAATCGAAAAAAAAAAATCCCCAAAGTCTCATCCTGCGAGATGAGGCGATAGAGGAAATGTCAGGCAAATAAATAAATAAGTGAGAAATAGTAAAGCCGCACGTCAGCGGCAGCGTGACGGCGGGCGGCAAAAGGTAGAAATGTTCTATCATGTCCAACAAGGTGTTCTTTTTGAGATTTAGAGATCACTGCGCAACTTTAAACGCGGTTTGTCACTTTTGGCTCCGACTGGAACTATCATGGCTTTCAGAAGAACTTTATCAGCTCGGCCACGGCCGAGAGGAGGAGAAGAAAACAGTCCCTTCCCATTTATCTTAGCCAGGTTTCCTTCAAAGCCAACAAATAAATTACAGTGTACATTTGATACAAATTGATTTCTGAACTCCAATAACAATGTGGCAGAGCGGGCAGGGCCGAGTGTCAGTCAGCGGCCAGTCTGAGTGAAAGCCTCAATCTGTCCGTGTGATAGAAGCGTCTGACAAGTCTGCAGCAGGAATGCTAATCACCCGGGCCGGGCCTGGCCCTTTGTGGGCCGGCCGTGATAAGGAAAATCAGTTTCTCTCCTGTCAGACAAGGCCTGATCTCCGTCTAGAGACTCGGAAGAGCCCCCACAAAACACAGAGCGCTCCTGCTCTCATTTACGGCCCTCTCGCTTGCTCACTCACTCACTCTCTCTCTCTTTCTGTATCTCTTTCTCTCACTCACTCTGTCTCTCACCCTCTTTCTATCTTTCTGACTCTCTCTTTCTTTCTCTTCCTCTCCATCTCGCTCTCTATCTCTCTCTGTCTTTGTCTCACTTTGTCTCTCTATCTAACTCTCCGACTCTCGCTCTCTGTCTCTCTCTCTCTATGTATCTCTCACTGTCTCTCTGTCTCCCACTCTTTTTCTCTATCACTCTTATTCTCACTCTCTCTCTCTCTCTCTCTTGCTTTGTCTCACTCTCGCTTTATCTATCTCTCTGACTCTCGCTCTCTGTCTCTCTCTCTCTCTCTGTCTCTCACTCTTTTTCTCTATCACTCTCATTCTCACCCTCTTTATCTCACTTTTGTTAATTCTCTCTCTCTTTTTCTCACTCTTGCTCAATTTCTCTATCGCTCTTACTCTTTCTTTTGTTCACTCTTTCTTTTTTCTCTCTCCCTCTTTCTCTATCTCATTATTGCTCCCTCTGTCTTCCTCTCTTTCACTCACTCTCTCTTTATCTCTCAATGTCTCTCTAACATTCTCTTTCTCTCCTATTCATTTACTCTCCTATTTCATTCTATATATGTCTATTTCTCGCTTGCTCTCTTTGTCTTTCTCTCTCTCTTGTTCTTTTTCTCTATCACTCTCTTCATCTATATCTCGCTCACTCTCTCTTTATCTCTTTCTGTCTTTCTCTACTCAGTCTCTCTTTTGCTCACTCACTCTTTATCTCTTTCTCTCTTTCTTGCTATCTCTCCATAACTCTTTATCCTTTGGTTTCTCACTCTCGTTCACGCATTTCCTTCTCATCTCTTATTCTCTGTCTTGTTCAAACTCTCTTTAACCCTTTTTTTTTCCTTGTTCTCGCTTTCTGTCTCTCTCTGTATCACTCTCTCACTATCTTACTCTCTTGTTTATCTCTCTCTGTCTCTCATTGACCTGTGCTCTCCCCCCCTCTCTATCCCTCTTTCTTTTTCACTCTATTTCTCTCTCTATTTCTCGCTCACTCTCACTCACTCTTTCTCCATTGCTTTCTCCCACTCGTTCACTCTCTCCTCTCACTAGCTCAAACTCTATTTATCCTCTTTCTCGCTTTGTCTCCCTCTCTCACTTTCTTACTCTCTATCTCTCTCTCTCTCTCTCTGTCTCTCTCTCTCTGCTGTAGAGATTAGTACCAGTGCATGTTGGAGTTTGGGATGACGTGAACCTTGTGGAGAGGCCCGTTTGGGGGTAAAATAGTGAATCAGTGATGTGGTGATGATGCTGTGAAGTGGTGATGTGACGACGCAGTGATGCTCTGGAGCTGGTGTGATTGAACTAAAGTGAAAGCCATTGAATATTTGAAGCTGATGGTATCAGCGGCGGGAGAAATGAGATATTGGCAGCGCGGGTGAAACTCTCACAGCTGAGCAGGTTAATGGGGTTGGGAGGCAGGACACAAGCTAATTGGATTTGCTAGGGCTTGATAAACAGTGGCAAGCTTTTTTATTTACTTTTCCTTTTTTAGGACACACACAC
>MU204346.1:116944-144816 GCA_017309775.1 Paedocypris sp. Pulau Singkep | reverse complement strand
GTGACCTTTAGAAATTGTCTGTCTAACTGAGATCGCATTTAGGATCTCAGCTCCACAGTAATGGTAATGAAGTAAAACATGTAAAATTATAATGTTTGTTAACTTTATTGCTTTGACAATTGAACATTGTAGTCATTGGGATGGTGTAATCAAGTAAAAGAAGATTAAAAAATCACAAAGATACACATATGCACAAAAGAGAGGTGGAGAAATACATAGAAAGATAAAGAGAGAGAGAGTGTGTTTGGGTGTGTTCTTTTCTTTCATTATACTGTGTTGTTCTTTAATCCTCTGCTCTTAAATCTGAGATATTGTTCTCACGCAAGCTGGGTTTTTTTCGTAATGACATTGATTCATTTTACGTATTGTTTAAACTGTCTGTTGTTCTTTCATTATTCTCTTCACAATTACAGTTAGATTCTGTATTTTTCAGAAGAAGCTCTACTATAAGTGTAACTATAAGTCTGGAGCTATACTGTAATACAGTAATCAGACTGCTCTGCAATTTCTTTATCACAAATCTTAACATAAAATCACTGCGAATGTTCATTCAATAGCACAACAAGTCTGTAATTTTTGTTTTTTCTGATTCATTCAGTGAGATTGTGGTAATAAATCTATAAAGTGTAGCAGGTTTAGAAGTTCTTCCCCCACTTAAGACTAAAATCACCAGGTTCTCAGAACCTGACGCACTGAAATATTTACGCAATGTTTGCTCGATGATGTCACAGGCCTTTCTGAAAACATGAAGAAAACCTTTTCCCGAGTTTAAATAGATGGCTAGCAAATTTATACAGAGAGAAAATTTGACAAAGAATATGTTTAATAGAGAGAACATGAAGAGCACAGGACATTTCAGGATGAGTGGACAGAGGAAATCATCTTTGTGGAGAATTCCGGTCCTGCGGTGAGTCTGATATGTGAAGATGCACTTGTCCCTATGGGTAAATATAATGTTCAATGCACGCCATCCTTTATGTATTTATTTATTTATTTAAATAATGTATTAAATTATTTATATTTAAAATATAGATATGCATTTTATGCTATAAAAGTGTATGTATTTTTTATGAATTGTATTTTTTCCAAGTTTTTATTTTACTGGTTTGTGTTTACTTTGTTTTTCTCAGTTTGTAACAAAAAAAGAACCGATTGAAACGAATGTTGTTATAATGTATTTGTTGAATGCTGATATAAAGTAGATAAATACACCTACAGCTGCATTTAGTTTCAAATTAACAGAATGGGTGATTGTGTTTTTTTTTTTTAATAATTTAAGAGTTTGTTTTGTAGTACTCTTGTGAATAAAATAGAAATTGTCTAATTTCTTTTTTTATTTTTCAAAATTGTAACAAGTTTTTCACATTTGCTTTCTTTTAACTTTGTAAATTCTATACATTTATATCAGAATGTAACAAAATACCTAATTGAGAAATTACAGAAACCTGTAACTTATTTGTTTATATGTCTGTTTATTTATTTTAAACCAAACAATAAAATATAAACGAAATAAACAATACAAACAAACTAATAAATACATACATACATGCATACATACGTACATGTATAACTGCAATTTCATATTAACATAGTTTCTTTGTTTATTTGTATGGGATGGTTTTAATTTTTATAACATAATTGAAGAGTTTGGGGTTTGTCTTGTCCCTAACGGTCCATCAGAGTGGTAAGTCAAGCTTAAGGTAAGTCAAACATCCGTCTGTGAAAGTCTCTGAAATGAGGTGATTAGTGGACACAGATCCAGCATTTCCATCCGTTAGAGTGAAGCACGATCTATCTGTAGAGCCACAAACTTATCGTAGCTGGAGATCTAGTGAAAGAAAATGTTTATTTCATCGGAGACGGGCTCTATTCACATTGGGCAGTGGTCCAAGAAAACGGAATGATTGATTCCCCCCCTCCAGAATCAGCGCGAGATGATTCTCTCCTCCTCCTCTTTCTGTGTGACAGAAAGCTGTAAAAAAAGCGACTTTAGGTCTGGCCTTAACTAATGTAATATTGATGAAAGACGTGTGAGGGAGGAAGAGTCTGGAGCTGCGGCGTGAACTAACCTTCCTCTCGCGGAGCCAAGCACAACATTGGAGTCCGGCGCATGCGGAGGTGAGACGCGCGCGCGCGCACAAAGCGTCGACGCGCTGCTGCTTATCAGCTTCCCACAGATCAGCATCACAATATGTTTAATTAGCGGTGTCGCGCGCTGCTGACGACGGGGTCACGTGGACATATTAGAGATGATTGCCTTCATTGTGCTGTCAGATCTCTCTCATCTACCGGCTGTTATCACTGCGGCAAACTCGGCACCACCAAACAGGCCTTGTGAATAAACAGTTGGGCTTGTTAATACACACCTCGTTTTATTTGTAATAACTATATCGTGACCACAATTGTTGCCTTTTGTTTCAGTTTTGTTTTGTTTTGATTTCCCACTTTGCAAATAAGAAACTACATAATTACACTTCATATCTGAGTATGTATAACTCTTTAGTTCTTGTGACCAAATGGTTTGAGCTGCTGGTGATAAAGCGGTCTGGCTGGTTGACTCCAATGGTTCTTCCCGCATATTAATACCGTTATTACACAAATATAAGCACCCACAATTTTCAAAATAAATATGGCAAAAAAAGAAATAATAATAAATAATAATAATAATAATAATACATTTGGTTATTTATTCATTATATTATTATGTTAAAATTAATAAAATCATAAAATGTATAAAAAATTTATATATTTACATGCATAATTGAAGTATATTTACGCATATAATTGAAATCTGCAATTATAAGCCCCCCTTGTTTTGGAGCGTTGAAAATTTGAAATAAAGGGGGTGCTTCTATTTGCCCAAATATGGTATTAATAATGTTTAATTTCATTTTACTTCATCTAATTATTTAATCCATATTTGCTGTCTTTTGAGACCTTGAAGGTCGCCTTACAGAGAACAACACACAAACACACACACTTACACACATCAATTGCCCATCAGAAAAAACATGCCAGCGTCTTACATCACCACCATACACACACACACACACACACATGTTTAAATTCACCTGAAACACATTATTTTGGACTGTGGGATGCAACAAAAAACCCGGAGGAAACCCACGCAAACACGGGAAGAACATGCTAACACTGAATAGAAAGGAACACACACCTGGAGTCTCAAAACACACCGCACCACCTCGCTATCAAATGAATTTCGCCTTTCTCATGCAATTCACAGATGTCGACGTTCACATCATAACCAAATACAGTTTTATTTCTGTCCTCAAGTTATTGACATATTAACGGATCTGAGGAAATTGACGTTTTCCTCCTCTCAAAAACCCTCGCTTGTCTGCATCGGCTCCTCTGTAGTCTTGAGCGTAATTATGTTCAAACGAGCGTATTGATTGTGTGCGCAGGTTACTGACTCTCTTCAGCAGCGGTGCCGTCCGTTTGAGAGGGAATCCAACAGTGGAGCCCAGCGATTTCCCAGGCGCCGTTTGACACGGTCAACACGCGGGAAAACGAGGTAATAGTGTGTATTATCAGGCCTCTCCTCGCCGAGGAAACACACTCCACAACAGAATTCCACTATCTCCCTCAACACGATAAAGCTCATTCGGCACTAATCTGCCAAAGCCAACCTTTAGAGCCGGAGCGCATTCGGACGGCTGGGGCGACGGGTTTGGTGCCGGGGATTGTCGTCTTGCCGGTTGCTGCCCCTGTCCACGTCCAATGTAAGGTTATAGCAATATCATAATCCCTTCTCAGAGCTCCTTTGCGCAGAAGATGATGACTAAATTTCCAGTGTCTTATCACAGACTCCCAGACTGGAACTAGTACAAGGCGTTCTGAGGGAAACACAGCATGAAAAGTGGGGATGAGATGATCAGATTAGCTCTCTATTGGATTGTGTTTGTGGCTCTGTGCAATCGGTGCGGAGCAGACATTGGGTAAAATGCCCGTGGAGATTCAAACGCTCCTCACCCATCTTTGACTCCTCGCGGTGGGGCTCTCCGAAGCTCCAGGGGAGGGACGGAGCCCAGAAGGAGGGGAACAAGCCCAGCACTGGAGGGGTTTAGGTGGGTGGGAGCCGTGGACAGACCGAGGGGACGCAAAGCTGGCGAGACCCCGAGGCGTGGTGTCTGTTCCACCTCGCGTGTGCGCTCCACGGCCTGGGAAAGTAGCGAAGCGAAGCAGCCCGACCCCAAAATGTGTATGACAAAGACGTCTGCAGATGGATTCCAGCAGACTTGATGAACGAGTGCTGCTGGAATCACAGTGTCAATACCAGGTCAATGTGGGAGCCCGAGATTGATTTTTGTACGTTTTTTTTTTTTTGACGGCACCTTCATCGGAACGGAGGAACCCACATCAGCTCAAACTGTGTCGAGGTCCTGGACCATCTGATGTCCTTCACACTCCTAGCTACAAAACCTGTTCGATCTCCTATCAGCCGTGCTGGTGAGCATTTAAACGCGACATAATTCATCTGCGCTTGGTTTCACAGCCTTTTAGATCTCCAGCCCTCAGTCACGGAAAGTCCGGAATCAGCATTAGCGCTGTCAATACGATAATGGCAAAAATCAATGGCAAAGATTTGGGTCAGATCTTAATTAAAAGAAACAACTGCTGATACAAATGATGTTTCCAATGCATCGATGTTGCGGCGGCAGAAGAATCGAGCATCGACCCGTGTTCTTAACATTTGCATTGGCTTTCATCTGTGTGAGAGACATCGCTTGAGCGTCTCTCCTCTCGGCTTCCTGCTCTTCCGCAAGGTGAACTGAAGGTCTCGGGCCTGTCCTTTCGTTTGAAGAGCCTCTTTCCCTGCTGCCCTGAGCCTAGAAGTCCAGGAGAATCAAAGACCCCATTAAAGGCAACAACAGGAGCCCAGCATCAGCCTCATGAAAATCAATGTGCCTTCAGCGCAGAGACACACTCGCCTCGGTCTTTCAACAAGCGCCATGCTAATCCGAGGGAAGACCTCGTTTCTTCCAGGTTGAAAGCAGAGGTGTGAAGAGTAGCTGAAAACCACACTGGAGTGAAAGTATTTTGTAAAAATTACTCCAGTTATCAATTTCAAGTAAACTTGATTAGAAGTCGTAAAGTATCCAATGGTGAAAGAATTGAAGTATTTTACCTGTACTGAATTTAGGCTCTATAAAAACAAGCAACTCTTAATTCATGACGTTTTATTTCCTAATTTAGAAATGACATTTAATACCTCACAGTTGTCAAAATGGCATAACAAAATAGATACAAATAAGAACAAAAGTCAGTCTCACTCAAAAAGGGATTCAGTTGATGACTAGCACCCAGTACCTTCATCATCCTGCAGATGGCGACATCACCGACTACGCCCAGAAAACAAACCGCGGTAGAAAAAGATGTAATAATCACAATATAACGAGTAACGGCAAGTGTCCATTCAAATGTAGTGGAGTAAAAATGTACAGATAATCACTAATGTAGTCAAGTAGAGAGTAAATGTTGCTAATATTTTTGATACTCAGCAGTAGTACTCAGCAGCACTTGTAACTGTTGACTGTTGTAACTGTGAAATGCACCAACTTGAACTTGAACTAGAACAAAGTCAGCCAAAAATACTTAAGTAGAGTAACAAAACCCATTTAGTTAAGTACTTTACATGCCTGGTCCGAGCGGGACTCTTCCTTCTAACGCAGTGGTTTTTCTGTGCTTCATAATGTGTAACTCTAAAGCTTGTCAAAGTGCAGAAGAAACAAAACAAGAAGGAAGAAAAGCACATCCGTCCTGCTTCCACCCTAAAACAATAATTATGAAGAGGGAAAGTGAATTGATGGGTCCCATTAGAAGGGAGCAGGACTCTCTGGAGACTCGGCTGCACAAACACCCAAAGTCAATACCACCGTTCCCAGGGTGAGTCTGACCGGGGACCCACTTTAAAAGAGACATCAATCTGGCCTGGCAGCTTCCAGGTAATGAAGCTATACGGGATCGATATTCAAGATTTGGGTCTTTAAATAAGCTAATAACGCGGGTGGTTCTCCTCCCCAGACCCTCGCTCCAGCGGCCAGACGGCGAGAGATCCACCGCTCTGGATCTGCATATCATCGGCCTGCAATTATGCTTTGCTCGATCAATGTTTTCTCATTTTGCAAATTGGCTCGAGTCGCACCAGCTCGCTTGTTCGCAAACTCAATAGCGACTGTTTCCCAATCATTAGAACATCATGTCGATTGATCAGAACGCTGGTCAGTCCGGATCAGTGTTGGGTAAGTTACTTAAAAAAAATGACTAGTTACTTTACAATTTTGTAATTGAAATAGTTTTCTAATTACTGTGTCTGAAATGTAACAGTTACTGAATAAGTAATAAGTAGTTTCACTAAATATGTCTTAAAATTGCCGTGTCAGTGCTTCAGTAGAGTCGAGCTATTGACAGCGAGAAGTATCTCACAAATTACTGTAAAGTTCTCATCTGCTTGTTTCAAAACAGCAAATTTACTTGAATACTGTCGCAAAATGTTGCGTATTACGTGCAAACAATTCTGAAGCAGAAAACTAAACTTTTATCATAAGAAGACAAATAAAAAAAAAACGAAATACCGTATTAACACAAATATAAGCACATGTTTTTTTCCCCAATTGTAGCAGCTTAAAAACCAGCTTATAATCACTGATTGCAAATATTCACATAAATATAAGCACTCATTTCTTTAAATAATGGTTCTGGAGGCAGACGTGCGTATGAGTTTTTTTTGGCTCAATAACAGAAATAAAGAAACATTCGAAACGTCGTGATACTTAACAGAGACAAAATAACAATGGAAGAAGTAAGAATTTAAAACAAGTAAAACAACATTGAAATGAAACGAGTCACAGGTTAGGTTTGTTAATTAAAGAAAAAATACTCTTTTAAAGAGAAAAGTAGCGTAATTTTGCCAGAATTGTTTTTTTTTTTTTATTTTGTGCCTGAAAAACCAGGGAGGTGCTTATTATTCGCAGGGTGCTTATATTACGGTTGTGCGTAAATACGGTAATGATATTCAGCGAGTTTAATAATTTTACAATGTAAATTTAAGCAACTGTATTTAAATGACCTAAAAACGAACAGTAAATTGTTACATATTTTAAATACAGTACTGCGTTACTTGGTCCGGATCCGGCGCTAGGTCGGAACAGCCATTATCTTCAAACGTACCCAAATCACGGCGAGACAGCGCGTTCCCCCAAATGGATCAGGTCTCTAGTCAAAATTTGATAACCACATCAATAATGCATTTCCACGGGATAGGACGCCGTCATTATGAATGCGTGTGCCTGCCCGAGCCAGGGCGACACTTTTTGCTCCAAAAGGCTGGTTTTATCCCTCTTTTCTTCCTGCATTTAAAGCATCAAATCTTAATGCTTCTGAAAGTTTTATCATTCGTCTCCATTATCCTAATGCATCTGATTCTTGGAAGCTCTCTGAATCATGTATTAGGCCATTGTGCATGTAAAACAGTCCATGAATTATACTATTTTAGTGGCGACTCGTGGAAGCCTCTTTGTTTTGCAAAAGGACTACACTGTTGGAAAATGTGACGTGCTATTTGCGCAAAAAAAAGTTTGGTAACATATTACGTGAATCACAATCAAGTGGTTTCTCAAAGCTAAATTTTTTTAAAGTAGAACATGCTTGATAAAATAATGCAATAACTCTTGAAATATTCAGCTTAACATAGCTAATTTAGCAAGGATTGTGCTTTTTAATTTGAGAAAATAAAACCCAATTTTCTTGATTATTGATGGTTTGAATACCACAGACTCAATTGGTAGAAGCCTCGTTCTGAAGAGCAGTGACACATTGAGGGTGAGACGGCTCTTTACAATATTTAAACATAGATTGTGATCTTTTAGTCAATATATTTAAACATATATTGTGATCTTTTAGGATAAATTGCTTAAATGTATCCTAGTTATAATGAGACAGTTCATTTAAAAATTGTTATGCTTTTTTTTTAAGTTTAAAAAGAATTTAAAAACTGCATGCAACATATGCAAGCTTCTCATTGGCTCACCCAAGCATCAAGCTCATCTGATGATTTGGAGCAGCTGACTCTCTTTATTCTCAATTAAGCACTTTCCTTGTAATGTTCACTGCTGTTCATCAAAATGGCATTTGATCACTTCACGTGTTGAGATTCTTCTCAATTAAAACCGAAAACCGATTGAACCAATTCTCTTCAAATAAATGTGAATTCTTCTAGCCAAAATGGTTTCTTAAATTGACACCAAAATTGCACTGGTCTGCTTAAAAAAAGAGGTGAAATTTACATTTTAATTTGTTCTTTAAGTTGTTCTCAATATTTTAAGAGAAATACAGAACACCCTTTTTTTCAAGAACACACGCACATTCTTTTCAGCACATCATTTCTTTACCGAAAATTCCAAGCCTCATGATGAATTTTTTACAGTGTGACAAAGACAGACAGGACGGAAGGAAAAACCGAGCGAGAGACGTTTGGGTTTGGGTTATTTCAGTTCCAGTTCAGGTTGGGAGGGAATAAAACATTTCGGATGGACACACACACACACACACACATTCTCTTTAAAATGAATTAATTATGTGAGACTTAAAAATGAAATAAATTCTGCCCGCGACTGTGACGGGAAAAGTACTTTTCTCCTCCTCTCCGTCGGCTTCTGGCGCACTGACCTGAAACAGAAGAGCGGAGGAGAATAGTGGCGGGAAAGAATATGAAATAATATCCCGCACAATAACACGGCGCATTCTACAGGGACAGGTATTTAAGCTGCGACAGCGTTAATAAAACCGGCAGATTGACTGCTTTTAGATGAGCGTAATAATTTCCTCTCCTCAAAGCCGCGGCGGGGCTGTGATCACATCAAAGGAAGGCAATGAAACGACTGGATGTATTTAAACAGACGGAGGTTGCGATTGGCCCTGCTACTATATTTCCGCCGTGTATAATGTGATGTAGCGATACAACTTAATTTCCCTCCAATTGCTGTCCGTCAACCAAAAGTAAATTTGTCTGGTTTTCATCAGCACTATTGTGTCAAGTTGGACGAGCACATCAAACATTTAATCTGATCAACAGGAAATGAACACACACACACACACACACACACACACACACACTGATATGTGAGTGAAGAATAAATGAGTGACCTGGTGATGATCTGAATGTTAATGAGTGTGTGTGTGTGTGTGTGTGTGTGTGTGTGTGTGTGTGTGTGTGCGTGCATGTGCACAACTTGATTTAATGTCACAAAGTATTTAAATGTTATTTCTGAGAATAGATCATCTGTCATGTTTCTCTTCTCATGGTTAACAAACCTCATTCTTGGGCCTATATTTCGTTTGATTTGAACAGTCATTATATGTACTGAAGGTACTCTCTCTATTTTCCTTTTTTATCTTTTCGCTTTCTCTCTTTTTCATTCTCTTTTTTAAATATGTGTTTGTGTGCGTGTGTGTGCATGTGTTGTGTGTGTGTGTGTGTGTGTGTGTGTGTGTGTGTCTCTCTCTCTCTCTCTTATTCTGTCTCTCAAAAAACCCTCTCTATTTTTCTTTCTCTATTTTTGTGTCTTTGTGTGTGTGTGTGTCTCTCTCTCTCTTTATCTTCTCACTTTGTCTTTTTCATTCTGTGTGTAAGTGTTCAAGTGTGTGTGTGTGTGCGTCTCTCTCTCTCTCTCTCAAAATTCTTTTTCTTAATCTTTTTTTTCTGTTTGTTTGTGTCTTTTCTGTTTGAGTATTTCTCGCTCGCTCACAATCTCTTCCTCTTTTCACTTTGTCTCGTTTTCATTCTCTCTTTTTAAATTCTGTTTGTATGTGTTTGTGTTTGTTTGTGTGTGTGTGTGTGTGTGTCTGTCTTTCTTCCTCACTCTCTTTCTCTTTTAACTCTCTCTCTCTCTCTCTCTCTCTCTCTCTCTCTCTCTCTGTCTTTATGTTTTTCCATTTATAGATTATGTGTGTTTGTCTTAAATAAATTGAGTAAAAAGCAACACTTCCCTTACGTATTTACACGTGCGCTTTGAGACAGTTCAAACTGTGAAAAGCGCCCGACAAATACTCATATTATTATTATTATTATTATTATTATTATTAAAGAAAACAGCTTGAACTGATAACCTAGTGCACATTAATGAAACGTTTAATTTAACTTTCCCCGTTGTGAATATTGTCGAGGTGATGAGGCGGAATGGCGGCGAGTCTTTTCTCAGTGGATTATGTTCAAACCTGGTGGACGAACTTGTGGCGGGAGACGTTGCGCCGCAGGAACCCCGAGGTCCTGTGACATCATCAGGCGGAGACTCGCCGAGCCCGTGGAGAGATTAAAAAACATAATGGAGTTTGAAGCCCTTTTGTGCGGCCGATATTGTCTCGTGGTCTCGCTGCTTGCCTTGAGGAAGAGGAGCTTCTTCTGGGTAATAATATACACCAAATAAAGAATTGAATTTGAAAGGAATCGGGACAACAGCAATAACAGGACAATGGAGCAGGAGCAGCACAATAGCAGCTATTTAACTGCCCCGCAGATGAAGGATGGGTTTACAGCCGGGCTTGAATAACACTCTCCAGCCGAGCTGAAGAAAAGGCCACACAAAAAAAAGACCCTTTGCTTTCGAGACCCGTGTCAATTTATTATATTTCCCCCGGCGTCAACCAGCGAGTCATGAGCCGAGTTTGTAACCATCTAATTAGTCACTGTCTTTGCGCTTCTGCGCCGCTCTACCTGCCCCAGGTGAGACTCGCCGCTTCAAAGGGACGCCCTTTATGTCCCGAGCCTCGCGTCTCGGGTTCTTCTGAATGACGCCAGTCGTCGTCTGACTCCTCAATGCAGATTTCAAACAATCCAGGACGGGCCGATAAACCCTGTTGATCCGCGTGTGTGGCGTCTTCACACTCACCACAGCCTCCGCTTCATGTCGACATGGAGCCTTTTAGCCGCCGACAATTGCTGCGATGTCTCGTGACATGTTGGTTCGGAGGCGTCAGAAGAGCGCCTGATTGGTTGAGAGCTGAGGAGGAAAGCACCTGAGAGCTAGAGAGAATTAAGCAGAGATTTTGAACTTCCATGTTCCAGAATCTACTTCACGTGGACCGGCAGTTTGTCAGCTGTATGTGGTGTTTGGAGCGAAAGATCTTCGGCCTTTGTGAGCCACTGACACCCAGACTGAGAAATGAGCCTCCGCACATATCGAGGAGAAGAATATGTCGCAAGACCAGCGGACACACTTCACCTCTGTCGTGCCACTCATGCCACACATGAGGTTTTTTTTTTTTTTTAAGATGACGCATGAATTAGAACCATTACATCACCAGTGTGAGGAACCCTCGCACCCTGGACAACCTGTTCGGCAGAATTGCCAACTCCATCTTGAACCGTTCTTGAACAAGAATAATTTCCCGGACTGTATTACATAATGTGTAAAACACACTACAGTAAATCTCGGCAGCTTGTGTTGTTATATAATTTTTTATGTATATATCTGTATATGAGTCAAATTTGTTTTTGTGTACTGTATATCTGTAAATCCTCTTGTTGTAAACCAAAACAATTTATTTGTGTGTTTGTGCACATTTGGCCATAAAACTACTTGTGATTCTGATTCTGAAACAAGCTCATTTCTAATTAGAAATTAGGTTTCACAAATAATAACAAGGTATTTGTATATAAGTACCTCCAGTTTTGATATTGTAAAAGAGGATTTTTAGCAGGGCCCAACTTTAACTATTTCATAAGCAGAAACATGAGGTACAATTGAATCTTTTGGCAAAAATTACAATTTGATTGTAAGAAAAGAAGAACAACAATGGAGAGGAATGAAGGTGAGGTCCTACTTAAGGCTAGCGTTCAGTAGCAAGTTTTTACATTTTACAGTTTTACAATACATTTTTACAGAAGTGTAAGGTACTTGAGTAAATGTACTTTGCTACTTTACTTAAGTATGTTTTTGGCTACCGCGTACTTGTACTGAGTATCAAAAATATAGTAAGCAACTTTTACTCTCTACTCCACTGGATTTCTGATTGAGCAACTGTACTTTTTACTCCACTACGTTTGAATTGATACTTAATTTTACTCGTTAAATTTTGATTGTGCGCGACAATAATCGATTTTTATTGTAATGTTACCAAGCCTAACATGGCAAAAACCACCGTGACATGACTATATTTTAGCTTCATTTTTTGTGTGCAACGTGAATAAATGTAATGTCTATTGTAGGCAAGAACTGAGAGGTCACTGAGAATCATATCACAGTCAGCTCGCAATTTTATGTATTTGTATTTATTTTTTTTGCACATCTGAGTTTGATTGAGACTGACATTTTGTTCTTTATTAATTTTCTTTTTTTTATTCTTTTACCATTTTTGAAACATGGAGGTGTTACATTTCGTTTCTGTATTAGAAAATAAAACCTCACGCACGAGTTTTTTCCACATTTCCTTTAGCCTAAATTCAGCATGAGTAAAATACTTAAGTTTTTTTCATAAATTCAATACTTTGCTCCTTTGACTCAAGTCTTTTTTTGTAGTGGTGACTATTTACTTGCATTGGAGTAACTTGTGCAGAACGTCTAGTACTCTCTTACAACTCTGCGTGTTTACAAAAAGATTAAAAGCTACAAGCAGAAGAATGTGGTGAAGACCTCGGCAGAAATGCTGGTGATGGCGGCGTCTGCTCGCCGCCGATCCTTCCCTAATAAAATCATTAGAATGTAAATGCATTACTGCAAAATAAGAGCCTGACAACGGCTCGCATTATCTGTCACGGCGAATGAATGCGGCGATTACAATTCTCCGATTAGATGATAGAGGCGACTTATCTTTATTAAAATGTTCTCCCGTGTGGTCTTCATTTGGCCTGATTGAGTTTGAGGCAAATGTAATATCCAGCGGAGCTGAAAGGCAGACGCGCCTCCAAATAATTAGTGTGGATTTCACACGGCGAACAAGTGTTTCATAATAAATCCGCATTACCATGAAAAAAGACAGACGTTCCAAAGGAGATTATTGAAAGATTTACCTGGTGTAGCAGATTCCGGCGACGTGTAGAAGGAACAAGCCTGTTTCGGCCTCTTTGTGCATGTTGTTGTTGGGTTTGGGTTTCAGACACATTCATTGCATGTCAGATCAGAGGCCAAGCTCTTCCTGCACTCACTCATTCATCTGAATGCAAATGTCTGAGAGCCGGACAGATCATAATGGGCCAAGATCATGTGTCCTGAAAATTGGGCTCGGTGTGACAGGAACAGCAGTTACTGTAATATTGATCTGTAATGGACTCTGTCTGATGCTGCCAGTTTGAGCAACTCACGGCCTGTGGATCAGAAAGAGACTGTTAGATGGAGACAAAGAGTGAGAGAGGGAGAGAGACAGACAGACAGAGAAAGAGAGAGCGAGAGAGAGAGAGAAAGTAAGAAAAACAGACAGAGAGAAAGAAAGAGAGATGTGTGAGAGGGAGAGAAAGATAGAAAGAAAAGAAAGAGACAAAGAAAACATGATTGCAGAAAGGGCAAGAGAGAGAGAGAGAGAGAGAGAGAGAGAGAGAGAGAGAGAGAGAGAGAGAGAAAGTAAGAAAAACAGACAGAGAGAAAGAGAGAGAGATGTGTAAGAGAGAGAGAAAGATAGAAAGAAAAGAAAGAGACAAAGAAAACATGATTGCAGAAAGGGCAAGAGAGAGAGAGAGAAAGAGAGAGAGATGTGTAAGAGAGAGAGAAAGATAGAAAGAAAAGAAAGAGACAAAGAAAACATGATTGCAGAAAGGGCAAGATAAAGAGAGAAAGAGAGAGAGAGACATAAAGAAAGAGAGGGAGAGAATGTGAGACAGTGAAAGAGAGTGAGATAGAGGGGGGAGAAAGAAGAGTGAAACAGAGAGCGAGAGTAAAAGAGAGAGAAAATGATAGAGAGATAGAATGTGAGAAAGAAAGAAAGAGAGTAAAATAGAGGGATTGTGAGAGAGATAGCAAGAGACCGTGACATAGAGAGAGACAAAAAGAAAAAATAAAGACAGGGAAAAACATGAGAGATAGACAATGTAAGACAAAGAGAGGGAGGGGAGAAAGAGAGAGAGAAACAGAGAGAGAATATGTGAGAGAGAGAAACAGAGTGAATGTGTGAGAGAAAAACATTTGTGTGTGTGTGTGTGTGTGTTTAGACAGTGTGTGACAAGTAATCTGGTGCGTTTAACACATTAATGTGGCGGTGAAGTGCTTAACGCGGTTAGCGCGTCTATAATGTGTTTAGCGGCGCAGGAAGCAGCGCTGACAGCCCGACGCCTGCGGTCATTTCCATCAATAAGCTTCATTATTCAGATGAGATGAACGAGCCTCGACTGTAATAGACACCAGGTGTCACATGCCAAGATGGCTGCCAATAAATCAGGCCTTTGCCACCGGAGCTGGACTCGACACATGCGGACTGGCATGACTCTTGTCTCTCCCAGGTCAAAGGTCAACGTCAGGGTCAGAAGCGTGTTAGTCCTGTGGTGTGTCACTCAAATGCAGAAAGACTTTAGAACCTAAGCGGAATTGAGGAAGAATTAAAGTGTTTCAGTGGTACCTAGACTTATGAATGTCTCTAAAAATGAATGTTTTTTTTTTTTTACTTTATGTTGTCTCTCGTTACAAAATTGTTTCAAAACAAAAACAAAAAACACTTGGTTTCAGAATACAAAATTGCTTACAAAATACAAAAAACGTTGGTCTTGTTTCCGATTGAAGCTGTTTTATACAAACAATGGACGGTCAAATTGTGGTAAAATAGAGCCAATGTTTTCCAGTACAAAAAAATCGAAAAAAGTTCAATTTTGAGTTTATTTATGTAGCGCTTTTCTTAGATCCAGACAAGTGCAGAAGTTGCACTTCACTTGAACATTTTTCGGAATAAAAAGACAGATAATGATCGGTATCAATATGTACAGTATTTTATAAGGCAAACGAAGCAACTGTTGTGTAACATGTATTTTAGTACATTTATTTTCAATGAGGTTGTGGAAGTTTCTTCAAATGTGTAATATATTACATAATACTTATTACTGTTTGAAAAAAGTAATTAGTTACATTACAATATTACTGTCTCATAAATGTAATATGACTGTCTCAAAAATGACTGTGGCCTATCCAAGCTGCAATATACACAGTCTATAATTGTAGAGTGACCATATATTTTGATTTTCAAAAAAAGAGGAAAACCGGCGCGGCCTCAACAAATTTTAGACAGGCTTCTCGGAGGTTGATGAACATGCTTTAATATGCATAAAAAAAAAAGTAAAAACTTAAATATGTAACAATTTTAATCTGACTTTCTTTCACAATAAATTAATAAATTAATAATATGAAATAAAGTTCTATATATCAACTCTTTTGTTTGAAAATCCAGCTTCAACAATATATCTAATAATATCTATAATGTCTCTACTAGTGAACAATATTAGTGGGCAGTCGTCATTAAAACGTTTTTATTTGACAGATAATTTAATAATATAGTATACATAATATACATTAAAGTTTCAACGGATTAGTTCATTTTCCGTTCTCAAATAAAGCACGGGTGGCGAACCTACATACACGTGTAATGGTCCTTTGAAAAAAAAAAATTAAAAACCTGACATTATCGTGAATTTATAAAATCCGACCGGATGTCTGAGGAAAGGACGCTTGGCAACCCTAATAATTAACATTAATACGTGTTAAAAGTGTGGTAGACATAAATCGATTTTCCTCCAATATCTGTGAAAAACCTGGGTATATTTTATATTAGACACAACATGACTGTTGTAAACTTCAGTGCGTTTTATTAATTTTGAATGACTTACCACACAATACGGTCTAATGGCGCCGCTCCAGCTGTTTTTTTTTTAATTGCTAGTGCTGTATTTTTTATGTCGACCATTGTTTTGCGTTTACACAGCGGTCGCATTTCACCACAATGTTCTTGTTTTTTATGAAACTGAAATAATGCGCATAAGACCATCTCGCGAATGTACCTTTGGATTTGCCGCGAGTCCGCGCACGTCACAGCAGTTACGCAAGTCAGTCAGAGCCAATAGCTGCACACCTCGAGCTCAGAGCCAATCGCTGCACACCTCGAGCTCAGAGCAGCGTTACAAAATACAACGCTCCACCAGCGAAAGGCGACACGTATGACTTACGTGTCTATTTACAAACAAGAAATATTAAATGTTTGATTTATTGTTTTAAAAGTGAAAGATTTGATGCAACGCAAGCGTTACTTGCATGTAACGAGTAATATATTACTGAAAATACAATAAGTAATAAGTTACACTACCGCGTTACAGCAAAAAGTAATATATTAGTGTAATACGTTACTTTTGTAACACGTTACTCCCAACACTGCATAATAGTGCAAAATGCGTCCCACCTTATGAAACGTTTGCTTTGTGAAACTGCTTTCGACACATACATTTTGTAAGTTGAGGTGGCATTGTACTTGATTTCTCATAAACAGTGAGAGAAAGAGAGTGAGAACTGGTGTAGTCAGCCCAGTCTGTGTAGCACCCAGTCCCCGTGATGGAGTATCTCTCTCCCAGAGAAAGTCTGTTTGCCTAGTATTTCATCATCCCGCGAGCAGCCAGGCAAAATAAGCACATCAGTTGTCATTATGACAGAGGGAAAACGCGGCCTTCATATTTCAGCTTCACATTGCAGCCAGCATGATGAATTATGGACTCTGCTTCTCACACGTCTACTAAAACTTAATATTATCTCCCGTGGATGATTATAACCGGTTCAATTACGGACCTAGAATTACCACGTGTTTGAAACCACTCTTCCTGGTGCGAGACCGTCTCACGCTGAGCTTTTCCATCCCTCCTTCCGGGCAACCATTACAATGCTGTCAGACCATTTCTGATGCAGCGAGATGCAGTAGAGGCGAACACTGTGCTGCAGTATAAAGACCATTTTTGTCCGTTTTAATGGTATCAGGTTCATTGTGTTACTTGGGAAGAAATGTAATTAAGAACAATCATGTTTAAATTGACCCACATTCCCTGTCAGTTCACTTGACATGGTAGCGCAAATTGTGTCCGATCGGCTTTTGTGCTTTCTCTGGGCCAATAAGAAGACCAATGCTTGATGCGTGATGACCTTTTACCAGGAGTGAGAAGTACTTCAGTGAAAGAACTTTATTACTTTACTTGAGTATTTTCGGCTAGTTTGTTGGGGGTCATGACCAGAAGGACAAGGTCACAGATACAAGCGGCTGAATTGAGATTCAGATAGCTCTGTCACCCGGAAGGAACTCGGAGAGCTTCAAGACAGCTCTCATTGAAGCGCACTGCCGCTCAACATTTTTCCTTCATTGGCAACTCAAGAGTATAAGAGAGTGGAACCTCTTTGAATGAGTTGTGTTCTCGATCCCAAACTGTGTCTGGAGGAAAGCCCAACCTACTTGGGTCGGTAGTGCTCAACCTCCAACACAGGTTTGGAGCTCTGTTCAATTCAGCAAGTTGGCTATCCACGTCTCGATAACCATATTCTATCCCGAGGTATTGGGTTGCTGCGACATCGCCTCACAACTGCTATCTACGTTTCACCAATCCTTTATGTGTCCTCTTGCGGGTGGTTAATTTCCTGTTTTGTCCACATCTAGTGTAATCTCAGGGAGATGCTTTCAAACCGTCTGACGCACCTATGCAGCATCACTTTGAGGTCTGGGTTGCTGCCCCAGGGATGGCAAACTGGGGTGAAAACTCCCGTTTCACTTATAGAGATCACGTTGAGTCTTTTTAGAACCTGATAAAATCCATGAAATGTTCTCCCTCAGTAACCATAGAATTTAAGTAGATTCTTGCAGAGTATACAGATGTCTGTATTACATCAGGATGTATCGATGATTTGATTTCTGACATCCCAGCATGCCATGTGGTAGAACAGGAGCACATGCACAATGCTAGTGGTAGGTCATTCTGCTAAGCTGTGGGAGGTGGAGAAACTACTTCTACACTCCTACTACAGTTTCAGACCAATACAATTGTACTATGTTTTTATTTTTTTGATTTATGGAATCAATAAATTCTCTGTTCCTACTCGTCTCCATTCTCCCTGCACCTTGGGAGCCGATTATCACCTCGGGATCCTGTCTGCAACCATTGCACATCTTATCTCCCTGCAAGGCCATCCGAGTAAACTCTTTTGGGAAGAACTGGGCACTTTGGTCATGATTTTCCCTCAAGGAAACCAGCTGCTCCAGTGAAAAAAACTGACCCCACCTTAGCACCTTCAAATAAATTCCAGGACAGTGTCTAATCACATGTATTGGGCTTCTCTGTGTGTCTTGCTAACTGCTTCCTTTCCTAGGTACCAAGGAAGACGCTACCATGACACCACAAGTATTTGAGAAGCTCGCCACCTCTGTCACCATAACAAATACCTTGATATTGTCTTAATTCTGATTCTGATGCAAGGCATGATCATGGCAATTTTTCTTGGAAATCATGAAAATGATTTGAATGAAAAGGATAGAAAGTCCTCCATTGTGAAAACAGATGGAAAACAAGGTTGATGTCCGCACAAGTTTGATTCATTGGGCACTGTGATGTGGATCCCCTGGATTCTGACATGACGCGACCCTGCAGCAGGAGACTTGGCGCATGTGGGCATCAACCAGCTGTGATTAATGAAGCAGCATGATTTAAAGATGCGCATAATGATGTTTCTTAA
The DNA here is from genome assembly GCA_017309775.1 of Paedocypris sp. Pulau Singkep. Lineage (NCBI taxonomy): Eukaryota > Metazoa > Chordata > Actinopteri > Cypriniformes > Paedocypris > Paedocypris sp. Pulau Singkep. Next base: position 126,130 of record MU204346.1, on the reverse strand, counting down.
TGAATCATTATGCCGGTTAAATCCCAGGGTTCCTGAATCCTTGATCTGAGTTTTACGTTTCTGGCTATTGAATTCTGTTGTCCGGACCCGGCGGGGACACTTTAAGATAAGTGCATGTGAAAACACATTTGCCTCGCATGCGATCTCAAGACATCGGGAGATTACAGAAAGTTTGAAGTTGTAAAGAAATGAATAGCGATTGCAGTTACAGTAATTGCATTGAAATTAAGAGAGAGTGAGAGAGAGAGAGAGAGAGAGAGAGAGAGAGAGAGAGAGAGAGAGAGAGAGAGAGAGAGAGAGAGAGAGAGAAACAGACACATCGACGACCGAGGACAAAGGGAGAGTGAGACAGACGAGACTGGAGAAAGTAAGTTGAAAGGGTGAAACAGAAAAAGGATTGGGTGCTTTCACATATAGTTTGTTTTACACAAACCAAAAAATCTTGGGATATGTTCAGATTGTTTTTTGTTTATCAGTTAAAACTTTCGAGTGGAGATGGAAAAGGAAGTAAGGTTTTTTTTTTTATTATTAATAATTTTCTTCCTTTATCATTTATTTTTAAAGTTAAGCGTTTCATTTGAACATTTTTATACTTTCTTATTTTATTTTATTTTATTATAAAAGTAGCCCTGTGTTACAACTCCTCCTATGATGTCACCATCTTCAGCAACGTCCTCACCACACGGCTGTCACTCATCTGCATCAGCACTCCGTCAATCATCTCCCTCACCTGATACCACTTGTCATTCAGGTGTGCAGTCACTCTGCTTCCACAGTGTCATTTTCTGTCGACGTTCAGGTTAATCCGAATCAGAACTTCTCGCATAGAATCACCTTCCTTCAACGAACTGTGTTGGAACTCATCTCTTCTTCACCCTTCGTCAGTGTCAGTATTCCCCTGTCTTTAGGGTCTAAACAGAATACCACAATCTCACAGCTGAAGTTGGGGGGTCGACTTATAAGTGGATCGACTTATAAGCGAGTAAATACAGTACATATATATATATATAGTAATCCCTCGTTTATCGCGGTAGAAACGTTCCAAGCCCGACCGCGATAGGTGAATTTCCGCGAAGTGGAGAAACAACATTTACATATTTATTAATTATATTATTTTATTAAAAATTTTATTAAATTAATGTTAACAAACATCTCCCCGCCGCACGCGTTGTCCCCGCGGAGATATTTATTTTCAAAGGGTGTGTATATATATATATATATATATATATAGTTATATAAAGTTAACTCATGTGATTAATTAAATTTGTTTAATCGCGTTTAATCCTTTCATGAGTTCATGACTTCATGAGCCTAATAACTTGACTAATTGATGTGAGCCAGTGGTCAAGCCCCAAAATCAATTAAACTGCCTCCAATTAGAAACCAACTGTCAAAGATTCCGGGTCAAAGCTGTGCGGGGCTTTTATTTTGACACCGTCTCGATCTGTTTCTAGCCATCACAAACTTATTTTGATTCTTCCTGAGTTTAGCTTTGTTTTACTTCCGGTTTCACGCTGCCACTGTTCGCATTGGTGTTCAGTCGTTCTGCGTTTCATGCTCAGCTGTTTCTTGTTTATTCCCTTTGTGTCCGTGTTCTCAGTTTCAGCTGTTCGTCATTGTTGTCATCACTTATGACACTTATACCTCGTGTTGTTTATCATGTCGTTGCTAGTTTGTCAGATGTTTTTCCTGTCACTCTCGCCGTTTGATCCTGCATTGGCTAGCCTAGTCTAGTCTCGTCCAGCTCTTGTTTGTGTATGCCTAGCCGTTTAGCTTGTCTTGCCCTTGATTTTTGGATCTTTTCATGTACCGATGTCTACCTGCCTTTGAACACTATTTGGACCGTTAATCCTGTGAGTCTCGCCTCGTCCGTGCTGTGCACATGGGTCCTTCCTCGTTGTTAAACGACATCAACCATCTCTTGATTCTACACTACCCTTCAGAAGTTTGGGCTGGACAATTTTGCGTGTTCCATTAAAAGTCATCGATGCTCCAGATTCTCAACCTTCGCTCAAACGAAGGTCAGTTTTCTAGCTTCTTTAACCAGCTAAACAGTTTCCAGCAGCGCTAACATGATCAAACAAGGCTTTTACAAACATCCATTATCCTTCTGACACAATTAGCAAACATACTGTAGCATTAAAACACTTGAGTGATCATTGCTGGAAATGGGCCTCTACACACTTGTGTAGATACATTATGTATTGCACCAAAAACCAGACATTTACAGCTAGAACAGTTATTTACCACATTAGCAATGTATAGAGTGTACTGCTGATTAGTTTAAAGTTATTTTCATTGACAAAAACAGTGCTTTTCTTTCAAAACTAAGGACATTTCAAAATGTCCCCAAACTTTTAAACGTAAGTGTGTGTAATTAAATCATGTCAGTGCTACCCATGTCAGCAATAAATCTAGCACATTATTAATTTATTATATTGGAGTCAAAAAAGCAAAATTGAGTGATGAGAGCTGACGAGAGCACAGGATCAGAATGGGTAAAAATAGTTGAATGGGTCAATATATTGTCTGGCTTTACTCCCCAACGATAAATTGCAGGATTTGGTGAGAAGAACTGGCGTTTCCGGAAATCCAATCCAGCAGCACCAGGTTCCAGTCACTCAGCAGAGGCTGAAGTCCGGTGACGACCGCAGCGTCTGTCAGCCACACCATCCTGATAACGCACATTCCAGCCGCCATTCAACCTCATAGAGAGGAATCATTTTCATCAGGTCTTTACAGACTCATTCAGTCAGGAATGGCACACGTACCGTTCCTTCTCTCAATATAATCCAGGCCTCGGTTCATGAGCTCTGGTGAAGAAATGATTTGGAGAAAGACATGGGAGAAATCCAGTGTTGGGCAGTGTTAGCTTAAGTACACTTTTCTGTAGCTTCGCTATTTTCCGATTCAAAAAACGTTTCAGTAGCAAAGCTATTTTTTTGCCCAAGTAGCGGAGTAGCGTCTGCACAAGCTACATTTGACTAAAGCTGCATTTACGTTGAAGTTTCACATTTGTGGCGCTGCACTAGTTTGTGTCTCGCGAACAAGCCGATGCTTTAAGAGTCGATGCTTTGTAGCAAACGACAAAAACCGACTCCTATAACTTTTTTGATGGGCGCACAATTCGGCCAATCACGTGTGAGGACAGAATAAAGTGCCTGACACTCAGCGAACTGCGAGCCAGAAGGCAGCGCGTCCGGAAAATGATAGGAGCGAAACCGAAAAAGAAGCAGCATCTGGCCGCATTTCAGTGAAAGTGGCGACTATAAAGCTCAACAAGCACAAGCAGGCACACGGCACATTCACAGCCATGTAAGAATCAACCATTAATGACCATTGGCTGAGGGAGAGGGATACTTTAAGTTATATTAAGTAATTGATTTTCATAAATAATACCATAAGCCAACACATAGAGGAGTTAAGTAATTCTGGATTAAATCCAGTGTATTTATTGAATGCTTTAAGGTTAATTTGAATGTTTTAAGATAATGGAAATATCCAGTACACTTTCCAGTGTCAGTAAAAATATAAAATGCCATCCATTTTATATACATTTTTATACCAAATTGCAGTGATGCGAAGTGCGGCGATGGAAGCACCTGTTTAATTGTGTGGAACATGTTAATTGTTGTTTTTTGGTCATATTTGATACAATTTATTTAAACTGTTTGGAGTTTTATTATACATTTAAGAATTAAATGGAATTGTTATTCTTGCTGTTTCTGTCATGGAATGGGGTGGTGTCAGACCCACGTGCACAGATAGGAGATGAAGCAGCAGGTATAAGTCCACAAGGCTTTAATCAGGGTCAGCTACGGAAGATCAAAACGAGGTCCAAATCGGCGAGCAGTAAACAGTGGTCAAAAAACGTGAGCAGGATCGAGAACGGGACAAGGCAATGAGACGAGACTTGACTTAGATGAGAAAATAACAAACCTGACTAGACGAGATGTTAGGCTAGAAAGATCTGGCCCCAAACCGCTGTGTGAATCAGGCTTAAATACATTGTATAATGAGTCAGTAATCGCAATGATATAAAACACCTGATCGTCACATAACGTGGAACGAGCCAAGATGGCGGCAACGCGGCGAGATACAAAATAATAGTCCTTGAACGCTTCAACATAAAAGTCAGTGACGTCATGCGCTGTGATCCGTGATCATTGGCAGTTTTAGTGAAGCGTTGACTTGGAATGAAGGTCAATTCATAAATGTATTGAAGTAGTTTGAATGTAGTTAAGCTACTTTTACCATGTTGTTGTTGTTACTTAGCTTCACTACATTTCTCAGAGGATAGCTTCACTACATTTATTGCAGGTTAGCGAGTAGATTAGCTTATTACATTTTGTAAGTAGTTTGCCCAAAACTGGAGGAATTATGTGTTTCCATTTTTGGGTTGACATTCAGTAGTCAATAAGTTTCAATATGCAAAATATTGCTGCCTTTGCAATTTTGTAAAATATCGGGCATATTTGAGATATTTTCGCCACTTCCCGTCATCTCAATACGACACAAGTTGACTTCCATTCTCAGAATTTTCCATTCTCAGAAATTTCAAAGACAGATTGCTTTGTCGAATGTCTCGATAAAGTGCCACAGTCAAACTAAAGCTGTTGTAAATCTGGTTTATTGTTAATAAAATAGAGTGAACATATAAAAATTATACGGAATTTACTTGGTTAGTTTTTAGTTCTTTATTTTTATGCTATTTTCAAATGTAAGAGTTTATTTCACAGATTTTGGGATTCTGATCCTGATTCTGAAAACAAGAATAAAATCCTTTTCATTGTAATTGTTGAGTTTGGAATCTTTGTTTGTTCTGATTGTCACGTCACGTCATTTTCTTGATCTTCTTCATCTGAAATGATATTTCCAACGGAGGTTTGACTGACATTAGTTGATGACGTTATCATCCGAAGCAGTCGATATGAAGCCAGAATCTCTCGCCACAGTCAGAGTGTCATCTGGACATTTCTGAGAACAGACGGCTCTCACGCAATCACTTTTTTTCAATTCCTCCGGAGCTGATAAAGTGAAGCAGCGGTCCGGCAGAGTCCAGCCGATGGGAGGAAGAGCCTTCGGTTTAGCAGAACCCGGGCTGAGATTTGCTGAGCGGCTGGTTTAAGTGCTGTATCTGGTTAAACGAGAATACGTATTACAGCTATCAAGCGTTTTTGTGAATGAGTTCAAAAGAGCATTAAATTGAAGTCGGGCTTCTTGAATTGATGCTTGACTAGGTGCTAATCGCTGCCCAATCTCAATCCCTCGGCCGAAGGACGAACACACTTGTGACAAAACTCAAACCATTTTCCGCCGACATTACCGGGTCATTGCTGATCTGCAAAACGCTGCCACCCATTCAAAAAAAAGCGGCTTTAATTCGGAGACACTCGCCATTCTCTCTGTCCGGTCTCAGTGGTCGAGAATAAGACAATCCTATTTGAAACGGTTGGAGTAATTGCACTCAACACGACAGCCTCCATTCAACAAAGCCCCATGAGGACAGACATTGTCATGCAGAAAACTGGCCTTTGGAGACAATTGATTCTGCCCATATCACGCCAATAGACCTGACTCAGCTGGAGCCAAGCCGACCCCGCCGCTTCCACTCCACCCGAGGAGATCGATAAGCCATGGCCACGATGAAACCCTGGACCGTGTCTTCAGAAGGCCTCTGGTTGCCGAGGGTCAGTTGCCAGATACGGATCTATGACACGGATGTTTGTGGACATTATGGGATGTGGACACATAATGAGAGAGAAGAAGATTTGCTTTTCCACACGTTTGAAGCCATGAAAGGAAGACGTATTTTGATGGCTTGCTCCTGGAGATAACGTGTCGCCTTTGTCCCGCTCTCCTTTTGCCTCTCTGGTTTACAAGACGTTTGGTTGTAAAGTAGAAGCTAATGAATGAAAGATCTCGGTAGAAGTGCCCATACGTCTGCTTCTGTGAGCAGAACCGGCCGGCTGGTGAATGCCGTGCCATTAGTGGTGGCTCTGGGGCAATAAATTTTCATTTGGGGTCAAGAATGGTCCACTGGCTCCTTAATATATTTCTTTATCTTTTCCGAGACGCTGAAAAACAGCTGTTTTGGAGCTGTAGGAGATAATTCAAGAGGGTTTTTTGTCTATCGGCCCTCGTGCTCAGACAATAGAGGTCTATCGATTGGGAGAGCTCAACATCACTGCTGCTTGTCAGCTGAATAAAAAGACCATTATTTCTGCGGGCAGACCGAACGCTTCACTGCGAGATTTACCAGGCCGACTTCCCTTCTCTCTCCTGCACTTTCTCACCCAATCATCGCCGTCTTTTCTCCTCCAAATCCGAGTTCTTCTAGAAACAATAGCCCTGGCCAATAACAGCCAGAGGAGGCAGCTGATGGGAAAAGAGAAGAACGCGTAAAGAATGGAATGATGAACGGATGGGGGCCGGGTCAAAGGTCAAACCCGTGTCGCTTAAGTCATGTGGAGGAGCTGAAGTGTCTGTCATTCAGACTGGAGATGAAACTGATAGAAGACTCTTGGCTTGAAACTAAACTCTGAATACAGACAGAATCTCCATCAGGGAGCGGACGCAGAAGACTTGAAAGGAAACTATACGTTATCTCTCACTGCAATCAGAGGACGCTGACAGATGTTGCTAACTAGCTGCACTGAAAGAAGCTACTAGAAACTGTGGAGACGTGGAGGGGAAAGGTCAAAATGAAGCAATCTGGTGAAAAAACTGAGAAATTCTGCTCGATGATAAAACTCGGACAAATACTGGATTACGGACTTCAGATTCTAGTTGTGGAACTCTCTCGCGTGACAGGCAAACGCAGATCAGGATGGACGTCATCAGTATTCACTCTGTCTCCGTATTTTAGAGGAGAATCGTATTTCCCGGGTTACATGTTGAGCGATGTCTGGATTAGTTCCTGTTCCTATATTTTTGTGATTCCGGTAGTTTGGCTTATTTCCTGAATTTAAGTCTTTGACTGATTATTTAAAGTCCATTAAACTTGACTAGAGGAGTAAAGAGTACCTGAAAACCATACTTGAGTAAAAGTAGGAATACCTTACTGTAATAAATTACAAAAAATCTATAATTCAAAGAAGACTTGAGTAAAATTTACAAAGTGTCCAAAATGAAAGGAAACATTTTACACATACTGAGTTTAGGCTCACAAAGCAACAAGAATTGCGGAATTTTAATGTATCTAAATCTAAAAAAGATATAGACTTGTCGTGCTTAATCACAATATAACGAGTAACAGTAAGTGTCCATTCAAATGTAGTAGACTAAAGACATGTGTAGTTATACATGTAGTTATACATGTGTAGTTATAATGTAGTAGTTATACATGTGAGACATGTATAAAATGTCTTCAAGTAGAGAGTAAAAGTGTCTTATATTTTTGTTACTCAGTACAAGTACAAAGTAGCCAGAAATACTTGAGTAAATTTTTAAAGTCCATTTACTTAATTACTTTACACCACTAAACTGAACCAATTCTCAGGAATAACAGCTTCTGTCGCTCATCAAAGAAAAAAACATCTAATATCTTTATATATATCTAAAATATATAGTTTTATAAAATGCCACTGGAGACAATTTTTACAGATGTTTATTATTCTTTTACAGTGTAATGGATTTTATATTTTTGAACGATTTATATATATATGTTTACTTTGATATTATGACTTAAATATCTTGTGTATCCTATTTTGTTTAAATATATTTTTATGATACATTTTATAGATTTTAAAAGTTTGATAGATTTTTGCTTTCCCAGTAGCTCAGTAGGTTGGTTTGTAAAAATTGTAATGACATGTAAGTCGCGTTTGATAAAAGTGTGCGCTAAATGACTGTAAAGTAAAGATGATTTGGGCTAAGTACAATCTACAGCAACTGCACACATTTATAAAGCTTTTCAGTCCTGCAGAATTAGCAAATTTATTTCAGAGCCGGTGTGGATTTCCGACTCTTCTCTGAACAGGACGTCACACTGATTAATACAGCATGGTTTTCTGAGAGATAGCTTTCTTGTATCGCAGAGATCCATTTCATCCGCGAGATGGAGCGTTAGCAGCCGCGGGCATAATTGATGACCTCCCTAGTCAAACACTCTCATATTTATCAGCGTGTGACCTTTCCTCTGGACTCATCCATCATAAATTAAAGCTACAGAGCCCAGAATCTCAACCTCTGTCCGGACTCGCCTCCTCGTCTCACCTCAAACCCACCAGCGCAATCTGCAGTTCAGCACCTCTGCTGTTCAGAGCACATGGTCACGGGCACCAGCATCTGTCAAACTCGCACGAGAGGGGGGGGGGGGGGGTGAGTGAGTGAGTGAGTGATTTAGAGAGAGAGAGAGATAGACAGAGAAAGAGATAGACTATCAGACAGAGAAAGACAGAGAGAGAGTCTGACAGAGAGAGACGGAGAGAGAAAAACACACACACACACACACACACACATTTTCTCTCTTTCTCTGGCTATCGGTCTCTCTCTCTCTCTCTCTCTCTCTTTCTCAGAATGTCTATCGTCTCTCTCACTCTCTCTCTCTCTCTCTCTCTCTCTCAGGCTATCGTTCTCTCTCTTTCTCTCTCTCCATCTATCTCAGACTATTGGTCGGTCTTTCTCTCTCTCTTTCTCACTTTCTCTCTCTCTCTCTCTCTCTCTCTCAAAAAAGTCTATTGTTCTCTCTCTCACTCACTCTCTCTCTCTTATTTTCTCACATTTTTTCTCTCTCTCTCTCTTTCTGTCTATTGGGTGCTCTTTCTCTCTCTCTCTCTCAGGCTGTCAGTCTCTCTCTTTCTTTCTCTCTGTCTCTCTTAGACTATTGGTCGGTCTTTCTGTCTGTCTCTCTCTCTCTCTCAAAATGTCTATAGTTCTCTCTTTCTCACTCACTCTCTCTCTTTCTCACATTCTTTCTCTCTCTCTCTCTTTCTGTCTATTGGGCGCTCTTTCTCTCTCACTCTCTCTCTTTCTCAGGCTGTCTGTCTCTCTCTTTCTCTCTCGCCGTCTCTCTCAGACTATTGGTCGGTCTTTCTGTCTGTCTCTCTCTCTCTCTCTCTCTCTCTCTCTCTCTCTCTCTCTCTCTCTCTCTCTCTCTCTCTCTCTCTCTCTCTCTCTCTCTCTCTCTCTCTCTCTCTCTCTCTCTCTCTCTCTCTCTCTCTCTCTCTCTCTCTCTCTCTCTCT
>MU204346.1:101920-111920 GCA_017309775.1 Paedocypris sp. Pulau Singkep | reverse complement strand
GAGAGAAACAGAGAAGGAGAGAGAAGTGAGAGATGGAGAGAGGAAGAGGAGAAGAGAGAGAGAAAAAGAGAGAGAGACAGAAAGAAAGTAGTGAGAGAAGGAGAGAAGAACAAGAGAGGGAGAGTGAAAGGGAGCTAGGGAGAGGGAGGGACAGAGAGAGAGAGAGAGAGAGAGAGAGAGAGAGAGAGAGAGAGAGAGAGAGAGAGAGAGCTCATGACAAACGCTTACCCACCTTTCTCAGACGCTCTGAATGGCTCGCTCTCCTACACAAACCCCCAATTAATAATCAATGGTGTCAAGGGAAGCGGCCGCTGGTTTTCCCAACCATAAATTACAGCAGTAGATTCATATTTACTCAAACTAAGTCTGTGCTGTAACTGGCATGTTATTAGAGCGCCGGCTTTTAGTCTGTATCAAAGTAATTCAATTAAAAGCTGAAATATAGATCCGGCCGAGATAAACACAGTTTATTCTGGATGTTCTTCAGACAAGACGGCAGTGAAGAACTATCAGAACATGAAGGAAAGAACCTCATTTATCTGCTGACCTCTAAAGCTTTGCTTGGAAGTCCACCGTGTGTGACGCTAATGCTACAGCACTCCAAGCCAAAATATTATAGGTCTGCAGAGAGGGAGAGAGAGAGAGAGACAGAAATATTAAAAGAGACAGAGAGAGAGAGGGTGAAAGACATTAGAAGAGAGAGAAAGGGAAGAGAGAGAGTAGGTGATAAAAGGGAGTTAGAGAGAGAGAGACTGAAAGAAAGAAAGAAAGAAAGAAAGAGAGAGGAGAGAAAAGGGCAGAAATATATAGATAGACGGTGAAAAAGAGGAGAGAGACAGAGAGTGAGAGATAGAGAGAAAGAATGAGAGAGGAGAGAGAGGGGAAGAAAGATATAATTAGATGGTGAAAAAAGAGGCGAGAGAGATACAGAAAGAGAGAGAAACTGAGAGTGTGAGAGAGAGGGGCAGAAAGATATAGATAGAGAGGGTAAAAAAGAGACATTAAGAGAGAGGGAAAGACAGATTGATTGAAACAAAGAGAGTGCGGGACTGAAAAAAGGAGATAAAGAGAAAAAGAGAGAGAGTGAGCAATAAAAAGGAAGAATAAAAGAGAGACAGAAAAGAGAGAAAGAGGAGAGAGAGGGGCAGAAATATAAATAAATAATAAATAAATTGAACCTTTATTAGTCCCTCATAGGGAAATTGTTTTCTCTGCATTTACCCATCCGATCAGACTCGAACTCGGAGCAGTGGGCAGCCACGGTGCGGCGCCCGGGGGGCATGTGGGGGTTCAGTGTCTTGCCCAAGGACACTTAGTTGTAGAACTAGTTGTAGGGGGAATTCGAACCGGCAACCTATTGGACACCAGTCCAAGTCCTCTACCACTGGACTACAACCCCCCTCAATATAGATAGAAAGGGTGAAAAAGAAGAGAAAGAGAGGGGAGAGAGAGAGTAGGCAATAAATAGAGAGTTAGAGAGAGAGACCGAAAAAAGAGGACAGAGTGAAAGAAAGAGAGAGAGAGAGAGAGAAGGCGATAAAAGGGAGTTAGAGAGAGAAAGAAAGAGAGTGCAGAGAGAGGGGCAGAAAGATATAGATAGAGAGCGTGAAAAAAGAGGAGATAGAGACAGAGAGATAGAGACAGAGAGATAGAGAAAGAGAGTTTATAGATTTACAGACTATACACACTGGAGCAAACAATTCAGGATTATCTGTCACTCCAATATCCATCTCTCTTTTATTTCTCGCATGATTTTTCATTCCCTACTGTAGTTGTAGAAAATGATAACACAGCTGAAAATCTGCCAGTTGAACAGATCCCCCTGTATATATATATATATATATATATATATATATATATATATATATATATATATATATATCGTGTCAGATTGTCGCGTCAAATTTTGTTATCGCCGTCAATCACTGTTTTGTCACTTCCATTTTTTTCCCCCAATTCTGTTATTTTACGCGGAAAAAGGAGAAAAATACTGTGTATATATAGAGTATATATATATTATATATATTTATATACAGTATATATATATATATATATATTGTACATAAACACGTATATATTCTTGAAATGTTTAATTTAAGTTGCAGAGTTATCGGAAGTCCCGATGGTCGTCATCTCATTCGCTCATGATACATCACCAAGTCGTAAGTCACAGAATCTGTACTTGCTGCTGAAATATTTTGACTGCACCTGTTTCTGCTGAAACCCAAGCCAAGCTCCCGGAGACCTCGAGACTGAGTCAATCCGCAGGTCAGTGACTCTACCTCTTAAAGTTGTTCTACACCAAACCCAGACCCGGACCAATCAAGTGATGCTCCTGCGCCTTGAGTAAGGGGGATGTAGAAGCCATGAGTCACGATCCTGAGGTGGGACCAGTTCCAGCCAAATACAGGTCGGCCCTGTCTGAACTAAGACCCTCCACTATTTTCTTTCCATATGACGACACACGCCTCATGTTCTGAATCGCTTCAAACCAGAACCCAGATCAAGCCTTTCGCAACAGGTCTTAAATTAAAGAGATGTGACTTGTCCGGGCAGCTCTTGAGATTTATTCTGCAAGTGAAGTGGATCAGATGTCGCTCCCGAGAGCCATAAACTCCTCGCGGTACATTTATAATGCAGCCAACATTAAACGTCCTCTGACAGCGTTGTAGCGCGATATCGGCTGGCAAACTCCAATGACACCGGGCGAAGACTCTCCAAGGATTTTGCACTCCACGCCGCTGCCCTTCGCCCAAGCAGTGGGCATCCTCTCATTAAAAGGCACGACAGCGATGATTGCCTGTGATGTGGCGCTTAGACCGAAGCCGTGTTTTATTCAAGGAGAAGCGGGGCAGGGGACTCAACAGCGACCATATGTTCAATGTGACCCTCATTATTCTCAATTAGGGCAGCCATCCATGGAATGGACTTGCTGATAACAGTCCGTAACACCTTCGGAGGGAGTGGCACAAGGAGGATGAGGCCGGGCGTCAGATGAAGCCATACCGCCGGATCGCGGGGCAAGGGCCGCCTGGCGGGACGTCGCGACGTACGGGCTGATGGAGAATAATGGAGGTCACATTGAGCGGCTGATGTAAGGAACTGCATTAATGACATTATCCCTGCCATTCCTTGCAATCGGGGGATCCCTGCACGAGAGCAAGATTGTTCGATTATTCTTACACCCTTCAGAAAGTTCAAGTTCAAGTCTATAATGTGACAATTAGGGAAAGTGATTGGACCAGTTTAAAAAGTCGTAAAGAGGTCATTTGGGAGGCATTGCACTGTCAGTTATCTAGTTTAAGTAGCAAAGGGATATTTTCTCTCTGCTGGATGAATCTTCATCAAAAACTCTACAAGTGACTTTTAGGGAGATGGACTTGCCAACCGGGAGTTGCAGGTTCGAATCTTACTCCTATTGGTTCTGCAACTGAGTGCTCGTTCTTGAGCAAGACCACCATATAGCACACATTAAAATCACCCACTGCTCTGTGTTTGTGCGTGTTCACTTCACTGTCTATGAGTGTGTGTACAAAAGTTTAGGCCAAAGACAATTCATTTTCCACTGAAGGATATCATTTTATGAAATTATAGAGAGAAGGAGAAAGACATTTGGAGAGAGGAAAAGGCAGATTTATTGAAAGACAGAAAAAGCGGAAAAAAGGAAATAAAGAGAAAGAGAGAGAGGACAGAGATAGGCAAGATATAGATAGAGAGCTGGTAAAGAGAGAGAGAGAGAGAGAGAGAGAGAGAGAGAGAGAGAGAGAGAGAGAGAGAGAGAGAGACTAAAAGAAAGAAAGAGAGAGGAGAGACGTAAATAGATTGAGAGAGTGAAAAAAGAGGTGAGAGAGAGAAAGAGGAGAAAGAGAGAGAGAGACAGACAGAAAGGAAGAGAGAAGAGAGAGGAGCAGAAAGATAAGGATAGAGAGGGTAAAAAAGAGGAGAGACAGAGACAAAGAGAGAGGACATTAGTGTCAATATAATTCCATTAAACTATATGATCCAAACAAGCAGCACTATGAATATAAATAAGCCCATGATGACCTACTGTAAATAATGTAAAATCAACTCCTCATAGGAATCTCAGGTGATTACAGTAATCTAGAAGAGCATTACAATTATGTGCAACAGTATTACAGTAATCAAATGTAAAATGCTTTTTACAATGGATGAATTGCATTCTGCATCAGATATTAAAAATACATTATATTTTAATTGTACTAGGTTGTAACATCTCAGAACCTGTGGAGAAGTGTTCACAAGATACTTTAAGCTCCAGCTGGTGATGATGGGTAATGTAGGCTTTATATTGAGGGGTAATTATATACAGTATTTCATGTAATTATCGTGTAACTGAATGTTTAATGCTACAAAAACTTTTGCATTTCTCTCCGTAACCAAAGTTTGTTCCTGCTCTATTTAAAACTTTTCTCAGAAGACGAAATCCAGAAGATGCAGAGGAATGTACAGGAGATGTTCTAGATGATCTAATCTAGATATTTTTTTGTCAGTCTAGTATTTTTCACTCTTACTCTTATTGACAATTAGGGAAGTGATTCACCACTCCTGACAAACTGACACCATTTTGTAAAAAACATTTGACAAAAGTCTTTCGCTACATGTATGTGACCACTACAATTTGAACATTTCAATTTGAATCCCAAAAACTTCACGGTTAAATGTGTCACTCGGTGAATTAATGCTCATTGGACTGATTGGTCCAATTAGATTTTGTAAAATGTCTTCTTAGTTGGCAGTGCCAAAGAAAAAGCAAAAGAAAAGGTTAAACCCAAGCTCCCGGTCCTCCGCAATGACAAGACCCCTACAACCGTAATCAGCCCCCCGCTCTACTCTGACCTACCGGCCGTCCGACTCGTGGAGGTTTATTTCTCCAAAGCTACAACTTGATATTCCAGCACTTAATTTAACAGCGCAGGTAAATCACAGAAGCCATAATATGTCAAGCGATCCCACTGTTAGCTAGTGAGGGGGACAAAACAGTAAGTAATGAAAAAGCCATGATTGCTTTTCTGTTCCAGCAAATGACAGTTATCACCTCAATAACCTGCTCGGGGCGGCTCTCATCGAGAAAGCACACGTTACGCCAGAACGTCACCTAACAGGGTAGTTACGAAAATCAATAGCAAACCCATTTCAGAGACACCGGGTCGGGCTGAGAGCAGCCTCCATTGATTGAATAGCCCTGAAGGAAAAAAAAAACAAACTTTCTATGGTCCACGCCATCACCTTCTGAGCAAAGGCATCTGAGGCGCAGTGATTACGCCACTCCTCGTCCATTATTGAGTCACGCAGATGGAATCAACTCCAGTCTGAGGCCCAGTGTGTCTTCACCTGTGACTCTGCTATTGTTAAATGCGGATGTAGCGGCGCTGGTGTCCCGAGGCTGAGGCGCTGGAGCCCCAGGACACTCCATACGTTATTCCGCTTTGATTCCTTGTCAATACCCAATCAGGATGGGAGCGAGAGAGAGCAGATGTGTTCAGGATTATGAAGCAGACGAATGGACTGGAGAGACGTGGAGCCCAACAGGCACGTCGGCCCGGACCTGATGAAGCGCCGCACATTACAGCGATTTATAGAGGTGAAGCCGGTCAATAACTGACTGCTCTGAAGAAGCTTATTCATGACCTCTGCGAGAGATTGAGGCCTGCTGTACCAACTCAGCTCACTCTTCTGCACGGAGCCAGGAGCAGGAGTAGCCAATCAGGAGTTAGCGTCCCAACAACGCGGCTAACCAACAACCGGGCATCAATCCTTGTGTAAATGTCCAGCTACAGAAGCCGTGTGGTTCTCTGTAGCAATATTAATGCTGGGAAAAGCAAAAGTCTTTAATTGTCCGTTAAATGACATGGCCTAAAGATGAAGCAGTTAAACTGTTTGTGGAATCTGTCTGTTCTCACCGAGGTTCCTTAAGTTAAGCTGGACAGAATCTGCCCCTCAGCATCAATGTTTAACACTGACCAATGTGTGTGTGGTCAACCCCTTCTTGTGGGGACCTTTGTCTGGGCTCCACAACTTTGCACAGTCTGACAGGGTTTTTACTGGTGCTTGGAATCCTCGAAAATGCTTGAATTTTAAATTAAGTGCTTGAAAATGCTTGTAATCTGGATAAGTGCACGTCCTCTGGACCGGATTCGAACCTAGGTGGTTCTTCCACCTTCATAACGTGAGTTTATAAATAAACAGCCAATGATCACTATGATCCAGGTCTGATTAAAAGTGCAGAAAGTGTTAAACCAAAACACACTTGTGAATGGAGAAGAATGGCAGATGTCTAATTTCTTACTTTAAGTTAGAATACACATTTTGCCAATAATGTTAGTAAAGTTTACTAAAATATAATGTCAATTTTTTTTCCAACCAATGCCACAAAACCTTCCGCCAAAATGGTAATATTTCATTTTGATTAAGACATTTAGATTTTTAGATTTAGATATATAAATTTTACTACAACTGTATGGTGCTGGACTTGAAAGGGAACCCTATTTGCAGGATCCAGGTGAGATTTTGGACCAGTGGTACTCAATAGGCGGACTCCGAAATGGTGGACAGAGAAATATGCATCTGTGCAGCAGAAAACCAATGTGTTTAATTTGCAACGAGACGCTGTGTTGTGCAAGTTACGCCGAAACTGTAATTCGTTACATATTGCTTATTACTGTTTGTAAAAAGTAACAAGTTTATAACAAGTTACAATATTACTGAGTCAGAAATGTAATATATTACATTACTTCTGTATTACTTTTAAGTTACTTTCACCCAAATAACTACAGAAGTAGAAATTAACGTCCTAAAATAATAAGATGTACCTTTTACTTGTTCAGTAATTTATGTTAAAACCAGTGATAGTTATGTAGCTTACTGACTGTGGCCTATTCAAGCTACCAATACCAATATACATAGTCTATAATTGTAGAGTGACCATGTATTTTGATTTCCAAAAAAAAGGATCATCAGCGCGGCCTCGAGACAAATTCAGACTAGCTTCTCGGAGATTGATGAACATGCTTTAACGTGCATCAATGTTGCTAAACTATAACTTAGTTTAAAAAAAATCACTTAAATAAATAATAAATAAAAAAAAAATCATGTAATCATTTAAAAAATAAACATGTAACAATTGTAGTCAGACTTTTTTGAATAATGAATAATGTTTGAATTTGAACAATGTTTTAAAAAAATGAATAATACAGGACAAAAGTCGTCCCATATTGTTTCAAACAAGACGTGCAATTTCATTCTCAAATATTCCGTTCTCAAATAATTTAAAGCACGGGTTGCAAACCTACGTACACGTGTAATGGTCCTTTGAAGAAGAGGAAAAACCGGACATTATCGTGAATTGATGAAATCCGCCCGGATGTCTGGGGAAAAGACGCTTGGCAACACTTATAAATAACATTAATACGTGTTAAAAGTGTGGCAGATTTGAAGCAATTTTTCTACAATATCTGTGAATAACTTGGGTATATTTGATATCAGACACAAAATGACTATGTAAACTTCAGTGCATTTTATTCATTTTGAATGACTTACCACACAATACTATTGTCACTAGTGCTGTTTTTTGATGTCAACAATTCTTTTGCGCTTACATAGAGGTCGCATTTCACCACAATGTTCTTATTTTTTTACAAAACTGAAACAATGCACGTAAGATCATCTCGCAAATGTACCTTCAGCTGTATTAAATGCTCTGGCCCTGTGCAGTGCGCAGACGCAAACCAGGCGGAGCCAATCGCTGCACACCTCCAGCTCAGAGCCAATAGCTGCACACCTCCAGCTCAGAGCCAATAGCTGCACACCTCCAGCTCAGAGCCAATAGCTGCACACCTCAAGCTCAGAGCCAATAGCTGCACACCTCAAGCTCAGAGCCAATAGCTGCACACCTCGAGCTCAGAGCAAAATAACAAAATACAACGCTTCACCAGCGAAAGGCGAATAAACAGGAAATTTTAATTGAAGGTGAAAGATTTGATGTAAAGCAAGCGTTACGTGCATGTAACAAGTAATAAATTACTGAAAATGCAACAAGTAATAAGTTACACTACTGCGTTACAGCAAAAAGTAATATATTTTTGTAATTTGTTACTTTTGTAATACGTTACTCCCAACACTCAGGAGACGGTAGCAATAGTCAAAAGTAGTAACGCAAAAAGCCTTTATGAAACACCTAAGCACGCACAATTTTAAGACATTTGCTCTCCGAACACAGACCCAAGGACCACAAAAATAAAACAGCTGAAATCCTCCTATGAAGCTACCAACAGTGTTATATTAGTCAGATCTAATGAGCCAAATACGTACCACGTTCAAATTCCACGGCTACAAGACAAATTGAAGTAGTACTATAGTAAAACAGTATAAGGCCAAATTCATTTCTTTGACAGCACATACGATGCACAACTGTTTGAATTTTATGAATTAAATTATATATATTTTTTTTCGGGTTCTTGTTTTGTTTTGTTTTTGGTTTTACAAACCTCTATGGACACATCAGAGGGGATGGCATTTATGAAGAAGGGACAGTGACAGAGGCTTAGAGACAGAGAGATAGATCTGAATTGCGGCTTTAGGCCGTTGGAATTCCAATCTGGAATTTGACCGCTACTTTTCCAGAACTCTGACTGTATGAAAATTTGGTAAGTGGACCTTTCAAGTTTATATTTGAGCACCCTCGTTTTAGACTAACATTACAGTAAATATTCTTCTATTCCATAAAAGGCATGATGACTTCCTAACTAATGGAAAAATTAAACAAACAATTCTGCAGAGGTAGTTGAGCAACTAGAGAATGTTCCCAGACACATGAATTGAGAGACATGAATTCAGGAATAATTACTGCAGTATAAATCTCTGGGAAAGATCAAAAGAGCATGAGATCAAGTTCTCCTCAGACAAACATTTTTAATCAAACTTGACTTTGGCTCCAGCTCTCTGTGATTCAGCAAAGGGAAATGTATTTTAAAAATGATGAATGAATGGATGGACAGATGATGGATGGATTAATGATGTGATAAATGTAATAATGTATTAATGGATGGATGGATAGATTAAAAGTGGTCGGATGGATGAATGGATTGATTAAGAGATGATGGTACATCAACATTACATCCTTAATATATCAATTACATTACATAATATATCAAAATTCATTAATATACTCTTATAAGAGTGGATGATGAATGGACAGATGATGGATGGATTAATGATAGATAGATAATGTGTGAATTAATGGGTGGATGGATTACGTGCTGATAAAAAACAATAGAATACATTAAGAGTAGATGGATGGATGGATGAATGAATAGATGGACAGATGATACATGGGATTGGATACATTGGAGTGGATTGATGGATGGATGGATGAATATATTAAGAGTGAATAAATGAATGGATGGATGGAAGGAAGATATGGATAGATAAGGTCGACGGAAAAATTTCATGAATGATGGGTGAAAAGATGAGTGGATGAATTGATATACTAAGAACAGACAGATGGATGGATGAATGAGTGAATGTATGGATGGATTAGGAGTTGATGGATGAGATGAATGAATGCATGAATTAATAGATCGACCAATGGACAAATTGTGAGTGGATGGATGGATGGATATATTAAGAGTGGATGAATGAATGGATGGATAGATTAAGAGTCTACGGAAAGATGACATGATGAATGGGCGAATGGATGAATTTATACACTAAGAGCAGGTTAATGTATGGATGAATGTATGTATGAAAGGATTAAGAGTTGATGTAAATATAGATGGATGGATGGATAATAATAATAATAATAATAATAATGGGTATTTGTAAGGCGCTTTTCACAGTTTAACCGTCTCAAAGCGCACATATAAATATGTAAGGGAAATGTTGCTTTTTATTCAATTTGTCGTCTGGATTGTTGGTGTTAACTAAGTGGCTGCGGTTATGACAAGACAAAGACAAAGACCAGCGAGCAAGCACATACGCAACA
>MU204346.1:89212-100285 GCA_017309775.1 Paedocypris sp. Pulau Singkep | reverse complement strand
TATATATATATATATATATATATATATATATATATATATATATATATATACTGTATATATACTGTATATATATGTATTTACCTCTCTGTTTCTCTCTCTTTCTCTTTCTCCCTCTCTTTCTCTCCCTCTATTCCTCTTTCTCTCTCTCTCACCCTCTTTCTCTCCGTGTCTCACTGTCTTTCTCTCTCCCTTTCTTTCTGTGTTTGTCGCTTTCTGTATTTATTTTTCTCTCTAAATCTCTAAATCATTGCCTCGCTCTTTCTCCCTCTCAATTTCTCTCCTTCACCATATTGAAACTCTCTCCATCCATCCATCTATCAACCTATCTCTCTCTATCTCTCTGTTCTGTAAATAAACATTTCACTTTCTCGCCTTCTCTTTCACTCACACACACACACACACACACACACACACACACACACACACACACACACTTTATATTTCTCTCTCCCTCTGTTTGTCCCTCTCATGCGCACAGAGGTCAGTGGAGGTCACGGAGTCAGACGCCTGGAGTCACTCGTTCAGTCTGGCCGCTCGACTGTGTCTGATTGGCTGCTCTAATTCACAGTTTCTCACTAATTTCCACCGCAGCTAAATTTTCAGGTGACGCCTCGCGTCATAAACCTCTCGCCTTGCGTTTCTCATCAACTCGCCTGTGCTCGCGCCCGAGGCTACACTCGCATCACAACAACTGAACGCACAATTCTCCTTGTGTGCATACACACAACTTCCTACACACTCGCACAATTATTTCAGTCTGCGTCTCACACGCACATCAGCAGAGGACCGGAGAATTTTGTCGGAAGTCATAGACTCAGTACACACACACAGACACACAATAATACACACACAGCTTTCACACTCCTGCACCGCTAGATAATGTGAGGCCTCACGTGTCAGGTGATATTAACCAGCATGTTTGCATGCGATTAACGGCCTGAACTAACTGTGTTTAACCGGCTGAAACGGATGAGACTCCTGACCACTTTTCACCTTCAGTGTGTGTGTGAGACGGAGTGTGTGTATGTATTTGTGTGTAAGTGAAGGTGTGTGTTTTTGTGACTGCACACACAATACACAATACGTTCGGCTTGTTAGTTTGTGCCTAAAATACACGTACACTCTATCTTTATAAACAATTACAAATTGGGCAAAGTAAACAGCTACAAATGTAACAAAAAACGCAACACAATTTTATTACAATTATTAACAAATGGTTTATTGTTTGTAAAAAGAATTGTAATGTAAAATAAAATGCAGCTCAGCTAACAACATTTTATGACACGACTCTGGCCACGGATTATTTCGTAAGTTGGGGTAGCACTGTATATAACACAGCCTTTTTAGAAGAGGTGTAAAGTACTTGAGTACACTTTAGGAATTTTTGTAAATTTTGTTAATGTAAACATTTTTTTACTTGGTAGTTGTACTGAGTATCAATCAACTTTTAAACTCACGCAGTCAAAATAAATTCACGCAATCAATAAAGTACAAGTATTAATACAAGTACAAATACTACTCTCAGTGTTTCTAGGTCTAAAGAATTTATTTTAGTTTTTATACGCGTTCGTTGTACTGTTTATTTAAAATCAATTGTATTATATATATTTATACATATTGTTTATTTACCAAATGTACAAAAATTAATGTAGTGTACTCAAGTACTTTACACCTCTGCTTTTTAGACATTTTCGTTTTAGGATGACTAAAAATGCTGTGTAGCATTTTATTTCAGCTGTTTTTTAAAGCACTTTTAAAACAGTGACTTTCAGGACTTTTTAAAAACACATCAAATAATCTGAACAATGGGGAAATTCTGGTTGTTTAAACGCATTAGGTTAAATATATCAGGCTAAATCTTCAAAAATGTTTAGTGTGTTGGAAATTCAAAATGTTACTGTGACTGTAAAATGTAATTATTCTCAGATTAGGATCCAATTCCATTCTGTTTTCACAGCAGTTGCAATTGAACGTCTTTTTTTTCATTACCAATCCCAGTCAATTGATTTGTTGCTTTCTTTGCTTGGAACTTTAGATTTGTGAAAATCCAAAGATTAATCTAAAAATAAAAGAGGTCGTAGAGATGCTTCACGTAAAAGTCTCTGTCACATAAAATTGTTGTATTTGTCTAGGAAAATATATAGCAAATAGAAAAGGTTCTGCGCTCGCAGCAAAAACACAGACGTTCTAGAAGGTTTTGTGTCTAAATCAATAATCATTGGGCAATTTATTGTGCAGACATTTCTGTCATTTTACAGTTGCAAAATACTGTCAGTAAAACAGAAATCTCAGATTTCACAAATCCATGACAATTCAGTCATTTTTATGCCAATTTAGCAATTATCTTTTTTTTTAATCTGTGTGTGGATTTGTTTTGAATAATGTAAATGCTAAAACAATAATTTTATATGTAATTCCTGAAAAGGCGCTTTAAGAACGTTTTTGTGTGTGTCGATTGTAGTGATTACATGAAATTAAACAATTATGCACATAATAAATCCTCTTTTCTTGCCATTGTTGTTATTATTTATTCAGCGATTGTTTACGCGCTTGCTAATTTGTTTGTATTTACACTAATAACATTTAATTGACGTTTTGATTTGAGTTCTCCTCGTGCGAAGGTCTCAGACGGACGCAGGACAGAAGGCTTTTGAGTCAAGATCTGGACTGAGGACACACATCTACCCTGTGTGATGGTTCCACTAAGTGAAAGGAAACGGGCCGGACACGTGGGTCAGACTGGACCAGCAGCTCTCCAGGACTCATTAAAGAGATTCCTTAATGAAGGGAGTCTTCATCAGGATTATCCTGCCTCCCGCTGCGATCCACCTGCTCTTCTGTGAAAAACACACACATCTGTCATCCAACCCTGAACCAGACTGATGCTCTGCTGTGTGTGTGTGTGTGTGTGCGTTCCAGTAAAAACAAGTCCATTATTGATGCATGTTCCTCATGGTTGTAATTTTCCCGCCAGTTTTTACTAGATTAGTGTTTAATTGGTCAGATAGTCTTCGGAATGATCCCTGTGTGTTACAATACAGGAACAGCAGCTTCTCGAACAACCTGCCGAAGCCACACGCAGAAGGACACGCAAGATGACAGCCCGTGCCACCCGACTCGCACAGTCGCTTCACTTCCGCTCGTGTCACTCAAACGTCAAAGTTGTCATTCAGAAGAGCGATAATTCCAAAAAATCCCAGTCACGAGCCGAAAAACAACGTGCGACACGTCAGGACACACACACTCACACGCTTCCGTCATGAGGACATCAGGTCTTCGTGTTGTGGGGTTTCAACTGGAAACTTCAAATGTTTTACTACACTATAAAATTTAGAACATGAGGACAGTATTTCTATATAAACGTGTATAACTTCATATGAAAAAAAACTACTGTTTATTATATGTGACTTTACGCGTCTCACTTTTCGGATAGTGTTTTTGTTATTGCTTCCATTTTTCGTAATTAAGTTCATTCAACATATAAAACTCTAGTAAATTATGTCAATGATACATATACAAAAAAAAAAAAAAAAGATACAAAACAATAAACAGCACATAAATATACACTTGGTGATTCAGGGTTGTTCGGTTTCAACGGGAAACTGAAAATGTTTTATTCCACTATAACATCTAGAACATGGAGACAATATTTCAAATAACTTAATATGAAACAAAAAACTCAACCGTTTATTATGTGACTTTACGCATCTCACTTATCAGATACAGTGTTTTCGAAATAGCTTTTAAATATTTTACTCAAGTTCATATCAATTGAAGTTCATATTATGTCAATGACACATTTTTTCGGCAAAACAATAATCAACGGATAAATAAATATTGGGCGTATAGTTTTGCATAAACTTGTAGTTGACTGTGAAAGTGTGAACATGTCACTCACACACTCAGACTCCGCCCACATACTACTTACTACAGACAGACTCGTGGAGTGATCCATATACTACTTGAGTAAAAAAAGGGAGAATCAAACGCAAAAGCAGGAGCACGACCAGCAAGATCACAGTAAATGCTCTTCGTGACCGCGGGAATTCTTCGCCATGGATGATGTAATACAGAGCTTAAGGCTACCCACTGCTCTGGATTGTGTGTGTGTGTGTAACTTCCCTGAATGGTAAACCGCAAAGCACAATTTTGATACGGTCCCTAGTGGACATATTGACAACTTCACTTTTACAAGTCGTGGAGGAAAGATTGTTAATGGGAGATTGAGTTCCACAACAGCAGCTGTAGCCTGATCTTCCAGCGACATTATTCCCACATCGCTGGACCGGCGGAAAGTTTTTAGCATGACAGCGACTCACTTCTCACCAGTGCTGGGATTAACGCCGTTATTGTAACTGATCAAAATGCTGCGTTGCTATACTTGTGGTCACCGAAGCGGTTTTCGTCTGAGCGGAGTCTGTATTGTTTTTCCCTCTGGTGTGTTGGTGGGGCGGGACATAACTGGTGATTGGTGTGTGTGCACATGGGGCGACTGATTGGCTTAGATTAAGTCAATTCTGATTATTTGGGGCTCACGGAGACACTAAAGCGGCACAGGGAAAAAAAATGATAGAACACCTGTTCAGATGCTCTTTAATCCTATAGAAATAATAAAACTATTCAGACATCCCTGGTGGTAAAGGAAACCTAAAAATCAAGCAACCATGTTTGTTTATGTTGGTATTAATCTGTTTAAGTTATTGTTAATTTATGTTCAAGGTTTAATTAGTCATTGGTATGGTAGCATACAATTTTCATTTTAAAGAAGTGCCCTGCCCCTTTAAGGGAAAAAGAAAAAAAAAGTTCTCTGGAACGCTGACTCGTGCTTTGGGAATAAGTACGTACTACTTTCGAAATCAACCATGTGACTCGTTTATTTGTTAAGCCAGAGTCAGAAGACCCGCTCTTTTATGAGAGCTGAGCCGAAAGAGTGTGCAACTTGTTTATTTTTGTGAGAAAATGAGTAAAATGTTGTAGCGATTTCGTGGGGTGGCGTTCCTGTTCCGAAGAGCGCTGATGCCTTCTAGATACTCGTCCCCCAATTCACCGCACGACTCCAAGTATCCGCTGACATCACACACAGAGACAGCTTGGTTGAGGTGGTGGTCACACACATCTACAGCACAACAGTCAGTGTTGCCAGATAGAGTCACCGTTTTCCCGCCCAAAAGTCAGTGAAAAACCGCCAGACCCAGCAAAAAACCGCCCAATAAGTAAATAAGCAATTAGGAACTTCAAAGGGTTATATTTACTGTATCATTATTGCACACCGCTATAGGCAATGCTACCGCACGCTGTCGTGCAATTTAATGACGTCAAGCTGGGCAGAAAAGTCTTCCTCTATGCCGCGTTTCTAAACAAAGCACTGAAAAAGCAGGATTTTGTTTATTTTTTATTTTAAAAGTATGAATGTTATTCTATGGAACATAATAGATGTCTGAATTCGAAAAGATTTTATTTTTTAAAATGGGCCAAAATAACACCAGTTCTTACCTTTAGGGCTGGCAGAAAAAAACGTTGTCTGTGACACTGAACCCTGTATTATATTTTGTCCACTCAGACATATTTGCAAGGTCTCCCAGCTTTATTAATTTAAATCTCTGAAGCATAAGTGATCAACGAATAATTATAGCTGTCAGGTGTCAAAGAGCAGGAACGTGTCAAATGTAGTATAAATGGTCAGTATTTAATTGTAAAAGTCCGTTGGTGAAAGGAAACTTGGTCAGGTTCAAGCGTACGGGGCAGGCAGACAGGATCATATGGTTCGGTTAAACAGACAAATATGTATAGAGACAAAGGCAACACGGGAACGCACGAAAAACTCAACCAGTTGATTCGTACGTCCTGAAATGCGCCGAATCTGATAGATGCTTAGTCAGTGGCTTAGTCAGAGAACTAGCGCGTGCACACGCAGCGGAGTCACGTAAAACACAAACGCCGCTGCACAATCACGCGCACTGGCTCAGCAGACACACACACACAGCCGCTACAACAGGAAACGTCGTTTTACACTTAAACAGAAAACCACCCAAACTACCCAAAACCGCCCAAATTATGTCCACCCGCCCAGAGCAATTTTTGCCCGCAAAATCAAATTCAAAACCGCCCAATCTGGCAACACTGACAACAGTAGCACCATCCATGCCTAGCAAGTCTGGCTACACACAGCATCAATGGTAGATTTACCTTAGCACAACAAACAGTCATAACAATGGACAAACATGAACCCCACATCATACACTACACAATGACACAAAAAGATCTACACAAAATACACGTTTTGGCACTGAAAATAACACTTATAAACACAAATTACACACAACTTGCAATGCCTTAACCCCCCTGCTGTGACCCCACACCCCCTGCTGGGTTATCAACAACTCCAGCACAGCACTCACAGCAGCGGATCGCCACAATATTATACACTTCTGTAGACTAGACGTGGCTCTGAGGAGAAAGACAAGGAAGTGACTTCCACCATCATTTCCTCCGTTCAGTCTAAGATTACTCGGGATCTCATGGCTAAAGTGCGACAGATGCTGGCGGCCTCCAAAAGCCTCCAGCCGAACCCGTCCTGAGAGCAACACGCAATGCTGGACTCACCCAACCCTTTACCGAGGCCTGGATGGACTTTGTATTGTTAATTACGGTTTTGTTTTAAATAGATTACACTTTTTTATTTTGTACATAAGTCGAGCCCCCCACTTTGAGCCAAAAATTTTAAGGAAAAATCCTCGACTTATAGTCGAGTACGGTACCTGTTTACATCTCATTTGAATTTGCACTAGGTTTTTTTATTGTTTAACACTTTTGTTATTGTTATGTTGGTACATTGTTAAGTATTATAATGAGAGCAGAACACTTCTTGTTAAACTGTTTACTTTTGTGAATTGTATCAATTTATTTTTGTTACATTCCTAAAGAAGCATTAATATTTGTTGACTGTGTGACAAATATTAAAAGTTCTAAACCATCTATTGTGTTTTATTATTCACTATACTAATGATAATATTTACAATACAATAAGTATTTGGATTTTCATTGTGTCGCTCACATTGTCCCATGACAATATTAAAATAGTGAGGATTAATGTACAGTGCGTTATAATAATATTTTATTTTATTTAGAGTCCATTTTATTCATTCAACATATTTAATATTGACAAGTTATTTCACAAATCTTTGGATAAAATGTCGCAAAAAGTAACACAATAGTTACTTTCCATGGGAATTACTTTTTATATGATGTAACTCAATTACTAACTCAGTTCCTATTTGTTAGAAGTATCTAGTAAAGGAACACTACCAACACTGTTTCTGTCACAGTGACTGTCACTGGGACAAAGGCAGGGTGGACTCACATGCACTTCCTGGGCGAGATCACACAAGGCGTTAAATGTCCAATGAGGGTTTATTCCAATATAAAGGTCGGGTCACAGGTCCAGCAGAGGGCCGGTATACGAGATAATCCAAAAAGACACATGAACATGAACAAGACTTAACGAGACTAGAGGCGAGAGTGACAGGTTACAACGACTGACAAACTGGCAGTGATACGTAGACTGAGATTAACTTACATACACAGACTAACGAGTGACACACAACACCTGGGACAAGGGACACAAAACTAGGTCACAGACAGAGACACAAAAACTTCAAAATAAAAGTCCAACCAGGCTTTAAGCCAGGATCCATGACAGAAATAAAAGTTCAACCCGGCTTCAGCCGGGGTTCGTGACAGAACCCCTCCGTCTAGGGGCGAATTCCAGACGACCCAAATACGAGGCTCTGGAGGGCGGCTGGGGGGGCCTGGGCGTGGCTTGACTCTGCCTGGGCGTGGCTTAACTCTGCCTGGGCAATGCTTGACTGGAGCGAGGCATGGCTTGACTGGAGCGAGGCGAGGCTTGACTGGAGCGAGGCGTGGCCTTGCTGGAACGAGGTGTGGCTCGACTGGAGCGAGGCATGGCGGGGCTGGAGCGAGGCATGGCTCGGCTTGACTGGAGCGAGACGTGGCGGGGTTGGAGCGAGGCGTGGCTTGACTGGTGCGAGGCGTGGATCGACTGGAGCAAGGCGTGGCGGGGTTGGAGCGAGGCGTGGCTCGACTGGTGCGAGGCGTGGATCGACTGGAGCAAGGCGTGGCGAGGCTGGAGCGAGGCGTGGTGAGGCTGGAGCGAGGCGGGGCGAGGCTGGAGCGAGGCGTGGCTCGACTGGAGCGAGGCCTGGTGTGGCTTCAGATGCAGACACTTTCACCTGGTGTGTTCCTATAGAGACGATCTTCTGCAACATATTGTTCAGCCTCTCATCCCGTTCGCGCACCGGATGACACCAACCCTAGCCCACTGCTCACATGCACTTCCTGGGCGAGATCACAGCACACACGGCGTTAAATGTCCAATGAGGTTTTATTCCGATATCAAGGTCGGGTCACAGGTCCAGCAGAGGGTCGGTATACGAGATAATCCAAAAAGACACATGAACATGAACAAGACTTAACGAGACTAAAGGCGAGAGTGACAGGTTACAACGACTGACAAACTGGCAGTGATACGTAGACTGAGATGAACTTACATACACAGACTAACGAGTGACACACAACACCTGGGACAAGGGACACAAAACTAGGTCACAGACAGAGACACAAAAACTTCAAAATAAAAGTCCTGCCAGGCTTTAAGCCAGGATCCATGACAGAAATAAAAGTTCAACATTTACCGCCCAACATTCTGCTAGGTCTTATTTTCCGTTAACCTGTTAGTGGTGCCACGTCTTCTAAAGGGAAAAAGAAAGACTGAAGAACAAGCAAAGCGTCTTGCGTAAGTGAAGAGAACTGAGGAAAACTTTGTTCCGCATTCATGCGAAATCCTTTCACAGTCGCAGTTTTGTTTAGTTTTAAAAGTGCAGCGGCCGGAAAAGAAAGAAACGGTGACACCCTGCTGTTTATTTACCCCGAGAAAGTTCCGTTTGAGGTTTCAGCGCTCAAATCTGTCAGGACGCGGTTATTTATAACCCGGGCGGAACGTCAGAGGAACCTCACGCGGTAATTTGTCTGGACCGAACCGGAGGGACAAGCCGCCGCATCATTATCCGGTCTCGGGAAGTGAGAAGCCCCCGGATCGGCCCCGCAATAATGGCAGTGCGATGGGATTTATTCTGCCCATCTCCCTGCTGATTGGGAGCGAGCGAGCGAGGGGTCGCGGGGTCGACAGCGCCGCGTGGAACTGTCACGCTCCACCACCGGTTCTGACACGCACGGGGCCGCGCGGCTGTCAGCAGAGAGAACACGCGTGTGACGGACGCGCGCGGGAAAGAGTCACCGCGGCTTTCACATCAGCTCTCGTCTGTCTCACCACTAGCAACAGCAGAGTCCGGGGTTCGAATCTCCCAGTGACTCAGCTGATTGAACCGCAGTCTCTCTCTCTCTCTCTTTTCTCTTTCTGTCTCTAGTTCTTTCTTCGCCTCTCATATTCTTTCTGTTTCTTTTTATCTCTCTCTTTCCGTTATTTTAACACTTTCTCTTTCTCACTTTTCTTCATTTTAACACTTTCTCTATTTCTCTCTCACTCCCTCTGACATTTTCCCCCTCTTTTTTAACTCCCTTAACTCTATATTTCTCTTTGCTTCTCTTATTATTTCTGTTCTATTCTTATGCGCTCTCTGTTTCTCTGTTATACTTTTTGTTTCTCTTTCTCTCTTTTTTCTTTATTTTAACTCTCTCTTTCTATCACTTCCTCTGATAATCCCTCTTTTTAACTCTCTACTCTCTCTTTTTGTCTCTCTTTCTTTCACTTCTTTCATTCATTCTGTTTCTCTTTCTCTCTTTCCTTTGTTTTAACACGCTCTTTCTCTTTCTCTCCCTCTCCCTCTTTTCCTTATTTTAACGCTTTCTCTCTTTTCCTACTTTTAACGCTCTCTCCACTCATTGTCTTCCTTTTTACCCTATTTTAACGCTCTCTCTCTCACTCTATAACTCCTCACTCTTTCTTTCTCATCTATTTCTCTCTATTTAACTCTCTCTCTATCGCTCTATTCACTACTCCCTCTTTCTTTCTTTTTTCGCTCACTCGCTCTACCTCTGACCCTCTTTCCCTCTTTTTCAAATCTCTCTTTCTCTTTCTTTTCTCTTTCTTGCCTCTCTTTCTTTCTTCGCTTCTCTTATTTTTTTCTGTTTTTCTTTCCTTTATTTTAACGTACTCTCTCTTTTACTCTTGTACTCTCTTGTACTCTTCTCTTATATTTTGTGTTTCTTTTTTCTCTTTTCCTTATAATAACGCTTTATTTCTTTGCCTACTTTTAACACTATCTCTCTTTTCTTTCACTCTCTTTCATTTTACCTTATTTCAAAGCTCTTTTTATACCTATCTTTTCCTCTTTTTAACTGTCTCTCTTTCTCTCTGACACTCTTATCCCTCTTTTTAACTATATCTATCACTACTCCCTCTTTCTTTCATTTTTCACTCTCTCTCTTTCTGTCTCTTCGCTTCTCTTATTTTTTCAGTTTCTCTGTCTCTTTCTCTTTTTAACGCTCTCTCTTTCTCTCGTTTCTTTTTTCTTTCTCTCTCTCTCTATTTTCCTTTTTAATGCTTTGTCGGATATTCTTTCTGTCTTTTTCTCCCTCTTTCTTTTTTCCCTCTTATTGCTCTTGCTCTCTTTCATGCACACACTGATTAGCCCAATGTACGTTTACAAAATCAAACTTGCACAAACATGTACACATTCACACACTGAAAAACGTTTGAATTGGATTTGTGTGTGTGTGTGTGTGTGTGTTTGTGTAGTGTGTTTAGAATTTAGCTTTCATATTAAGGTTAAAGTATAGGTGGTTGGGGTAATTTAACCAGCATTTATGCAAGCATTTTTTTCATTAGAATTATAATCCACTATTACTATTATATAACATCATAATATTTTTATTTAACTTCAACTGGAATAAATCTGCCACAAGCATGTTAAGTAAAACATTGATTTGACTTTAATTGTATTTCTAATTATCACAGTAAACAAATGTCACATCACTATCAGAAGCCTGTGTATGCTTTACTCTCAAAATCACCATTTCTACCTTAGTGATCGTAAC
>MU204346.1:76712-86712 GCA_017309775.1 Paedocypris sp. Pulau Singkep | reverse complement strand
TAAATATACACCAACTCTTCATTTCAAAACAGAAAACATCTTTCTCTGCACACACACTTTTACCAAAACACTGGAAATCTGACTCAAAATGAAATAATTCCGTCAAAGAATAACACTTGTTTTCAGTTCACAAGGAGCATGCATTCAGTCAAAGTACACCAGGTTTCAAAATACTGGCTATTATTGACATTACAAAAACTCAATAGACTTTCAGGTCTTTTTACATGTATGTTTCATTTTTACATTTTTCAGGTTTCGGCTTTTACATGTATGTAATGAAGAAAAGAACAACAAACAAACAAACAAAAAATGTAAAAAAAAAACTGTACGTAATCTCTGCGATCTTCAGGGTCAGGCCACATGGTTTCATCCACATCACATCTGATGTCGTCCAAGGCGATGCACCTGGACAGAAACCTCTTGGCAATCATCTACTGTGATGTCCCTGCAGCCAGCATCCACGGCTTCAAGGAGGAACATGTGGTTGATGGTCATGAACCTTCCACCACCATGCAGAAAAGAACTCCTCTATGGGCCTCTATGGGACAAGAATGTAGACCATGTCATGCTGAGGTGTAAAAGATATGAGAGACAGAGAATAAAGATGATGGAAGAATTAAAAAAGGTTGGAATGAGTGGAAATGGAATAAAAGATATAATGACTCGCCAAAAGATATGATGGTGAGCAGGCGGGGAAGGACATTAGTATTTGAATATTTGACAAAGACAGGACTGGTGAATAGGATATAGAGAAGGTGACAAGAGAAGGTGTAGATATGTACATACGTGGACGCAAACCGAAGAAGAAGATGTTAATTTAGTTACCTTTAGTTGCTTTCCATCTGAGGAGGCAGAAGTCTCCTCTGTGCTCTGTTAATAAAAGGCCTTTTTCTCTGGCTAATCAAGTTCCCGTGTTTCTACATTTTCTATTTTTTAGAAATTGTGTTTGTTTCGCTTAATTGATGGTTGGGCCTAATTACTATGTTGCAGGTGATGGCAATATCCTGTTTTGTATTTAAAGGAGTTGAATCTAACTGCAAGAGTGTGGTGGCGTATAGTCTGTAGGAAAGACTGGTGAAGCAGAAATCTGAAATCATTTGCGAACTTGAGTGCATTCCGTTTATTGTTTTGCCACGCTTTTGTTTATTGTTTGTATCTGTTTTTGGGTTGGGCAGTTAGGGAAGAAACAGTGTTTTTGTTTTTCCACGTTTGTTTGAAATAGGGAATTTAGAGGGTTTTTCCAAAGTTTGTTTTGTTTGTTATTTTCGTGGTGAAACACATTTTTTGTGGTGAAAGAGGGAAATTAAATCTCTTGAAAATCACCTTTGGCTTTCTGATCTGTGCAATCACCCTAGAGGTCGTAACAGTAAATACTACAAAAACAATCCATTTTGTTAGAAGGTATAGAATGTCTGTTAAGAAAATGTAAGCATTGTGGAAATGTGTTCACTGACTGCATTTTGGGTGAAAACTACATGAAACGTGTGAAAGGTATGGCCACAAAACCCCAATGCTGTGGTGAGGTTTGAAAATGTGAAAACTGTTTGGACACACGCTTGTTAGCGACTGCAAAAAACTGTATTGTAATTAAATTTTTTGTGTTTGTATTTATGTTCGCATTATATAACACTAACACATTTCACTACACGTTGTACCACATACTGTATAATGTGACAAATACAATTTGAATATATTTGACAGAAAGCACAAAATTGTTGCATTTTTACTGTAATTCTACGTGAGCCGTTTTGACTAATCCAGAATGAAGGTGTTCGAAGAGTGAAAAAGACCAAATCTTTCTCATTTTCACCCGAGATGAGAAGGCTGTAAAAGTTAGGATCTACTCTGAGGACTCTCTGTTCAGAGATCCACTTAAGGATTAGATTAGATTAGACTTTTTTTAATCCTATAAGGGGACGATTCAGGTTTAACAGCAGCAAACGAAATGAAGCGGTACAACAAAGACAGTAAATATTAAAAGAACACCAAAAAATAGTTAACTTGCAGGAGTGTGAAAAATTCACTATAAGAGAAAGTGAGGAAAAAAAAATATGCACATTTTATGTATCACTTTTCACAAAAAAAAGTCACAAAGTGCTTTACAAGGTTTTTTTAAAACGCTTTACGACGTGTTCGTATTTGTGTTTGTATGTAGAGATTCACCACCTACCAACACCAAGGAACATTCCAAACTCTGTCATGTGCTCTCTACAGGATCTGGCAATAAAGCATTTCTGATTTCTGAATTTAAATAACGCAAGCTAAACGCAACGACACGTGACCAACGAGAAGTGAATCTGACCATCCTGAGAAGTTGTGTTTAGTTGTGGAGTGTGAACACGGTTCAGTCCGGTTTCAAACGCTTCTGAAGACTGGAGATATCAGTGGCTGAACCCTCATCTCAGAAAAACTCCCATCAAACTCTGAGAACGCGCCATCAAAATACTGACACAATCAAAAGACTGAGAGATCCTAATCTAGAGAGTGGAGGAAGGAGAGAAATATTGCAAGCCCTGTGAGAGAACATTATGAGAGGATGTTACACTCAGACTCACTTTCTTTATTCCTCTCTCCATGTGTCTCCTTTACACACTTATTTCTCTCTTTCTCTTTATTTGTTTCTTTCATTACTTTTCTCTCTTTTCCTCATCTGTCAGGCCGTTGTGGTCCACCCTGGTGTTGCAGGTTCGAATCCCGGTTCTGTAGGTTCTACAACTGAGCAAGACACGTTTGTGTGTGTGTCACTTCACTGGATGCAGTGGTGTTAAGTACTTGAGTAAATAGAATGTGTTACATTATTTGAGTGCTTTTATACTGGGAGTTTTAACTACTTAGAGTATTAACTATAAGTAGCTTTTACTCTCAACCTTTATTTGACTCTAGTTTACAGTCATTTAGCAGACGCTTTTATCCAAAGCAATTTACATTTCACCATAATTCTTACACCTCACTACATTTACGACTGAGTATCTGTACTCTTTACTCCACTACATTTGAATGGACACTTACCGTTACTCGCTACATTGTGATTGTAGGCTACAAAGTTGCCATCTTTTCTAAGTAAATTTTTTGGTGGAGAGATATCGCCATCTGAAGGTACTGGATGCTATTAATAAGCTAAATCATGTGAATGTGAGTTAGCTGTTGCACATTTTTGCACATTTGAGTTTGACTGAGATTGACCTTTTGTTCTTTTTTTGTCTGTTTTGTTTTGTCATTTTGAAACATTGAGCTCTAATTTTATTTCTATACTGTAATAGGAAGCAATAAATATATATTCTCATAAATATAGAGTTTCTTGTTTTTCACATTTCGTTGTGTTTTTTTTTCTGCCTAAAATAAGTAAATACGCTATGTAAGTTCTTTTAAAATTGGATACTTTAAGACTTACTCAAGTTCTTGGAATTGGATCAAGTTCAAGTTTATTTATATAGCGCTTTTCTTAGTTCCAGACCAACGCAAAGTCACTATGCGGAAATAGCGAAATAATTGTCTTTAAAGAAGAAAATCGTTCATTGTTCATCTGTATTCAAAAATTAGGAGGAAAAAAGAGAGTTAAAAAAAAGAAAAATTGAACTGGTGACTTGTAATGGAGTAATTTTACAGTAAGAAATTCATACTTCTACTCAAGCGTCGTTTTCAAGTTTCCATTCCTCTTACTCACCAAACCTACTTTCTCACACACTCTCTTTCTCACTTCATCTCTCTCTTATAAGTGTCCAGAGAAGAGGATCAGCTTGACCAGTCGTTATCTGCTCTTGACCACACCATCTCTCCTCTTGCTGATCCCGATGGCCCTGATAAAACCTAAATGAACATGCAGGAGCTTCAATGAGTGAAACATCCAAACATCGAAGGCGGCTTGAACTTTGACTGTCTGCATTAGCAGTGGTGTTATCAGTGCTGGAGACTGGTGAGATTAGCGCGCGCTAATGAAGCCCGCGGATCGGAGGCTTTAGCTTTAGCTGGCAGACTGGATTCTATCCAACATTTTTCACTTGTTATCACAGGAATCCAGACTGTTGTGAGGGCGAAATTGCACTGAAGGAATCCAAGGGTGGATCAGGACGAGCGAGTGAGTGAGGGTAGGTGATTATGTGAACGTGAGTGAATGAGTGAGTGTGAGTGAGCGAGCGAGCGAGGGAGTGAGAGTAAATGAGTGAGTGAGTCAATGAGTGAATGAGAGTAGGTAAATGAGTGAGGGAGTGAGTGAGAATGAGAGTGAGTGAGTGAATGAATGAGTGAGAGAGTGTGAGTGAGAGAGAGTGAGATTGTGAGGGACTTAGTGAGTGAGTGAGTGAATGAATGAGTGAGAGAGTGTGAGTGAGAGTGTGAGGGACTTAGTGAGTGAGTGACTGACTGAGTGGATGGAAAGTTGGGAGAGAGATTTAGACACTGGAGGACTGATGTACAATACATGATAGAAAGTGATTAAAGGAAAGGATGAGTTAAAGATTAGCTTAGAAAAGAGAGAAAGATTAGGAGGAGAGCAAGAGACTGGGTGAGTGAGAGTGTGACAGCCTTACTAAGAGTAATATTTTCAATGTGAAAGAAAATGAAAACGTTACAGTGTTTAAATTTTGTGGTGGGCCATGTGACGTTCTTCAGGTGTGATTAGTTTGTGATCAGTCCATCAATAAAGAAATGATTGTACGCAAGTACCACACCAGAGCAGTAGAGGTTATAGTGACCTCTCGTCTTTCTTTGGCGACTTCCTGTACGGTGGCCATATTACAGATTTTTCCAATGGCTAACACACTAAAATGACAAGCTGAGCACAATTATTTTACCTGACACACAGAGAGGAAAACTTCTTCTCAAGTTGCCAAAACTCTAAACACATTTCAGGCATTACACACATTTACCATTTCAGAGGAACACTTTTTTAAATTGATTGAACACAGTTCTCTGCATAAGACACAACAATAGATTAAAACATAAAGTCACATGTTATCACTTTCAAAACACTGTCATTCAAAATGACACAACATCAGGTCATTGTCTAAATACTTGTGCCACCCATCCAAACACTTCATTGGTTAATTGTGAACACTTCAATCTTAAGCACTACAAAAAGACCACAGGTGAGATCTTTTTTCTCTTTTACAAACACAATGAAACACATTGCAAAGAGAAGAGAGAGAGGATGAGAATAAGAGTTAGAGTAGAGTTAGGCAAGACTAGAGTTAACAAAAAAAACAAGGCAAGACTAGAATATCAGCTAGAGTGGCAGGAAATACATGTCTGGCAATAAACTGGCAAATAAATACACATGATGACTGGTGATTAACAAAATGACACACAGCTGACACTAACACAATCGTGATTAACGAGTGGACATGAGGACAAGTGATTACCAAGATGACACACAGCTGACACTAACACACGGACACAAACGCGATCGTGATTAGTGAATCAACGAGAAACAGCTGGGAACAAAACACAGAAACATTGACCGAAAGTAAACAAAAATCAGCTGGGCACATAAACCAGAAAACCAGGAAGTGAACAAAACACGAACGTGACTTCTAAGAGAGAGACAGTGGGTGCTTCTCATAATGCCTCCTCACGTCCTCGATCCTCCGTCCTCCTCCTATGACCCGGAAATTGATCGAGCGTCGCCATCTTGAAGAACATCTCAATTCTCTAATTGCACCGTGAGGATGCGAGAAACGAGGGTGGAGGAGGCTTCTGAAGGCGTTATAAGCGAGGATACACAGGTGTATCCTATGCGGAAATGTTTTACGGACTTGGCGTGCAATTATAAATTCTCCGCCCCTCTTTCCCACGTCTGCGCCAACCAGGATGGAGGAGAAATTAAACGCACGTTAAAATATGTGAATATTAAGCGAAAACTTTTTGTCATTGCAGGTTATGGTTTGATTGCGTTTCATTTCTATGTCCAGTGTTTTCAGCCCTGTTTGAATAATGTTTGTTTTTGGTCTTTAGTTTAATGGTTTATTGCATGGTTTACTCATTATTACAAGAATGTGTCTTGATTCATTGACAGACATCGACTGTAATGTACACACCGTGTATTTAGTAGGCGGTCATTTGTCAAGTGGCATTACTGTTAAGAAGTGCTTAACTGTTGTTTACAATTGTTGTTATACAGGGACTGATGAGGAGACGGACAAGCTCATCAAAGCCCGCATTGAATTGGACCCCGACTTCACTGGAAAGCGGAACACTGCAAAAAAAGCAAGTGAGATGTATTGCAGTAATCGTGGACTTATATGCTTTGTCTTCACTCTTATTTAGTAAATGCAGTGAGTATTAATAATAGTACTGCTACACTTTGTGTGTGTGTGTGGTGTGTGTGTGTGTGTGTGTGTGTGTGTGTGTGTGTGTGCGCACGCGTGTGTTATAGAAATGTTATTCACAGGATTGATTTGGATGGTGTAGTGACACCAACCCAAATTGCCAAAAAGTGGGACAATTTAAAAAGCAAATATAAGGTATGGGGGAAAATGACCACCTTTTTTTTTGGGGGGGGGGGGTTGTTTTATTTTGCCTGTTTACTAAAAAAATATTTTTGTTTAATCTTAGGAGCTCCGTTGTCCTCCTACAGGAACCGGGAGAGATGGTGGGGAGATCACAGCAGCCACATGGCCATAGTTTGCTCTCATGCATGAGGCAATTTGGGGGAGGCCGTCTATTACGCCTCCAATTGTGATCGACTCATGTGATGAAGTTGCAACCACTTCAGAAATGGTCCAAGGCACTGGTTTGCCTCCACCTGGATCTGTGGAAGACAGGGAGGAAGGGTCCCAAGCTGAGGGAAGTAACCTGCAAGAGGAAGAGCCTAGTACATCTGCGGGTCCCTCAGCACCTAAAAAATCAAGGCCAAATAAGGTTTTGGCATGTTTGGAAAAGGAGTCAGAGAAAGAGGAGCGTTTCAATGCCACACATGACTTAATGGAACGCACCAGCACTCGGTTCCTTGACCTTTTCGAACAATTAATTAAAAAGAGTTAAACTGTGTTTGATACATTATACAAAGAAGCCTGTCCTTTATTTCAAACAGGAAACTGACAACATACTGTATGTGCACATAAATTGGTAACAATACCTCAGCCAGTACCCAACGACGCAGTTGTGCTCTCCTTCTTCTTGAGCGATGGAGTGCGTGCTGTGCCATTTGGCACAGATCGTTGTGGAACGATACGGCACAAGCTATACCTACTGTCGTTTCCATTGTTCATACAGAGGAAATTGTGCAATGCAAACTGCTTTATATAGAGAGATTACACCTGGTTAATATAAAGTTCACCCCTGATTGTAATTAACACTATAATTATTCATATTCGGCTAACAAGTAGTGTTGGAAACTATTTATCATCATATCACCATAGGCAAAAGAGTGCATGAGTTTATATTGCAAGATTGTAGTAATGTGGCTTTTTGTCTGTATTCAAATAATACAACTATCTGTATGCTATGCTACAATACTACAAGTGCTGTTGAAAAGGGGCTGAATTTTATCCAAAGAACAAAAAACAAACCTTTTATAATCGAAACTGTATAATTGTTCATAAAAGTTCTAAGATAATAACATCGACAACTTGAGTCTTTGGTGTATGATGACATGTTATGTTACAACACAAATGCTGTAATGTAAAAGACGTTTCATTCTGCGCGCCAAATTCAGTGATGTCATCATTAATTGACGACGCTTTGAAGTGACGCGTTAGGAAGCGAGGACATGTCATTTCTCTTGATTCGATTTCTCCGACCTCGCGCCCTTTCCTCTCGTCCTTCTCCCGCATCCTAGAGGGGTGGATCTAAGGAGTGAGGAAAGGAGCTAGGAAAGGACGCGAGGACGCACAAATAAAGAATTGAGAAGCATCCACAGTGTCAAGGTTACAAAATAAAGGTGTCAAACTAATGGTTCCAAAAAAACAACTCTAGTTACAAAAAATGTCCCTACGCAATCAGGAAAATACAGTAATTCTCTCGTTTTCCTGTCCAGCTGTTTGTCATTGTCACGTCATTATGGTTTTATACCCCTTCTTGTTGTCAGACCGTCAGATGTGTTCGTCTGTCGTTTTGCCGTTAAGTTCTTGTCTTGATTTATTCTGTAAATCTAGTCTTGCCCTGTACAGTTTTAGATTCCCAAGCCTTGCCTAGTGTTTTCTGCCCATTTTGGATTTTTTGTGTAACGACCCTGCCTGCTCGACCACGTCCTTTCGATTAAACCCTTCGTCATCTTTAACCCTTGCATCTCGTCTCGTTTGTGCCGTGCACGTAGGTGCTTCATCCAGCCTTGTGACAGTCGCACGGTGACATCTTGACACCTCGACACTTAGTTTACCAAATTTGCTCAATGAGAAAACAACAGAAATTGGAAACTGCACAAGCAACCAGATCACATCTTGCTCTAATTGGTAAATTCCATAAGTCGTATCAAAATAAGATACTTTGGGGTGTGCTCGGTGCTAAACAAACCAACCAGTCATGGTGGAGTATATGGCTCTGGGGGCAGAACATCAACCAGGGCTTGTCACAATCAGAAATTCCCCAGTGTTTCACTCTAAATGAGGCATTTCTCGCTCTCTCTAGATGACTCAAATCCATCGATGCAACTGTAGCAGCCCCGGACAGCTTGAGGCTCTTGCTTTAAGTTTATCATTCACCATTTTACCGTTGGTCCAATTTACATCATTGTTTTTCTCTCTCTCCTCCTTCATCTGCATCGTTTCTCTGTCCTTCTGAGAGCTTCTGAGCCAGAGAGAGGAAGAGGATTGAAGGAGACATGAAGACCACCAACGCGAAACCCAACGAGGGCATGATGCGCGGCAGCTGTAATCTGTGACGACGCACGTCTCTGATCGTGGTTTAAACGCACCCGTGTTGAAATTCCTGAGATCTTCTGCATCTCCTCGACTTCAAACCAAACAAGTCCAATAGTTTATGAACATCTGATCTTTAATTCATGTCCCGTGTGAGAAGCAGCATCACGTTAAATCCTCTCGAACCTATGCTAGAACCTTCATGCCGTCCCTCACCGGTCACCTGAAGCTGTGACCTTCAGAAGGTCACAACCAACCGTCAGAACTTCTGATAATCAAAGCCTCCCAATAGCATCGGATTAAAAATCCACTAACAGAACCGGCTCTTCGATCTGAGCGCGGCCAGCTGATGAGAACTCCCCACAGCCCCAGATCACACGGAACAGTCCGGACCGCGGACATCAGCCTCAGCAGATGTTATCAGGCGGGATGAAGACGATGTGGCTGTGGATTAGCAGAAGCTCCTGACGGCCGTGAAGTGTCTCATTTACATGAGATAAGCTGGAGTTCTTTACTCAGATCTGAGGTGGGATTAGAAATCCGTTACTGATAAAGAAGCCGTACACACACACACACACACACACGGGAGCAAATACACAAACAATTATAAATCAAGCATTGCCACTGCACATATAAACTGTCACTGTGGCTTCAAATCTGAAACAATCACTTTAAACGAAAGACTGTTCAACACTACGATAAAACACAACACAACTACACATCAATCTCAACAGGGGTAAGTCATGTCTTGCCATAATTGGCTACTCAGGTCGTTTTCCCTATTTGATGTGTCTGTGTGTGTGTGTGTGTGTGTGTGTGTGTGTGTGTGTGTGTGTGTGTGTGAGAGAGAGAGAGAGAGAGAGAAAGACAGAAAAAGAGAACGAAAAGAGAGAGATACAGAGAGAAATCTGACCTGCTCTTCCCAGTCATGTCTAACTCGTCCGACTTGGGCGTTTCATGTCTTCACTGGCAGGTTATTAAAATAAATGAGCAGCTTTGGACTAGCTGTCACTTCCTGCTAATGGGACACGAGGAACCTGTCGGATTGCCGCTTCTTCGAGCTGGGACACACTTGGAATAAAGTGCACAATTAGAGGAGGTATTTCTGCCAGGTTGAGTGAAACAGTCCTTGTTATTTTAATAATGCAGACGGAGGGTCATTTCCACAGGCTGGTTTTGTGAAGGTGAAGTGTGATGACACTCAAGGA
>MU204346.1:64212-71712 GCA_017309775.1 Paedocypris sp. Pulau Singkep | reverse complement strand
ATCCCACAACAGGCGCTCCAAAATACCACAGAAGTAATGCAAGATCATCTCTCTGTTATAATATGGTGTTTAAATAATCGCGAGTTTTGCTTCATGCGCGAGTTTGGAAGAATCGTATAAATGGCGTCACTGATTTAATGTTAAAGCAAAAGCTGTGAAAGGTACAAATGTGTACCTCTTTCTGTCAGCAGGGATTTTGTACCTTTACAAATAGTCAAAGGACCATTATTGTCACCGTATGGTCCATTTATGTACCTTATGGGGTACTTTTGTGACAAATGTACCTTAGAGGTACAATTTTGTTTGTGTGTATATGTAAAAGTCAATTCGTCAATGTAGTTTTTCACTACCACACAACGTTCAAACATTAATGCTGACAATCATCATTAATCTAATTTGCAAACACATTTACAAACTTTTTGCAGTAGTTAAAGTAGTTGTCCTCGCAATGGAATGATGAAGAGCAGGTGTGACTCGTCTTCACTTTCTTTGTTTAATACCATGCGCAAGCTTACTAGTAGCCTTACATTTTTTAATTTATTAAATTAATACTTTTTTTGAGTGCCTAATGAAAATATTTTGATTCAATGATATTTTGAAGAAAAAATAAAACAAATATTTGTAAATTTAATCAAAAGACAAATTAATAAATGGATGAAATACTGCTTGAAAAAAGTTTTACAGTGTAGTACTGGCTCTCATGGATCCTGGCTTAAAACCAGGCAGGACTCTTAAGTTGAAGTGTCCACAGACTTTTATGTTGGAACCTTCCCGTCTCACCGCCATGTTTTTTGTATATCCAGTCCCCGTGTGTGTTGTCATAGTGATCCAGGTGTTTCCCATCCCTTGTCTCAGGTGTTGTGTGTCACTCGTTAGTCTGTGTATTTAAGTTCATCCCAGTCTGCGTATCATTGCCAGTTTGTCAGTAATTGTCACTCTCGCCTCTAGTCTCGTCAAGTCTTCTTCATGTTCGTGTGTCTTTTTGGATTATCTTGTATACCGACCCTCTGCCTGTGACCCGACCTTGATTTTGGAATAAACCCTCATGGACAATTTAACAATTCCAAAACCTTGGACAATTAACGCCTTGTGTGCCGTGAACGCGTGAACGCGAACGGGATGAGAGGCTGAACAAATTATTGCAGCAGATCGCCTCTCTCACCCCACGCACGTAGAAACTATGTGCCAGTCCAACCAGGCCTTGCTCCAGTCCAGCCACGCCTTGCTCCAGTCTAGCCACGCCCTGCTCCAGTCTAGCCACGCCCTGCTCCAGTCTAGCCACGCCCTGCTCCAGTCCAGCCACACCTTGCTCCGTTCCAGCCACGCCTTGCTCCGTTCCAGCCACGCCAGGCCTCGCTCCAGCCTCGCTTCGGCCATGCCACGCATGGCTCCGGCCACGCCACGCCCAAGCCGAGTCAAGCCACGCCACTGCGGGCTCCGCCCTCCAGAGTCTCGTTTCGAACACCTGAGACATAAACAAGACAATTACCATGATCGCGGGAAACCAGGAAGTTACGTGAAAACAGCTGAACGGGAAAACAAACACACGTGGGAAGAACCGGGACCTCGCGAGACAGCTGACATAACATAAACAAAGCGCGAACGCGGAAGTGTCGCGATTCAAAGGTCCGCGTCAAAATAAGAGTTCTAATGAAGTTCTATCTGTGACAGTTATTTATGTTTCTTTTATTTCATGTCATTGTTTTCTTTTTTCTTTTATTTATATATTTATGTTAATATTTGCAAAAGAGGGGAAAAGACGGAGTCAGTCCTAACTCAATTCCTTGTTGTCATTGCAACTTGGCCAATAAAGTTTCTGATTCTGATTCTAAAGCGGGACATCTGCCCTCCTATGGACACATTGAGGATTGCAGGCAATACTTGGAAGTCAACACGCTTTAAAACATTGGGTAAATATCAATTAAAAGCAAACTCGCACCCTGGAAGACTATTATAAATGCATATGTTTTATTCATAAGTGCAAAACACCCAATGCACATTCTATCTCGTGAAATGTTTCAAATGTAATCCAGAATCCACTTCGCTTCGTCACGTGATGCGCAACAACTTGCAAAAAGTTCCACCATGGGTGATTTACAGTTGTTATAAATGTAAGAAAAAAAAAAACATTTGCATTGTCAACATTTAACACGTGTAGTTGGAACTATTTACAGGTTTTCAAAACGCATGACGCAGATCAACATTGTTTAGTGGTGTTGAAGATAGCATTTAAGATTAGCATTTATTTAAACAATTAATTACAAACAAAAATAAACAGATACAATTCAAAGCCAATAAAAACAATTTCAGATTCATGGTTAATTTCAGTCACCGAGGGCAATCTCTCCTGACAATGTGGAGAAGTGAGGACATCTCCTGTAGTCCTGCAGAAAAAGTCCAGCAGACGCTCACTCTGCTTCCTGATGTTGTCCGTACGTCTCCGTCCTTCCTCGGCGTGGCTGAGATTATTTAGTCCATCGACCCGAGCCAAACCGCTGATGTCATCATGATGTCCGCACCATCAGCACCTCCATGGTCTTCTGATACACCAGAGTGATACCTACGCCAATCTGTATCAGTCCGGTGAAAAGCCAAAACATAAGTCGATCTTCCACGTCCTCAGAGGACAACAATTCCAGGCAGCTCGAGCGCTGAGTCTCGGACGCCCCCAGCAGCGAGTGTCCCGTGAGGTCAGGTCGCTTCCCCGTCAGGTTCCTTCTTTGGGGAAAACATTTTCCAAAAGCGCTCAGTGACCAATTAAACTTCATATTCCTTTGAAAGTAAAGCCAGCAGAGCTTCGAAAAAAAAAAAAAGACAACAGCCTTGCTATAGATAGCAGAGCCGGAGAGAGTGAAAGACACGTCTGCTCGTGTCGACAGCCGGAAGAGAAAAAAAAAACATGTAAAAACACACACACAGATTGAAACATCACGGGCAGATATTCGATTGACAACGTGCATATTGCTAAAAAATAGATATGTATATAGCTTATACAGTACTTCACTTTTAAAAGGACTTTTGAAATGGCTTAACAACATGCTTTTACTGCAGGTAAACGTGTACAAACTAAACTAGTTGCCATGGCGCTGTATTTAAATGCTAAAAATGAGGATGATGAACACCTTTCTGTTTTGTAAAAGTGAAGTATCCTCTTTTCAGGACCTGAGTCTTTCACGAAGAAGAGTTTTAGGTGTAGTAGGAAAATAAAACTTTGAACATGTTATTTAAACATTTATAACCGGCAGTCTTACCGAACTCTTTTGGGATAAACATCTCTGGAGGAAGTTCATAAATGGTCTCCAGGCGATGGTGAAAAGATCTTCCACCAGGGGGCAGCAGAAGCCTTAACTTTGGAAGAAAGACGGAAAGAGCATTTTAGCATATCATGGAATAAAATAAGGAATTAAACGAGATTAAAATCGACACGGGAAACTTGGGTTGTTGATCTCAGGGAATTCACTACTTGAATAGGAGCTTCTGGTGTAGAAATATATGTAAATACGCTAATATTTGGCTACCAATTCAGGGTGTGTCCTGGTTTTAGGCCCAAATTGAAACCGATATTGGCTTCAGCTTCACGTGACACCCAGAAGGGGAAAAGCGGTTTAGGAAATTAACAGATACAGTGTGTAGCATTTACTGTAATCAGTACACAATGTCAGTATTAGGACATTTTAAATGCACAAAATACTTAACTTTTTGAATGAATACAAAAACTAAATGCATACAATTGTATCTTAAAAAAACAAAAAAAACAAGAAATATATGTCAAAAAACTAATACGTAAATAAAGTTACACGTGCAGAGACAAAAAAATGTTTAGATAATAGAATTACCGTAACACACAAATAAAACAGATTGAATGTTCTAAATACGGTGTGTCAAATCAAACCTAAAACATATTCCTCTATTAAAAAAACACAAACTGAAACTAAAATTTCAGTAACGCAAAATCATCAATAATGTAATTACAGTTTTTTCCAACTACTAACACACTAAAATTGGCAAAATAATTTTTTTTACTGGCACACAGAGAGGAAAACTTTATGTCAAGTTGCCAAAACTCTAAACACATTTCATGCTTTACACACATTTACCATTTCAGAGGAACACTTTTTTAAATTGACTGAACACAATTCTGTGCATAAGACACAGTCAAACACAAAGTCACATGTTATCACTTTCAAAACACTGTCATTCAAAATGACACAAAATCAGGTCATTGTCTAAATACTTGTGCCACCCGTCCAAACACTTCACTGGTTAATTGTGAACTAGTGATTGTATATATATATAAAAATACTTATTTAAATAAGATCATTTTTCTGTTTTACAA
Organism: Paedocypris sp. Pulau Singkep; assembly: GCA_017309775.1. Lineage (NCBI taxonomy): Eukaryota > Metazoa > Chordata > Actinopteri > Cypriniformes > Paedocypris > Paedocypris sp. Pulau Singkep. The sequence goes on along the minus strand of MU204346.1, from coordinate 67,376 downwards.
ACACAATGGAAGACATTGCAGAGAGAGGAAGAGGAAGTGAGGTTGTGAATAAGAGGGGGAGGAAGAGGTAGAGGACATCATAGACAAAGACAAGCACTTTCAAATGAAATTCAAGCCACACTGGTGGATCATTTCATCAAGCATGGGTTGACGATGCGTGAGGCAGCAAACCTTTTCACGGTCGCCTCTGTCGTCTGGACCTATAGACTGGTAACAGGTATGTAACCAGAATTACATGTAGTACACATGTAGTTTACCCCAGCTCATAGTATATGACATTGATGAATTGTCCATGTTTTCTGAAAGTTGTTATCCGTTGTGAAAAATACGTGGCCTGCATTGTCCAAGCTCCATATACACGTTTATTTACAGTTTTTGCCCATTGCTTACACACGTTTTGCTAGATTTGGCTCATTGTGTCAAAAGGAGCACAGCTCCTTGTGTTGTGCTTGTACACGCAAGCAAATAAGACACAACACTGGGAAATAAACCATTCACATCTATGTCAAATTGAAGCGCTGCAATCAAAACCTAACAATCCTTTGTCAAAATGTAACTCTGATAACAGAATGATACCCACTTGCATCATATGAATACACTTTCAGATCACCAGCAACACACTAGTCTACTTTATATAAAAAACGTCAGTCTTTTGATTTCAACGTTTTTATTCAGTTCCACACAGGGCATGTTTTTACAATAACCAAAATCAAAAGCATTACATAACAGTAGTATGTTTTACAGTACATTCAATTCAGTTAAATCAAAAATAAAAAACAAACAATACACTACTGTAAACACTACTGTAAATTGTGTGCAAGTGGACTGATGGATCATGCCACAGGATCTCATCAACATCACAAGCAATGTCTTCTCTTGCTAAGCAGCGGGGAAAATATCCCCTTGCATGTCAAATCCGTCCCTGGATAGTCCTTACCTCAGTGTCTCTGCAGGCCTGTTCCTCTATAGGATTTAGAAATGGCGAATACGGGGGCAAGTCAAGAACCTCAAAGTGATGATGGTTGGTGAAGCAGTTCTGGACCAGAGCAGCCCGATGGAAACTAACGTTCTCCCAGACAACAACAAACCTGGGCTGCTCTGGTCCATCCTGTCCAACTGCAGCATGAAGTGCATCTAGAAATGTGATAATGTGCTGCGCGTTATAGGGACCCAGTTTAGCATGATGGTGCAGTAGGCCTCCAAGACGTATGGCAGCGCACAATGTGATATTACCCCCGCGCTGCCCCGGGACGTGCAAAACTGCCCTTTGGCCAATTACATTACGCCCCCGTCGTCTGTTTTTGCTGAGGTTGAATCCAGCCTCGTCGATGTAAATACATTCATGTTGCTGAGCAGCTCCATCCATGTCCAAGATTCTCTGTAACAAAAAAATACATAATGTATGTAAAGGCTTTATTCAAAGCACATGCTTTCTCTTACTTATACAGAACCAACCCACTCCACCACACAGGTACCTGTGTAGCTTTCTGAACATATGTATGTGGTACATATTCATCTGTTACTGGACTGCACTCATTCTTTATTGCAAACGTAAAGGACTGAAACACTTACCTGTACATATTCATGTCGACGTTCTTTGACTCTGACGCTGTTCCTCTCGAATGGGACTCTGTACAATTGCTTCATGGTCATGTTGTGCTTTACCAAGATGCGCCTGATTGTTGTTACTCGATTTATATTGTTGAATACTCTCCTATCTGCAAGTATTTGTTGCCGTAGCTGGTGGAGACGGATTGCATTGTTTGCCCTGACTAGGTTCACAATGGCAAGTTCCTGCTGTTGGGTGAACAGGCGTTGGCGTCCACCACCATTAGGTCTTCTAGCCAGTCTGTAGAAAAATGCAAGTACAAATGGTTCTCATTTGCTTTTTCCAGTACTGTGTATACTGAACTTTACTGTATTTACCATACACAGTACTGGAACATCTCAACACGTTATCACGGTATGTTTCACAAAACTACCACTTTATTGGAAAAGGAGCATTAGCCACCCCGGAATACAATACATGTAATATAGTAATGTGATATGGTACAGTACTGTAAATACAGTCTTCAGAGTACAGTAGAGAGTTGAAGACATACCTGTTGTCCAGTCGCAATGTCCTTATTATGGATGAAACTGTGAAACGGCTTAGGACTCTCTGACCAGCTTCCCTCATAGTCACGCCATGGTTTATGACATGGTTCACCAAAGTTGAATTGAATTGAACTGAATTGAAAAATGCTTTATTAGTCCCACAGCGGGGAAATTTCACGTCACTACAGCAACAACAAATCCAACAAACTTCGAACTCTTATATCATCCGAAATAATGGTCCTTGTGTGGCCTCTTCGACCACGTCCTCCTCTCTCTTCTCGTCTGCCTCTAGCTCTCTCTGCCTCCATGTTTGCAAAGTTCTCAATATGGCTTCACTGAGGTCTTTTTGTAGCTGACTGATTGGTCAGTTTTGTAAGTGTTTTCAGGTGTGTGTCAGCGTCTTTTTAATTAAGCAATGTGTGTTGCATTTTTAATAGATGTGTTTTCCCAATGGTACCCTGAGATTTCATTTTTGAACTAAGTGTAGCAGTGCCACCGGTTGGTTTGGAGACACAGTAGGCAGGGAGACGTGGGTTTGAAAGTACAAAAGATGTTTATTTTAACACAAATAAAAAAATGACAACACACACATACACGCGCACTCGCAAAACACCCCGTCGGCAAGCGTCCCCTTGTCGACCGATTGGTTGATTCGGCCCCCGTACACGGCAGGGCACACACTCCACCACACACCCGCAATGACTTGACAACAGCAATTGATACACACTGGAGATTAGTGCACCCACGACCACCACCAACACTACCGATCCGTCGCTTGGCTTCGCTGCCTTCGGCGAGTACGCACATACACGCACACACACACACGTCCCGCGCAACCCCCGAACCGCCGCACTTGGCGTCACGCACACACAAGCACGTTTCGGACCGACGGATCTTGGGTCACACACATGCACGTCACGTCACTCACACACAAGCACATTTTAAGATCAGTCACTAAAAGGGGTGGAAGCAAAACAGCTCCCCGTCCGGCCACCACCGTCCAAGCGCCCCCCCCCCCCCCCCCCCCCCCCCCCCCCCCCCCCCCCCCCCCCCCCCCCCCCCCCCCC
>MU204346.1:49206-60211 GCA_017309775.1 Paedocypris sp. Pulau Singkep | reverse complement strand
TTATTATTATTATTATTATCACTTTTGTTGATGCTGTTGGTATTAATAGAGCCATTTTTATTATCGCGATTAAGTTTTGGTGTGCTGGCTGTACTGGGTGACTGTGGGCACAGGAGGGGATGAGTCAGCTTATAGAGAGGAGGTGGATCAGCTGTCGACATGGTGCAGGGAGAACAATCTGCTCCTTAACACCTCAAAGACCAAGGAGGTAATCGTCGACTTCAGGAGGAAGAAAACGGTTATGTCTCCACTGCACATCAACGGGGACTGTGTGGAGAGAGTGTCAGACTTCCGTTTCCTGGGGGTCCATATTGAAGAGGACCTGACCTGGGGAGTCAACACCTCCGAGCTTCTGAAAAAGGCCCAGCAGAGACTGCACTTCCTGAAGGTGCTCACAAAGAACAACATCTCACAGAAACTGCTGGTGTCTTTTTACAGATGCTCTATTGAGAGCATCCTCACATACTGTGTGTGCGTGTGGTTCAGCAGATCCACAGCAGCACAGAGGAAAGCTCTCCAGAGGGTCATCACAACGGCCCAGAAGATCATCGGCTGTCCTTTGCTCTCACTGGAAGAACTCCACAGTTCCCGTTGCCTCAAAAAGGCACAGAAAATTATCATGGACACTTCACATCCAGGTCACACACTGTTTAATCAGTTGCCATCAGGAAGAAGGTACAGGAGCATAAAAACTAGGACTGACAGACTATTAAAAAGTTTTTACCCTGTAGCAGTACAGGCCCTCAATTCCTGGGAAAACAAATCAGCCACGCTCACTTCCTGAACACTGCCACATTACCCTCATCACCTCAGCATCGTCACTTTTACACAATCCATAAGCTGGAACATTGTGTGCAATATACAGTTGTCTTTCTCCCACTATTGTTTGTGACTATTGCGTGTGTATAAGTATGTCCATGTCCCTTGTGTTCCTTTGATTTGTTCCTTTGATTTGTACCAGACGATCCGGACTCGAAGACGGGATGAGAGCGTGTCTTGTTCCTATTGGTGTGAAATACATTCAATAAACAAAGGCTCTGGGTTCTGTCCAATTCTGTTGCCCTGTCTTGACTATTGAGTCTCGTAAGACGGGGAGAGAGCGTGGTTTTTTGTTCATATTGATGTGAGAACATTCAATAAACAACGGCTCTATGTTCGGCGATTTCCCCCCGTCGCGTCTACTGTCTGCACGATGGGATGAGAGCGCGCTGGTTTTATTTGTGTGGAACATTCAAATAAACAAGCTCTATATATCGGTGTGAATTTTTATTTTTTATTGACAGCCCGCGGTGTTTTCAGACACGATCGCGCGTGATGTTTGGTAAGACCACAGCAGATTGCTCGTTATCTCCGTGAAACGCGGATGTATTTCTCCTCTTCAGACTCTTCATCCAGTCTCGGACTGTGGGAATAGCAGTGGCGCTCCTCAGACGGCTGCTGATCGCTTCAGAGACGAGCGCGAGCCAGCGCAGTGCGTGGGGAGGTGGTTTGTACAGCTTTTAACTTTCTTCGAAGCGAGTCGGTCTCGGCGCGACTAGATTACTCCGCGCGAGCGCAGTGCTCTTGCTGCAAGTGTTTTCTGCGCGAGACAATCTGATTGTCAAACTCCAGAAGTCTCACGCGACGCGTGAGCAGTGAGATAAACTCGCGTTTCACCCGGGCATTGGGCTTAATGAATCTCCAGAAAGATTCGATTCTCTTGAGGAGTCGGCTCGTCTGGCTCCAAGCGTGAGTGACGGGAGTTCGATTCTTTTATGGATGACTCGCAAATGATTCAGTTCGAATTATTTGTTTTTCCGTTCGTTTTTGACGCTGGCGGCCCTGAAGACGGCCGTCACGGGATAAGTGGACGAGAATATGATCTGAAGCTGTCGTTTGAACAACTGAGCTGAGGAACGGCGCGATTGTCGTGATAAACGAATCATTGACAGACGAGATCCGTTCATTCTGAGTCATGTATAGAATGAGCTCATCTTGATCAGATCATTCACGAACGTCACATCACTGCGAGCACCTCTCTTGTTCTTAACTTGAGCACAGTTCTCGAATGGAGCTGATGGAGAGCCATGAATTGAAGTGTTTCGTTAAAGTTTAAAATATAAGCATAAAGCATAAAAAAGCATAAAAAAAGTAAGATTTATGCTTTGTACAGCACTGCACTTCTGCGCTAACTGCATAACCCGCTTCAGTATTCTCTCCACGGTTCCCGGCTGGACTTGTGAAATAAAATCATTGGGTTTAAGTATGTGTTTGAGGCATGATATGCAGAAGCACGTTTCACTACATGGTGTACCATGGTGTATAATTATGTATGTGACAAATATAAAATTTGAATTTGGTATGATGGTTTTAAAAACACTGGCTCTAGCACCTGAGTTGCTGGAAAAGCTTCCAGAGGCTGTCAGGGCGTGTGGCGCTACCACGATGGTTTGCGTGTTGCAGCCCCTGGACACGCCCACGTCAGCGGTGGATCCACAACCACTCCAGGTTGCGTCCGTGGGTTCCCCTGTCGCTCTCTCAGGCTGCACAGGAGAGGCATGGCCCAGGGTCCATGTGATTCTGTGGGCGCACCTCTGTCTGGCTAGGAGCTGTCTGCTACGGGAGCGACGCGTGACTGGAGGACTGAACTCGGCAGATGACTCTTTAGCTGCCTGAAGTTCATGGCGGAGGCCGTTCATTGTGTGGTTTTCTTCTGTGCACAGAAGGCACGTTTTGTGGTGCGTACACAACGCAATGGTAATTTGAATCATCAAGGTGGTGTGTGAGTGCAGAATCTTCGGGTCGCCTCAGCGTAGCTGATGCTGTCAGAAGGCCGGTGGCTGGCGGAATCGGCAGATGTGAGGGCAATATGGCTACAACGTCTGTTCCCCCATTGATCGCTAGGGTTGATTCGGCTGATCTTGCTGGATTGGCGGGTGTCCCAGTCTTCCCCACCGTTTCAAGTGTGTCCCTCCCAAAGCCCATGCTCGGTGGAAGAGGATGTGATAGGTTTAGCTGCTCCCCTGCTAGAACCTCCAAACATGCTCAAGGCAAAAGGAGGAACGTAGGGAAGTCGGGCCCCAAGACTTTGGACAGATCCGAGTGAGGTGCTTCACCTGGCAGTCTGCCTTCGATCGGCTCCTGTCGTGGGGTTTTCAGCTCAACTGTGGCCTGGTTTCGCAGACAGGGTGCCTGTCGTTCTGGCGCCCCAGTCAGAGCGGTGGACGGTTGACTAGTGGGTTCAGAAAAGTTGGTCGAGGTGGTACTCGATTCCTAACCCCGAACCTAGGTGCAAGTTCAAGTTTTGAGCATTGTAAGGCAATTTTCACAGTTTTTAACTGTTTCAAAGCGCAAATTGTCTAAAAGTGCCGTCTCAGAGCCGTTCTGAATGCGAGGGCTTCACCTACTCTGCTTCTTTGGGCCTGCAGGTGCCGTGTTTTATTTATTGACTGATGGGCGGCTTCGGGCAGCTCTCCTCAATTATGTATGGTATGGGCGATGATGTTTTGCAGGAGCGTCCGAAGGCGGCAGCACTTCGGCGACTCAACATGTATATGTGTGGCGATTGTAGCACACAGCAGTGAGGTGGATGGTCGCGAGCACAGCGCAGGCTCGGGTCTGGGTTCCTGCGAGGTGCAAGAAGACTGTAGCCAGCTGGGCTTCTGCTGGCGCCCATGTAGGATCTGTCGATGGTCCTCAAAGGTCTGGCCGCATCCCATTTCGAGCCATTAGTGGGGGCTGGTTTTAAGCTGCTGTCTGAGAAGATTCGTTCCTACTTTTCCACTTAGCTTGTGGGAACGAGTGGGGGACCTTCGTGCTTCTCAGTCAACCCCCAGTTTTTCAGTTTGGGTAATACTGTATGGTGAGACTGGTTTCCCAGCCAGTATACATTCCCATTGGCTGGTTATGCTTGGGGATCAGGTAGTCACCTTAGAGCTTTCGGGTCTGGTGAGTCTCAAATCTGTCCGGCTCAGAGCGAGCCTTTTTAGGTCGACGGGGCAGTTGTTATCTGCTATGCCAGGCCTAAGAAAGGCAAGCCTTGCCTAAACGGCGTTTATCGCATTGGATTGTGTATGTGATTCATTGGCTTATGTTGTAGGATCAGCCATGTCCGGAGGGAGTCCGGGCGCATTCCACGAGGGCCCTGGTGTCAGAATGAACTTGGGTCAAGGGAAGATTGTCAATATCTGCAAGGTCGCGGACTGGGCCTCGCGTGAGTCATTCGGGTGTGACTTGGGCTTCTCCTCGTTACTCCGCACGTGTTGTCGGCGCGTCAGGGATGCTTGCCCGTCAGGGACGTTGGCTCTGTGAGCGTTCAGGTGTCGTGAGTACCCAAGGGTTTCTGCTCCTATGGTTCCGAAGGTCTGTTTTACGCGTTCCTCGTGTGGACAGCATCAGTGATGTCTGGACGTCCCTTCTTGCGGCGGGGTTCTATTGCGTACCCCTATGTGACATCGAAGTGACCGTTCGAAACCTGGAGAGTGTCCTTGGGCGAGACACTGAACCCACGGCTTAGACTGCCCACTGCTCCGGGTTTGTGTGTGTTCACTTCACTGTGTGTGTGTGTGCACTTCACTGAATGGGTTAAATGCAGAGCACAAATTCAGTATGGTCCCTAGTGGCACCTCACTTTCTTTTCCTTTTCCTTTCCTCTGTCCTAATGGGACATTGAGAGTGCACTAAAAATTAACGGGGGCTTGTTCCTCTCAGGAATGCTAGTAAAGATAAGAAGCTCACGGGCTGGAAGATCCCCCAGTCAAATGAGAGTCTCAAGCTCTGAACGTGTAATGATGGTGTAATGATTTTAACAAGTGGAAAACAAGACATTGACAACCTCAAGAACATCATTGACCGTTTTGGCCAGCTGTCCTCAGCCAAGGTGAACTGGCACAAGAGCGAGGCGTTCCCATGTGGCGAATGGCGTGAGGTCCCTGTGTTACCAGAAGCACTGACATGGCGGACGGAGGGGATCAGGGTTCCTGGGAGACGCAGCCTTTGAAAAGAAAAATTGGGACAGTCTCTCTGTCTCTCTCTCTCTCTCTCTCTCTCTCTCTGTGTCTGTCTTAGTCTCTCTCTCTCTTATTCTGTGTGTGTCTCTCTCTCTCTGTCTCTCTCTCTCTGTGTCTGTCTGTCTGTCTCTCTCTCTCTCTCTGTCTCTCTCTCTCTCTCTCTCTCTCTCTCTGTCTCTCGTTTCCGTTTCCGGTGCGAGTGTGCGTGGGAGTATTGGAGCGTGTGGATTACTCTGAAGTGAGTGAAAAAGTTTGCTTATCTTTACTTTTTTTTTCTGTCTTTTACTTTACTCTTATTGTTCTTTAGTTAGTTGTGTGTTCGGGGGCCGAGTGCTGTCCGCTTTTGGGAAGCATGTCGGCCCGGGGTGTGGTAGTTGTAAGAGCGCCATCCTGGCGTGGGATAGAGGATATTAAAGTGGTGTCCGCGGTCAGTGTGGATGTGTGTTGCATGGCGGTCGGCGCGGTGGTGGGTCACAATAGCGTGAAGTCCGCTGCGAAAATGAACAATGGAATCGTAGTTTACGTGGAGAGTGTAGAAAAGGTGAACGAGTTGGTGGAGAAGGGTATCGCGACTAATGGAGAGTTCGTTCCCGTGATGCCGCTCGTGTTGCCGGCGAATAAAGTCACAATTTCAAACCCGCCGCCGAATATTAAAGACGAGAGTTTGACGCAAGCGTTGACGCGGTACAGAAAAATCAATTCGCCGATTCAAGACATTCCCATTAGTACTCAGTTCCCGGAGTTGAAACACGTCACGTCTTTCAGGCGTTTTGTGTACATGATTATTCCGGGGAACGCCGATCTGGAAGTGACGCTGAATGTTGAAGAAGAAGGATTTAATTATCTGGTGTATGTGTCCTCTGTCAAAGCCAAATGTTTTCAGTGCGGGGAAAGTTCGCACTATGTAAAAAAATTGTCCAAAAAAAGATAATAGAGATGGAATAAAGGAGAAGATAGTTAAGCGTGTGAATGAGACGGAAACTGAGATTAAAGAGGCGGTGGTGGAGGTGATGGAGGAGCTAGAGAAGGTTGTGGAGCAGAGTGAAGGTAGTGAGGCTCAGACGGTGAGTGTTGAACCTGAAAGTGAAAAAATTTGTGAAGATGAAATGACCCAGGAAGAGCAGTCGCAAAAAAATACAGAAGAAGAAAATAACGGTTTCAAATTTCCTCAGAAGAGGAGGAGAGCGCAAAAAAAGTTGGAGGAAAAAGCTGGGGGGAATGTCAATCAAGTCTGGCTGAGTCAGAGTCTGACACTGAGGCGGATGAATTACGCAAAATAAAGCAAAGTGTAGGCTCCAAGCAAATAGTCAACGTTGAAGAGATACAAAAATTCCTTCAATTAACAAAAAATAAAAGAGGGATAAAGGTTCAGGAATTTTTTCCTGATTTAAAAAGATTCATAGCAATTTCTAAAATTCATATGGCAAAAGACGTTTTAACTACACAGGAACAATACAGACTCAAGAAGCTGGTAACAAGTGCAAACAGTCTATTAAACGGTTAACTCAGAGCACAAATAATTTACCCTTATGAACCAAGTCCGCATCGCCACCATAAATGTCAATGGAGCAAGAGATCCTAAAAAAAGAGTGCAAATCTTCCAAGAAATTGAAAGAAGAAACATAGACATTGCTCTGTTACAGGAAACTCACAGCAGTGAGGAGAACGAGGCGGACTGGCTGAGGGGCTTCACTGGTCTCACAGTGCTAAGCATCGGCACTAATGTGAGCGCAGGGGTCGCAATTTTGATCAGGAAAAATCTTACACCTGTGTCATATGAAACCAAAAAAATTGTAAAAGGACGAATGCTTGAAATAAAAGCGGTGGTGGAGAATGTGACAGTTAACATAATTTGTGTGTACACCCCAACGTCTCCAGTAGAGCGGATGGTGTTCCTTCACACACTGGACGTGGCGATAGAGGGATGTAATGCCTCCTGCTCAGGACCGTGGGGAATCTTGGCTTGGACAGAACCCTGGTTCTAACGGATCCCAAAACCCTGGACTTCAGAGGCGTACCATTATTCTACCGCCAGCTCTTTAAGACTTGGAGCTTGTTTAAAGTTCAAAAGGCAGAGAACTATCACTCGGTGTACTGGCTGCAACAAGAACCGCTGATCCTCGGCGCAAGACTGGACGTCTCGCCCTCTTTTCTCCCGGGGTTCAGCAAAAGACTGCAAGAATTGGGGTTTACTGCTCTAAGACATCTGGTCAACCTGACAGGACCAAAGTCCAGGAACTCAGAGACTGTGACCAAGAGCCTGGGTTTAACGTCAGTGCGGCTGGCCAATCGCTTCCTGATCCGGCTGGGAGAGGCACTGACGGAGGAGGAGAGGAATCTCCTAGAGAAGTTCTCCATGGGAAACATCAGTGCGGACAGTGGAGACCGTTTCCCCTGTCTGTTTATTCAGCCGCAGCTCCATGTCTCCGCTGCTGCACTTTTAGAAAAAGAAGTTCCTTCCTCCGTTGACTTTTTTCCGTGAGCGGGGAAAGGACTTATATCGGCTGTGTGTGACAATACTAAATCACAAAACTCTAGTACGAAGAAGTGACACTCTGTGGTGTGCCGTGCTTAGAGTAGCTGAGACTGTAAGACCGGAATGGAGAGTCCTGTATAAGCCGCCATTGGATAAGCGTATGGGGGATCTGCAGTGGAGGGTTTTACATGGTGCGATCGCGGTGAACGCTTTGGTGTGTAAATTTGACTCAAGTTGTGACTGTCACTGTTCTCCCCCAAAAAAGAGACGATTCAACATGCTTTAATGCAGTGTGAAAGACTAAAATAGCTGTTTTTTTAATTGCAAAACATGTGTGAAGAGTGTGATGAATGTTTTTGTTCAGAAAATTTTATCTTTGGTTATAAGTGTCACGGGTCTCGGCGCGTGACGTCATGGACTTTTCTTTTGAACCACTTTTGGACTCTTATTTTGAACCTCGCCACGTCGCCGCCATCTTGACCCACCGTTTATGTTGTGATCAGCTGTTCTGTGTTTTGTAATTATTAGTTCATCAGCCTATGTATTTAAGTTTGACTTTCACCATTTCTCTACGCCAGTTTGTCTGTGTTTGTAGCCAGCCTTACCAGCGTTTTTCCAAGTCCCGTCTAAGCCTTGTTGCCGACCTTGTTTTCTCGTTTCCACCGACTCTCGTTCTCTGCCTGCCGTCTTTGGATCACGTTTGGATTTATCGTTGTCGACCTTCTTGCCTGTTTGTGGATTCTCCCTGTGCCCTGCCTCTGCTGTTCCGATTGCCGTTGTCGACCTTTTTGCCTGCCCGACTCTGATTAAAGCTCTGTGGAATTATACCAGCCGCTTCATCTCTTTCTGTGCATGTGGGTCCAACGCCTCAGAGCCGTGACCCCCGTGTCAATAAGTATTCGTGGGCAAAGCGTATTCATTGTCAAATCCTAAATTTCATCATGGGGCAAGCAACAATGGCAATTTATTTGAATCGAAAAAGAAAAATTGAAGAAGGAAAAGATGACTTCAGATTTTATACAAAAACAGGTTATGTTCTTTCGAATTTAAGTGGTGTAGTCAAGGGGGTCTGTGTGAAATACATGATGGAGAGATTTACTAAAGGATTTTAGAAAGTTGTCCTACTAAAATGTATATGGAAATGTGAAAAGTATTATTAATAAAGTGCTTGTAAAATCTCTCTCTCTCTCTCTCTCTCTCTCTCTCTCTCTCTGTGTTTCTGTCTCTCTCTCTCTCCGTCTGTCTGTCTCTCTCTCTCTCTTCCGGTTCCGGTCGGACGCACCTGAGAGAGACGCGCATACTGAGGAGAGTTTTTTGGGAAAAACTTCGTGTTGTGCCTGATTTTTTTCCACGTTTTTGCTGGTTATACTTATTTTTGGGGTCAGAGATGTCTGATCGGCCCGTGAGAAAGTTAACCGAGCTTTCGCGGGTGTGACGAACGCAAGCGTGGAAGATTTTGTGTTGGCGCTGGGCGCTGTCGTCGGACACCAGAGCGTCTTATCAGCGTCAAAGATGTGCAAAGTCACTGTTGGTTTTATGAACACTCTGGCGAAAGCTCGGACTCTCGTGAGGAAGGGGATTGTGGTCACTCGCTCTTTCACCGCTCTCAACACCAGCGAGGCGAGTGACGATCTCTAACGCTCCTCTGTATCTAGAAGACGAGGTGCTGGCGAAGACTCTGTCTCGTTACGGGGAGATCGTGTCTTCGTTCGAGGTGATTCAGATCAGCGGCACTTCACCTCTGGTCAAGCACGTCGCCTCGTTCCGCCGCGCGGTGTATATGGTGCTGCCGCGCAGTGAGCTGGAACTCACTCTCACACCAGACACACCCAGCGTCACACCAGTCACACCCAGCGTCACACCTGCTGAAAACGAGGAGTGAGATTTGTAATAAAAGTACAGTAGGGTTACCACTTTAATACCAAACATTAACGGACACGTAGGGGGCGGGGATACTAGGCGGCGCGACGATGACATCACTTTACAGACTTTGATCGCAACTTAAAATATGTTTTCAATAAAGTATTGTAACATGTTCGAAATATGTTGTGTTCAGTTATTTTGTTATGATGCACGGTTCATGTTTATTAAGTGCCTTTATGTTTATTTAGCGACTTGTTTTATCAAGTTTTTCCTCGTTAAAGAGGTTTTTTTTACCTGGCCGCTGTTGTGTATGTGCTTGCTCGCTGGTCTTTGTCTTTGTCTTGTCATAACCGCAGCCACTTAGTTAACACCAACAATCCAGACGACAAATTGAATAAAAAGCAACATTTCCCTTACATATTTACATGTGCGCTTTGAGACAGTTAAACTGTGAAAAGCGCCTTACAAATACTATTATTATTTTATGTTGTGTCACCTTGGCTCCAGTCTATTCATGGGTGTGGCAAGCCGTGGGTTGGGTTTCCGCTGTTCGTGTGTGTGTGTGTGTGTGTGTGTGTGTGTGTGTGTGTGTGTGTGTGCGTTTTGGGATCCTGAAGAGGAGTGCTTGGCGTGGTTGTGGCCGACAGTTAATAAAAACCCTTGTGAATTATCTGGCCTCCTCATTGCTGAAGAACACTACAGTATGTTCACCGAGACATTAAAAATAAACTGTCTACAATTGAAATGCGTTCTGTGAGAGTAGTGAGGGGAGATTTGTATTAGACGCTGCTATTTAAAAAATTATCAAAAATACGAGACAGTAACACGAGACGCGTAATTTCAATCTCAAATACGGGACGATTTCGTATTTCGAGGAACGGGTGGCGACCCTAAATGAAAGTGATTTACACCTTATGACCCTCATCATCAGTTAATGTTGATCACTTTCTTTTTTTTTCTTCTTTTTAGTGGAAATCAACGAGTGTGGAAAGAGATTGTCGCGATCTCGTTGATTGGCCCGTGTGAATTTTAACGTAAACTGATTGGATGCTGAAGTGAAGTACCGCCTTAACCAGTTTCAAGGTTGGTAGAGAGCTGACAAGCGCCATTGTGAAGAAAATATTATTCATATTGTATATTTATTTAAAAAAAATTAGGGATGCGCCGAAATGAAAATTCTTGGCCGAAACCGAAAACCGAAAAAGAGGAAAACCTGGCCGAAAACCGAAACACCGAAAGAAATTATGGCAATTGTTATTAGTACCATTGCATTTATTGCTATGATGGTGTACTAACTTTACTACAATCAAGGCATTGCAAATGCATACATTAATCATAAAGTTTAAAAAAATAAATAAAATGTTTTTTTTTATAAATTATGCAAATATTTATTAAGCATTATGCAACAATCAAGAGTATAAAATATAATTCAAACTAAAATGTTAAACCTGTCACACTCATCTGTTCATAAACAATAATATTGATTGATTGATTGATTCAACTTTATTGTCATTGGCAAGTACAAGTACAAGACAACGAAATGCAGTTAGGTCCAACCAGAAGTGCAAAAGTAGCGATAATGTTTATAAAGTGCATAATGGTAAGGAATGTAAGGTACAAACAGAAGATACACATGGGAGGCTATGACAGAAACTACAGGGTAATATACAGAAGGGTG
>MU204346.1:13110-23121 GCA_017309775.1 Paedocypris sp. Pulau Singkep | reverse complement strand
CTCTCTCTCTCTCTCTCTCTCTCTCTCTCTCTCTCTCTCTCTCTCTCTCTCTCTCTCTCTCTCTCTCTCTCTCTCTCTCTCTCTCTCTCTCTCTCTCTCTCTCTCTCTCTCTCTCTCTCTCTCTCTCTCTCTCTCTCTCTCTCTCTCTCTCTCTCTCTAACTCTGATTCTAATTCTAGAATTATTATCTATCTATCTATCTGTACGTGTGTGTCACAGGAGATGCTGAAGGACGAGGATTAAATGCCTTGAAATTTGAGAAATGAATTGATTTGTTATAATGTTCATTATCTGATTTGAGTATTTCTGATTCATTGTGGTTGTTTATCCTTATTGTTTGTTTAATTGATCAATCGAGTGTCTTTAATTATTGATCTGCTTTATTATAATTGATCAATCGAGTGTCTTTAATTATTGATCTGCTTTATTATAATTGATCAATCGAGTGTCTTTAATTATTGATCTGCTTTATTATAATTGATCATTCGAGTGTCTTTAATTATTGATCTGCTTTATTATAATTGATCATTCGAGTGTCTTTAATTATTGATCTGCTTTATTATAATTGATCAATCGAGTGTCTTTTATTATTGATCTGCTTATTACTGTTGTGGTTTGTGTAGCATCTTGTGTGATGTATTTAGATGCTGATGTTGTAACAAGGAAACAAACAGAAATTAAAGTGGTTTGATTTGATTTTAATTATAAAGTATAGTATACATATTACTTCTAAAACAAATTTAAACAGTGACCGAGCAAACAGGGACAGCACAAAGACCATTCATAATAAATCTTTGGTATTTAGTGCGCAGTATTTGAATAAACGAACGACGTTTTTTTCTCATTATCAGTTAAATTCTTCAGTTAAACTGAGATTAACCCCTTACACGCCGCACAAACACAGCTATTTCTCAGAGCGTGGTACAGAATAGAGTACAAGTGCTTTACAAAATGTGATGTTGAGGCCGATACCGACATCAGTGCGTGTCTAATGCATTTACATTCACACTAAGGCACAAGAGAAAGAGCTGAACACATTTGAATACAGATAAAATAATATAGAAATGATTATTAAACATTATAAAACAAGTTTGCATTGACTTTGATTAGTCCCGACTGTAAATGTGGATAATGTGAGGGAAGGAAACTGTGAGGAGGCTTGAGAAACTGTAATAACAGATCTGATCTCTGTCAGTAACTCTTCTCAATGGTGAGTCTTCATGTGAAAATTCAGATGTGATTTATGTGAGAAAAACTTAACACACTGGAAGCAGTAGAACGGTGACTCACCAGTGTGAGTCCTCGCGTGAACATCCCGATGTGCGCTCTGTGTGAAGCTCTTCCCACACTGATCACAAGAGAAGGGTTTCTCACGGGTGTGGCTCCTCGTGTGACGCTTCAGATTTGATTTCTGTGAGAAACTCTTCCCACACGTAGAGCAGGAGAAAGGTTTCTCACCAGTGTGACTCCTCATGTGTCTGTCCAGAGCTGATCTCCATGAGAAACTCTTCCCACACTGATCACAGGAGAACGGTTTCTCACGTGCGTGATACCTCATGTGTCTCATTAATTTGCTGCGGAGAGGGAACGTTTTGTCACACTGAAGACACTTGTGGTGGTTTTTGAGCTTCTCAGCATTTTTGTGATTTGGCTTGTTGGCGTGATCTTCAGGAGAGGACATCTTCAGACAGAGATGGCAGTGTCTTTGTCCTGTGTAGTTTTGATAGATGATCACTTCCTTATACTGAAGATCTGAACACGGTGACGGCAGCTAAAGTTTCTCTCTCCTGTGTGAGTTTCAGAAGGAGAAATGTTGAAGAGTCTGAAAAGATTAGTGAAAATAGTGTGTTGAATCAAATCTGATAACAGGAAAAGTCAAACTATTAAAACACGTCAACATGCGAAAAGACAATGATTACGATCAGCACATATCAGACTGGTCAGATTTCACTATGTTTAAACTCTTCAAAATAAAATACTGTTGAAAATCTCAGACTTTAGTCCAAAATACCAGGAAACTTTCTAACTATTCTACCCTACATAAACAAACTGTTTAATTAATTAAAAATAATTATTTCACATTTAATGTCTTTTTTACTACCCTTTTTTTTTTTTTTTTTTTTTAAAGAACAGTTAAAGACTGAAATCTCCGCTAGCATCGTTAGCATACTTTAACATACTTTAGCACAGAGAAATGAGTCATTTTTGCATCAGGTACTGTTTAGATTTACAGTTTTTTCTGATTGCCTAGGCACATCTTTTGTAACTATTGGCTGTTTTTGCAGAACTCAAATAAGAAAACCTTTCACTCAATTATCAAAACATTGTAGTTCTCTTGCAAACGTGATCACAGCTAGATTAACTCTTCACACTTTTGTAATAATGGTGTATTTGTGTCAATCGGAACACACACTCCATCCTCTACCAAGCACACAATGCAACAACTGCACACTGATGGTATAAATACAAAACACATCTGACTTTTGCTTTCTGTCTTTGTCAAATTGAGTTCATAATTTTGTCATAATGTCTTCTAAACTCTTGTGGTTCTCACTCTTCTCACAGCTTATCCGTGGCTTATGTATATAGTGCAGAGGCTGATTGCAAAGTGAACTAATGTGATGATGTTCTATACCTGCAGTTGTGCGACGGCCACTAGAGGTCGCTATTGATCAATGAATGTCTGTATTAGGTTATATGTGAAGAGTAAAAGGACTTGTTCCAGAACTTACTATATGCTGATGCTCGTGTGTACAACGTGTACATTTCTTCTAATGTTGATTTTCTGTCTTTAACTGGAACGTGGCTTGATAAAAACACAGCGTGTGTGTATTTGAGTATTTGTCATTTAAACTTGAGCAATCTTCAGCCATTCTCTTTCCAGTTCTGCACAAGCCTCCTCGCTATTGTCAAGGATTTATCGATGATTTTACTGTCAATTATATGCACAAGCAAACACACAGACTTTAAGTCAAGTACAGGTAGACATTTGCGTGCAGTTTATTTTTACAGAGAACAAAGGAAATGTATGTTTTAACTTTTATTTTATTATGTGTGGTAAACCGACAGAAATGTATGTATGTGGCCATTTCGGCTGGGTTGTATGTCCTTCTTTTTAAAGCTGAGTTTCGGGGCTACTTTTATAATTAGTGTGTTGTATTTCTTTTGTTATTAAATTGTGTTTAATAAATGTATTTTGTACTTTCATACCCACGTCTCCTGCCTCCTGTGTCTCCACGAATTGGTGGCTCTGCTACATTCGTATTGCAACAAAATAAAACATTTAAATTAGGGTGATCAAATTTAGATTTCCAAAAAAGAGGAGAACTGGTGTGGCCTCGAGACAAATTCAGACAGGCTTCTCGGAGGTCTAATGCTTCAATGGTGTGTCAATGATACGGCCCGCAAGGAGGTTCGATCAGGTCCGCCGAATTGTTTGAAAGTGAGACAAAAAAAAAAAAACTTTGCTGCAATTCATTGATTGTCCGCTAAGGGGCGCACCGTTTCCATCAGAGTAGAACGCTGCATTACTGAGGACAGAATCTTGTTAAGAACAGAAAACAGGTGTTATCCGCTACAACATTAATCAAAATGTTCCAAACGGAGAAAGATAGATAAAGAGTGACAATGCAAACAGTATTTAAGGCTTAAATACTGTTTGCATTTAAATATTGCATGTTTCATTTATGAAGTTTATGAATGTGACTTTCTTCATTGCACATTTAATATCACTCTCCTTAGTTTGTAAGGTGTATGCAGGGATTTAATTTATATTTTATATAAGTGGTTTAAAATTCATTTCTTTAAAAGCCTCAAGTGCAATACTATATTTTTCATTACCAATTTAAGTTGTGTGCCTTTGTACAATCAGTGGGATCAGTTGCAATGCCTAAATGTGAATGATAAAGGTAAATTACACATTTGTAAGGAATTATGAGGAAATTCTTGGAATGTTTTGTAAAATCATAGTTCATTAAAATTCAATATGTTCCTAATGTTCTTGTGCTTCTTTACACCAAAACAAAGGAAATACATAGAATAGAATAGAATAGAATAGAATAGAATAGAATAGAATAGAATGCCATGTGGCAAACTAATCCCCTGCTTCCTTAACTTGGAGAGAAGCTGAAGGAACATTTTGTGATGGAGCAGGTGAGACGGCATCTGCGTGTAACGGACATAATCACACGTGATTTACACGATAAATTGGAATTTACAAGTTGGAAAGCATAATGTGATGCGCTGAAAAGTAGCAACATAAAGAGGTAAACAATGCCTAGATGTAAATGATGTAAACACATCCACCTCTTTTATTTTACAAAAAGAATAAAGGGCAGTACGATCAATCAAGATCAAATTAACCACGCTTGCACACCTCTCATAAATGCGGAACATCGTAAATTTGGCGGAACATCTCGAGTCAAATCTAGGTTAAATCCTCCTGAAATCCTGGCGCTTAATCTGCGACAATTAAAACGTCATCAGGAATTTTACCATGATCAGATTTAAAATAATTCCTATCAAGACTGAGTTTGCGGAGTTAAAACATGTCATGTCGACGATTTGTGTACATGATCATTCCGGGAAATGCAGATAGTAACAAACTGTTCCTCAGAGTCACCACGCAGTAGTATACAATCAGTGTCACATAGGTTCACTCATGTGTGTGTGTGTGTGTGTGTGTGTGACGTTACGCCGCACCTATGGAAAGGTCAGAAGAGACAAATCCAGCCGTCTGTCAGGGGGACACGGGTGTGTGTGTGTGTGTGCGTGTGTGTGTGTGTGTGTGTGTGTGTGTGGATCACCCAAGAACAGCCAATTGTCGGTTTAAAAAGAGTGATAAAGAAACGAGAGAGACATATAAAATGTGGAATAAAAAAATAAAACAAACGTTCTAAATCATTTATTTGAGAAGCCCACGCCCGAGACACTGAAGAGCTAAATGACAGTTTTTCTAACCTCACTTTTTCCATCACTTATTTAAGACATATACTCTTACCAGTGTCATCAGCTGAGGTCTAACTGTCCGTCTGTCCGAGGATTGTTGGTCCAGTAGGTCCGTCTGAAGAGATGCTGAAACGAAAACTACTTTCCACGTCTGGGAGCAAGATACTGTTCAGCTTAGATCATCTCAGTTCATCTTCTGCTGGTCTGTCTGGACTTTAGGAGTGTTTCTGCTCTCAAGTACAGCAGTGAAGGTACAGAAGGAAGTGCTGGTCAGCCCTAACCCTTTTAGAGAAAGAAAAGAAGAGAAGTAAATCTTACTTATTTTGCAATAACAATACAAAGATATACAAATATAAATTATGTTGTTGTATTTTTTATGTTTTTATGGGATGGTGAAAAAGTTATTTTTGGTGTATATGGCTGGGAATGTGGAGTGCTGGGGGCGTGGCCCAGGTGTTGAGAGGAAGGCGTGGTGTCGGAGCTGCGGCGACTGAACGGGCGGACAAACAGACAGATAGACAGACAGATAGATAAACAAACAAACAAACAGACAGACACATAGACAGACAGATAGATAAACAAACAGACAGACAGATATATAGATAGATAGACAGACAGAGAGACAGACAGACAGATAGACAGACAGACAGACAGACAGAGAGACAGACAGATAGACAGACAGATATATAGATAGATAGACAGACAGAGAGACAGACAGACAGATAGACAGACAGACAGACAGACAGACAGATAAACAGACAGACAGACAGACAAACAGACAGACAGATAAACAGACAGACAGATATATAGATAGATAGACAGATAGACAGACAGATATATATATATATATATATATATATATATATATATATATATATATATATATATATATATATATATATATATATATAGACGGACAGACATATAGATAGATATATAGACAAACAGATATAGATAGATAGACAGACAGACAGATATATAGATAGACAGACAGACAGATATATAGATAGACAGACATATAGATAGATATATAGACAAACAGACAGATAGACAGACAGATAGATAAACAAACAGACAGATAGATATATATATAGATAGACAGACAGACAGACAGACAGACAGACAGATAAACAAACAAACAGACAGATATATAGATAGACAGACAGACAGATAAACAAACAGACAGATAGATATATAGATAGACAGACAGACAAATAGAAAAACAAACAGACAGACAGATATATAGATAGACAGACAGACATACAGATAGATAGACGGACAGACAGACGGACGGACGGACAGATACACAGATAGAGAAAACAAACAGACAGATATATACATAGACAGACAGAAAGATAGACAGATAGATAAACAAACAGATAGACAGATATGTAGATAGACAGACAGACAGATACGTATATAGACAGACAGATAGATAAACAAACAGATAGACAGATATGTAGATAGACAGACAGACAGATATATAGGCAGCACGGTGGAGCAGTGGGTAGCGCTGTCTCCTCACAGCAAGAAGGTTCTGACTGTGACTGGTGGTGTGAGTTGGAGGCCGGTCGGGGTCTTTCTGTGTGGAGTTTGCATGTTCTCCCCGTGCTTGCCTGGGTTTCCTCCGGGTCTCCGGTTTCCCCCACAGTGAGGAAAAAAACATGCGTTTCAGGTTAATCTGCCCGTGTGTGTGTGTGTGTGTGTGTGTGTGTGTGTGTGTGTGTATGCCCGAGTGAAGTGGACGCTGGCGCAGATTGGCTGCCGCTATTTCACCGGACAATTGGTATGTGTGTGAATGTTGTGTGTCATGTAAGGCGCCAATAAATAAAAAATAGAATGAAATTATTATTATTATTATTATAGATAGACAAACAGACAGACATATAGATAGATATATTGACAAACAGACAGATGAGAGAGAGAGAGACATACAGAGCGTGAACAGCAGGGGGCGCTGCGCTCGTGATAAACACTGACGATGTCGCCGCCGGTGACCTTTCGACCTCTACTGCCACTGCTCAGTCTAAAATGCGTCTTATGTCGGTCTGGGATTTTTGTTCCTTTTTACAGACACACACACACACACACACTGCACACAAAATGTATATTTGTGTTATTTTGAGGACAAAAAATAGAAATAACCGGTCCGGAAGTGTGTGTGTGTCCAGTTCATGACATCTGTCCATCTTTCAACCATCTCTTGGCCCTTCTCATTCTCTTTCTCTCTTTTTCTTTCTTTCCTTTTCATTCTTTCTGTATTTATCTCTCTCCTTTTCATTCTCTCTCTCTCACACACACACACACACACACACACAGAGCCAAGACTTATGTGTATCTGTTTGATTTTATCTGTGAAGTAGGAGGAAAGTTTATTGCATTTATCAGAGGAGTAAAAATGAGGGGGGGGTGTCGGGTGGTTGAAATAAACCACGGAGAACAGTAATTTGGAGTTTCCCTCGTTAATAATAAAAAGCATTTTTGGCCCGGGAAATGGCATCTTTATAGAGTAAAGATTTTTTTTGTAGAACAACTATCCAAACATGGAAACAGCACATACATAAAATAGCATCAGACATTGGTCAGTGAAGCTTTTTTATTTAAATTCTAAATTCGAATTTGATTTCTAATAATTGACTGGTTTATTTTAATTACTCATGGGCATTATGTTGTTTATAATAATTTTTGATATTGTTCATATTAATCTTTCATGTAATATATTAATGCTTATGTGTCTGACTGAACCTTAACAAGCGAATCATAATATTACATTGGGTTGTGATCCACTTACAATGTTTTTACAGAATTATTACATATTACAATTTGTGACAGTGTGAGAAAATCAGGCAAAAATCATTCACTGTGATTTCAGCTGCTGACATTGTTTTGCTCAGGTAATATTAAACAGGTACTGTATGTTTGTATTATTGTCACAGACTGTTTGTTATTTAATGTAGAAAACAATAAACCTCTTTGCAGCCGCTGGCATTAAAACAAGTCTAACAAAGGATGACAGTAAACTCAAGTCAAGTCAAGTCAAGTCAACTTTATTTATAAAAGCACTTTTAAAAACAGTAGACTGACCAAAGAGCTTTACATTAAAACATAATCACATAATCCACAAATCCAATCATAATAAAATTAACAAATAAATATATATATTACTAAAAAGCACAAAAAGATTAAAAGGACTAAAACGTGTGATTAAAATTAACCAAAAATAAAACCAAATTGTTTACGCTGGGTCATATGCCATAGAAAAGAGATGGGTTTTTAGCACTGATTTGAAACTTGTCAGGGTAGGTGCCTGTCTAACTGGCTGAGGCAAAACGTTCCACAGCCTCGGACCCGCAGCCGCAAACGCCCTGTCACCTCTGAGCTGGTCAGCTGACCGGAGTGACCACACACAGCAGCTCAGAGAGGTATTGGGGGGCAAGGCCATTTAAAGACTTCAAAACAAATAAAAGAATTTTAAAATGTACTCTAAAATGGACAGGTAGCCAGTGTAGCGAAGCTAAAACCGGTGTAATGTGCCCTCTCTCTTTCGAGTGCCTGTTATCAGCCGTGCAGCGGCATTCTGCACCAGCTGGAGACGGGAGACGGACGACTGAGACACACCGATGTACAGGGAGTTGCAGTAATCCAGCCGGGTTGTTACGAAAGCATGGATCAGTGTCTCGAAATGCTCGTCTTGTCACTCCGTGCAGCACCGAGTAGCTGTTTGTCTTTTAACTCTGAACCATTTCTCAATGTATGAAAAAAATCTCTTTCTCGGGTTTCACTGAGGTTTAACAAAGATATGATCTGTCTGGGACACTCTTCTCCAAGGCCGATGAAATAAGACCGGAGAGCAGTCCAAGTCGTAAAATCTCTCTCTCACACACACACACACTCACACACACAGGTCAGCGTCTGGCCGGCGTCGGTGTGTGTGCTCACGTTGGTCTGGATCTGCTCTCGGAGGCGGGACACGAACCCGAACACGTCCACCTTCTGCTCCGTGCATCATCTCCATCATGACATCAATGACGATGAAGGTTCTGCCCACACCAGCACTGCCACACACACACACACACACACACAAATTTAATTAAAGTTATAAAAACATTGACTTCTGATCTTTTTGTCCTATTTACAGGGCATCTGCAGGTTCCTAAGAGTTAGATTTAAGACCTTTTAATACCGTTGAAAATGAAATTTAAGACTTGCTGGTGGAGCAGACTCCCGCCATTGTCCCGCCCACCATGACAAGGCGCATTTTAATTAAATGATCATTTGTAATAGTATTCTATCTGTAATCGAGGTCTGATTAGTCACAACCACATTTGCAGAAGTTGTAGATAATGCACAGCATTTACAGATACAACTATGTAGTTTGAAGATATCTTTAAATATAAATAGACTCAAATTATGAATCAGATTAAAGATATCTTAAATTTGTATTTGACTTGTAAAAATGTGCTTTAGATATCTTAAATGTAAGACATATTTAATTAAATGCATTTGGAGATATCTTCAACTCCAATATGACTAGTCATAAATATTTGGATAAATCTTTAAATATTTTACTAATATTACAAATCTATTAACACTAGTAATGTGAGAGAATTCAATCTCTTGAATATCATTAAGTAAGCTATATAACCTGCCGTAACAGTTTGAAGAGCGGCACAGATTGGGGAAATTCGACAAACAACACTCTCAGGCCTGAGGGGTTCTGGCACTTGCATCTTAGCTGATGTATTAGGCTTTGCTCAATAAAACCACCTGGCGTTGACTTCAACCCTCGACTCTGACCAGTTTCTCCACTCGACTGAAATTTATAACTGTTCATTTTCCACCACAGTAACAATTAGGGGTGGGCGATATGGGTTAAAATTCATATCACGGTATTTTCTAGTGTACAGACGGTATCGGTATTATATCACGATATTGTGTGTGGGGGGGTATTATTTTATTTTAAGTACGAAATTAAAACGCAAGGGGAAACCTGGAGAAGCAGCTGTCATTTTTAATACTGTATATCTGTTAAAAGTAGTCCAGACGTTTATTTAAAAAAAAAAAA
>MU204345.1:656918-676074 GCA_017309775.1 Paedocypris sp. Pulau Singkep | reverse complement strand
ACATTATTTAATTAATTTTTAATCTTAAATATTCATTATTTCAAAATAATAATAATTTACAGTGACAGAATAATTGAGTCAGAGGTTAATACGTCTTACAGATGATCGAGTCTGTCAATGGATCTCTAGCTAGTGCTCAGTTCACAGAGAGAGGAGGACAGGAAGGAATGTGATAAAGTCCTGGTCCTCGGCCTCTCTAGTGCCGGAAGAGGCAAACGGTATGGACATAATCAAGCACCTGACAGTGATCTCCAGCGCACACCTGTTGCCACTTATGCCTTGTTATCAAAGCTCGGCTGGAGATCTCATGCTGTCAGTTACTGAAGCCCACGCCCGTGTTTTAAGTGTTGTCTTTTTCTGTTTTCCATGCCATGTTTTTATTTGCATCGAGTTAGAGTACTTTTTTTTATTATTAAATTCTGTTGCTTTTGCAACCTTGGTCGTTTTTTCTTTTTTCTCACAGCCATAGAGTCGTGACAGAACAAATGAGCTAGTGTGAGATGTTTCCCTTTGTAGCTCCGCTCCCCACTCCTCGGGTCCACTGCTTCCCGACCAACAAATTTTGTTAAGTTTTATGTTCAGAAAAGATCATTTTATATACGCTATGCATCTATATGTTCAATGTTCTTTGTGTTGTTCAACACAACCGGATTCTTGTGTTTTTAGTTTCTTTAGGTTAAAGTCTCTGCTAAATGAACCACCATGAATGTAATACATATTAATAATTACAATAACAACAACAACAATAAATAAACAAAGAACAACGCTTTTATCAGCTCTGCTGGTGTGTTTGACACTCACGGTTTCTGAGAGTGTGAAGCACAGGACGGCTGTAGCTGACGGGTCCGTGTGTTGTCCCGCTGATCGTCTGCACACTGATGTTGTAGAGCCGGCCGGGACGAAGCCCTTCAAGAATCCGGCCAGTGGGAAGAAGGCCAGTAATGATCAATGTGTCCTGAGGAGACCATGTGACCTCAAAATCATCGTAGTCTCCGGTGTTGGGCACCAGCCACTTCAGCTCCACCGAGCCTGCGGAGCCTCGGAGCGACACAGAGGATGGCGGAGCGGGAACTGCAGTGACCACATGTGCTAATTTAGCATTTTTAAAGTTTCACGGCTCCATATATACGTAACTGTTAAATCAGCAACAATCCGACCTGTTCGTCCATTTGTGTAGACCGTGCTGGACAGATCTCCGCTCCAGCTCTGAACTATAGCCGAATACAAACGTCCAGCCACCAAGCCCCGAAAGACCACCTGAGAAAGCTCTGGACCCAGCCTCTGCTGGAGGTTTCCCACCGACACAGAATAACCTGTGAGTCCTCCAGGACCGGGAGTCCAGCTCAGCAGGAGACTATCCATCTGACCCTGGCTCTCTGCGCGGAGATCTCTGACGTGGGCAGGAGCTGAGAGCAAATTAAGTCAATTCCACCAGATTTTGCACCAAAACCTTGGATCAACTGTGTCACCCGCAGCTAACCTGTTCGTGCCCAGGTGAAGGTCTGACTGCTCAGCTTCCCACTCTTGCTGCTGATTACCATCTTGTAGAGCGTTCCGGGAAGCAGGGGGGTGAAGACCCAGGCATTAGCCTCTTCACCCAGACTAGTGTTGAAGCGTAGGGTCTCACTGAAGTCGTACAGGGACAGGTCGTACCCATCCACGGTGCCTTCTGCCGCGCTCCAGCAAAACTGCAGGTCATTGCTTGTGTTGGAGCACACGTGGAGCCCTGAAACTGTTGCAGGACCTGCGGTAGGAGAAGACTGAAGGTCAGAGCTCACATAATTTGCTCTGTTCAAGAGTGAAACCAGTGAGGAAGGCAGTTGTGGCCTAGTGGTAGAGTTGGTCATGTGACCAACAAGAGGGTTGGACAGTGTTAGCTGCTCACTGCCTATGCCCACCGCCCATACTCATAGCCCATGCCCACCGTCCATGATCACCACTTGTACCCACCAAATGTGCCCACCATCTGTGCCAAGTTTCCTTTCCCCGCAGTCAGTGTCGAACACATGTGCACACCACCTGTGCCCATTGCCCATCTCTCCACCCATGCTAATCATCTGTGGCTATTACCCATGCCCACTACCTTTGCCCACCACCCTTGCCCACTATCTACGTCCACTACTATCAGTGTCCACCACCCATTCCCACTATCTGTGTCCACCACTTTATTTCCAGCTCTATTTCCCACAGTTCGAGTCCACCACCCCTGCCAGTGACCTGTGCCACATTGCCTGTGTTTAACACTAGTGCCCACAGCTTGTGCCCAATGCCTGTTCCAACTCCCCATGCCCACTACCTGTGCCCAATGCATGTTCCCACAGTCAGTGCCAACCGCATTTGCCCACCACCCATGCCCACCAATTATAACATATCTAATAACTTAGAATATCCGTATAGAAAGGCTGCCTAGTCTCACTCGCATCCCACCAGTGAGGTTTTTTTTACCCGGCCACTGTCGCATGTGCTCACTGGTAATAGCCATAATCTTAAACACCCACAAACAATGGAATAAACGCAACAATGTTCTATTTTTACAAATTCACACAGCGGCTTTGAGACAGTTGTAACTGTTTACAAATGCACTGAACCACCTGTGTCCACCGCCGGTTCCCCCCACTTGTGGTGTGTGTGTGTGAGTGTTTGTGGTTTTCTACAGGGCTGGGGCCAGACAGGCCACTTTCCATCAATTCTCCCTTTCCTTCATTTTTTAAGACATCTGAATTTTAGCAATGACTTAGTCAAAGGCCGCGGGCTTCTTATGTCTAAATGTGACTTAAATTTGTCACATTTAAATTAAAAGGGATGTGGTACTCTGAAACAATGAAAGCAGCTACGGGACTGCTCTTACGTGTCTGGCCCTTGGCCGTGTGTGCTTTGCTTTGGGCTGAGCCGGTGGTGGTCTGGATTATCACTTTATACCAGCTGCCAGGAACCAGACCCTGGAAGAGGTGGTGGTCCGCAGCGGCGGGCAGAGAGGCGTTGGAAATCAGTCGGTTACTCTCGTCCAGCAGCTGAACGCTGTACCCATCAAAAAACCCCACGGCTGCCTCCCATCGCACAGACAGGCTGCGTTTGCCGAGCTCTGCATCAGCTCGCAGTCCAGTCACCTCCGGCGGGCCTGAAACACAATGAGATCATTATTGTATTACTCAAATGCTGGCAGATCTGTAGATCAGCTAAAGGTTCCTTACGGGTTCTTCCACTGGCAGTGCTGGTGTTGCTCAGCTTTCCACTGAACGACTGCACAGAGACAGAGTACAGCTGCCCTGGCACAAGCCGGAGAAACTCTGCATGGCTGGAGTGATGTGGAAGAATTCTGGGGGGCTCATGGGCCTGTTTCCCCTGATACAGAGAGACAGAGTAGAAGTCCACATCTCCATCTCCAGGTGACCAGAAGGCTTCAAGGCTACCATCTGCTGGCCCGGGCAATAAATGGAGGTTGCCGACCTGACTGGGCACTGTAGGGCATGAACAAGAAATGGAGCGATAAGCTCAAAAGTTCTGCTGATAATATTAACAAAATTTGGACAACAGCAGAATTAGTGTGTATGTGTGTTTCCGGTCTCTGGGCATTGACCTGTCTGGCCCTCGAGGGTCTGAGAGCGCTGGTAAGGACCGCAATGGGTGGTCAGCACAATGCTGTAGAGGCGTCCAGGCACAAGGTCCTGGAACACGTGTTCCCTCACCACGCTGCTCACGTTCACCGCCAGAAAACACGTGTTGTTGAAGCGGATCTCAACTTCGTAGTGGTCCACATCTCCAGCGGCAGATGCCCAGTTGACCTTCATGTGATCTGATCCGTGCTCCACCACCCTTAAGTCACTCACGGCCCCTGGAACTGAGAGAGGAAGAGAGGGTCGGACACCCTGGTGAGACCACCACAGGTCCTGGATTAAAACAACACTCACATGTCCATCCCTCCACAAAGATGCTGGAACTGTCGTTTCGGCTCCAGGTGCTAATGGAAACGGTATAGAGGCGTCCAGGAACCAGACCTCCAAACACACACTCCGTCTGCGTCTTGTTCAGCCTCAGCTTCTGGAGTCCAGAGCCATTGTGCTGGATGGCCACTTCATAGTAGTCGTAATCCCCTAAAGCGAGGGTCCAGGAAATCTTCAGGACCTCCAGTTTGGACACGTAGACAGCGGTGGGATTCTGCACAGAGCTCGGTCCTGAAAGACAACAGGACAATTTGAGTGAAAGCGCTGTGTAGAAGGGGATTCTGAAAATTGGCTGCACAGGAAACTCAGGGCAACCTTTTAAATCAGGGGCCGATCAGAAAAAACATTTATGAAATAAATATATATAATGAATAAGTTCAAACATTAAATAACTTAAAATATGGTGTCCTCTTTAAAAAATAATATTCTGTCAAAATCATACAAGTTCATCCAAAAAACGTGAAAAGAATTACATTAAAATGAGCTTATTTTATGCATATCATTCTGAGATTTCCGTGCAATTGTGAAGTGCTTCTTAAATCAAATGTATTATTATAATTTTTTTTATCATTGTTGCGATTATTATTGCTTATAATGAAATTATAAGGTTTGTTTATTCAAGGCAGCTGAAGAAGTGCATTCTGGGATCTGTAGTGTATATCATCAGTACTTCTCAGGGGACCGGTGTAACTCTACGGGGGTCCGAGTGTGGCTCCAGGGCCGGGAGATTAACACATAAAATTGATCAGAAAATAGATAACAGTTCAGCCTGGGACGCTGGAACTGTGTCTGCTGTCACATTTAATAAATGCATGTTTTTTTCTCTAAACTGTATGGTTTCATCAATAAATATTATTAGGCAGATTTGAATGTGAACATAACTGTCACGGATAACAGCGCGCGGCGTCTTGGACTTTCATGTTGAATCATTCAAGGACTATTATTTTGAAGTTCATTGTGTGGCCTCCATTTTGATGTATCCACATGCCATTGAGATCGTTTGTAACACAGGTGTTCTATATTCGCAATTATTGATCATTATCCTGTGTACTTAAGGACGAGTGAATTCCAGTTTCAGGGGCCAGATCATCTGCGTCTTGTACCAGTCATCCAGCCTTATTTCTCGTCTAGTCAGGTTTGTTAATAAAGCTGACTTTGACATAATTGAATAATTGACAATAAAGCTGACTTTGACTTTTTGACTTGACTTATATTATATACAATGAACACTCGCTACTTCGCGGTTCGACCATTGCGGATGCACAACTTCTCTGATTTTTTAAAATTATGTAAGTATAAATTCTAAAAAAATATGTCGCAGATTTTCCGGAAATTTAGAAAATAGCCGCAATATATGAAGACCCCAGTGCCGAATAGACGCTGGAACGTGACTGTAAGTTACTTTGACCTGTGCTGTGCGTGACTGTTTGAAGCTTGAACTTTTTCTTGAACTTTCTGTTTATTGCCTGCAATGGCTACCAAGCGTTCTGCTTCTGCTAAGGCTGATACTGAGTCTAAATGCCACCATGCAAAAAGGCATGAACATTATTGGTCATTATAAACATTATTGGTCCATGTGAACATTAGGTCCTCTACACTGAGGCTAATTAGCTTAGTCGCTAATTTCATCACGCATCTTCATAGACTTGTGGCTAAACATCTAGGGAGTATCTGCGTACGTGTGCTCTGCTGGTGGAGGCTCTGGCGGCTGTAGCTGCCGCTGTTGGAGCTGATGGAGATGCTGTAGAGTCGTCCAGGAACCAGAGCGCTGAACACACACTTTCTGCTGGACAGCACCTGCGTCTGAACCACCACCTTCTTGTCCTTGAGGATCAGCGTGTAGCTCTCCACGTCGCCTTCTGGTGCCGCCCAGGACAGCTTCAGGAAGTCCTGGCCTCGGTAGGTGAAGTTCACAGCGGAGACCGCCGCCGGCACTGACCGAGCACAGAAACACAGTCAAACCCTCTCAGTTCAAGTTCAAGTTCTGAGCATTTGGAAGGCGCTTTTCACAGTTTTAACAATCTCAAAGCGCACGTATGAATATGTAAGAAAATTGATTGCTTTTTATTTATTTGGTCGTCCGGTTGATGGTGTTAAGTAAATGGCTAAGATTATCATTAAGACTATGACAAGACAAAGACCAAAACAAAGACCAGTGAGCAAGCACTTATGCGACAATGGCCAGTCTCGATGAAGAATGATCGCTCAGATATTCAGTACACTGTAAAAAAGGCTTGGAATTTTCATTAAAAAATGATGTGATTGCTAAAAAGAATGTGCATATTGTTCTGTGTTTCTCTTAAAATATGTATTGAGAACATTTTGCTAACAACAAATTAAAAATGTAAATTTCACCTCTTTTTTTAAGCCAACCAGTACAATTTTTGGGGTCAATTTAAGAAACCATTTCGGCTAAATATTGAGAAAACGAGAATTCTCATTTATTTTAGGAGAATTGGTTCAATTGATTTGCGATTTTATTTGAGTCACGTTTATTTGAATGATCACACGTGAAGTGATCAAATGCCATTTTGATGAACCGCAGATGAAAATTGAACGTTAAGAGGAAAGTGCTTAATTATGAGGAAAGAGAATCAGCTGCTCCAAATCATCAGATGAGCTTGTTCCTTGGGAGAGCCAATGAGAAGCTTGCCTGTGTTGCTTGCAGTTCTATAACTCTTTTTAAACTTAAATAGACTTAAAAAGCATAAACATTTTTACATTAACAATTTTGTTATAACAAGGATACATTGAAGCGATTTGTCTTAAAAGATGACAATATATGTTTAAATAATGTAAATAACTGTCTCACCATCAATCAGTCTACTGCTCTTCAGAATGAGGTTGAGGTGGATTTCACTCTGTTTAATCTTTGACCATGTGAGGCTGTTGTTTCCTGGCTGTTAAAGGTCTTAATAGAGAAGATTATCTAATGAGTGGAATCTTCTTGTGAGGAAATATATGAAAATGTTATTCTGCCAATCGAGTCTATAGTACTCAAAATATTGAGAAAATTGGTTTTAATTTCTTAAATTAAAAAGCACAATTCACTAAGAATTGTTAAATTTATAGTGTCAGGCTGAATATTTGAAGATTTTTTACAGTATTTGATCAAGTATGTTCTACTTAAAAAGTAAGCTCTGAGAAACTACTTAAATATAATTAGTGTAACATGTTACCAAACTTTTTTTACGTAAATAGCATGTCACAATTTTTATAGTGTGGTTCTTGGTTTTGTGGAGAGATTCTCCGGGGGTCCGGGGTCTCGTCTTGAGGCGGGACCTCAGCTGTTTGTGCTCTCCAGTGGAACAAGCGTAGCTGAAAATAGAGTGTATGCGCAGGAAGCGTATGATGCTTCCTGAACATTCCGCGAATGCCTGTGTGTTATTCCTGCAGTCTGAAGCTGTTCATTAGAGTTATCAGTTAGAACAGGATAAAGGATCTGTTTGTGCTGGAACACCGTTACCTACAACTACAAACACTCCAGAAAAAGATTGGAAAAAATACTGTATTTATGCAAATTTCAGCACCACCTCCGCTGATTTTTCATGCACAAAATAAAAACAGCATTAATAGGAAAACATAGGCATCCCCTTACTTTCTTGATGTTTTGACCTTCCAGAAACCTAACAGTTCTGACAAAACCTGTCTAAACCTAATTTGTGACATGATTATCAGAGGAAGGATTTAACAATCCACAAGCAAGGAAGTCCGTGCCAAAATTGCCAAAGCATTTTGCGAAAAAAAAAAAAAAAAACGGAATGAATCCCACAAGTTCATAATTGCCAGCAGGTAGCGCTACAATCTCACAAATCAGAAATGCAGCCTGACCAGACACACAGGTCTTTTGTTATCTATCTTATGATTGAGGAAAGAACAAATGTGATTTTGTCTATCTCAAGTGTGGCCAACCCGTGGCTCTTGAGCCTCATGCGGCTCTTCAGGAGCTTTCACGTGACCCTCCCCCCCCCTTGGTCTATCACTTCTTCCTAGCGTAAAGATGACTCTCTGTGTCTCTGTGTAGCAGACAGACGGACTTGATTGTGTTTGACTCCGGTATGCTTCATCTTGAACTGTTTGCCCCGAAGCTTTTACAGCGTGATGGTCTCGTGGTCAAGCGCTAGGCCGTTAGCCTTTAGCACAGCGATCTACCGGATGCAATATGGTCAGTCTGTTCAAATATTAATGATTATTTTTCAGTTAATCTTACTTCTTGTGTGTTATTTTATCCATGTTAAGTGTCGCAATGTTTCTAATGTTCCTTTATTTCTGTTATTGCGCTAATCAAAACTCATATGCACGTCTGCCTCCAGAACCATTATTTAAAGAATTGAGCGCTTATATTTACGTGAATATTTGAAATCAGCAATTATAAGCGCCTCGCAAACTTTTGAGCCGCTAAAATTGGAATCGGGTGCTTATATTCGCAAAAATACGGTAATAGATGATAAATATTGTGTCTCGAGATTCTAAAAATGGAAAAAAGAGGTGCTTATATTCACGAAAATACGGAATTTAGGAAAATGAACGGACGGATTTTTTAAATTTAAGTAATTCAATAAATAACTGGAAGTTGTTCGAAAGCGATTGTGTGTTGTTGCTAATCTCGCGTTTCGGCACAGACACACCTGCTGTGAAATACACCTCATCAACAAACAAGGAGCATCTCTAGATTTAAGGGAGGAAGCCAGTTTAGCAATGTAAACAACCTGACAACGACATCACGTACCGGTGTGACACTGCGCTTGGACGAGTTCTGAGGCCTGTGAACCACTGATGGTGGTGAGGAGTAGCGTGTGCGCTGCCCCGGGCCGGAGGAGAGGCAGGAGGATGGAGGTGTTGTTGGCCGGGACGGAGGAGTTATGGACTGTCCGCTGCCCCGCAAGGAGCTGAAGTCGGTACGAGTCCAGATCTCCGTCGGGTTTCTTCCAGCTGGCGCTCAGACTGTTGGAGCTTCCCATGTTGCTGAGAGTTAGCTGAGAAACCCGTGACGGTCCTGAAGAGACACACAACCAGAGGTGTAAAGAGTACCAGACAGCCATACTTGAGTAAAAGTACAGATACTTAATGTAAAATTTACTCCATAGCCAGTCACCAATTTCAAAAAGACTTGAGTCAAAGTAGCAAAGAACTTAAGTGTTTTACTTGTACTGAATATAGGCACTAAAAAAAGAACTGTGAAGAAAAACTCTATTCATGAGGCGACTAATGATGACGTCGCACTATTTGATTGGTTGTAAGTTGGCGAGATGACATGTTGGACAGAAAAATAACCTTTGCGATCAAAGTCCTAATGTTTAGAACTGTATGTTAGGATTTAAAAAATGTTATTTCTAATATTCATCTCTTATGAGAAGGCCTATTTCAGCCCGTGCCGACGCAGCACAGCCACTTGATCTGTCTGGCTCAGACCAAGGACGAAAGCCTTCATCAGAGATACTGATACGCAACTGTATCTAGAAAGTCATTTCGACCTGTTCCTCCCTTTTTATGTGGGGTGAGATGTCCGTCCATGATAGTTCGATTCCTACGTACATTGTTACGTGGATCATTACATGATTATGGAGCCACGTCTCCCTTCATTCTCTCCTTATCAGACCAAGGACATACGCTGAAGCTGCTTCAGGCTGAATTTGGGTCAAAGGGAAACAGGCCTTACTTGGAAATTACTAAGAAATCCTGAATTTCCTGACATTTGTATGAATTCTATTTGTGATTGGCCTAAGACAATATTTATGCTATAACAGCTTATAATTTGTGTCTAATAATAATTCTCGTGATGATACTATGTGACGGTCATCCTATCTATGTTTTGAATATGATTAATACCTCGTGCCGCTCTCCCATCAAATGACAAATCTTGCCTCCCGGCGATAGTAGCACGCCATATGACATAATATAGGGTATAAAAGTTAGTACTTCCTGACTGTTCTTGAGTGATGCTTGGATGCTAAAATAAACCACCTGTTAAACTCTAACGCTGGTTTCTGCCTTGCATTACTCACGGATCCGTTTTCGAATCTGCCTCACGAGAGAGATAGGCACCGTGTCGGTAAGATGAAACATCTGACTTATTAGAATATTAGGATGAAGCCTCCAAAAGATTAAATCTTACACTGTATGACGCTGCTTTTGATTATAGCTATCAATATGACTGATTGCAGTCATCAATGTGTAAAACCGACATTTGGGCAAATTAAACCAGACTGCACAGCATAAATAAAGGTTTTCTATACAGTCATACATTTACTCGATGATACGTTCTTGGTCCGAGTGGTGTAATTGGTGTGTGATGTCATCATTAGTCGCCGGCCCGAGCCGTTTTTACACCCGAGCCGATCTGGTACCCTGATACCTTTAAATGTAGTGGAGTGAAAAGTACAGCAACTCAATCACAAATGCAGTGGAGTAAAGAGTAAAAGTTGATTATATTTTTGATACTCTGTACAAGTACAAAGTAGCAAAAACATACTTTAGTAAAGTAACAAAGTCCATTTACTTAAGTTTTTTACTCAAGTACATTTATCTGACAGACGGTCAGGGGTCGGGGTCTTACGCGTTCTGGCTTGCAGTGAAGTGACACTGTGCATCCCGGGTCGGAGGGCGGTGACGGTGATGCGGTACATTCGTCCTGGAGTCAGCACATTGAAGGTGCATTCTCTCATGTCGCGGCTCAGCGTTCGAGTCTGCGGGGGTTTGGTAGCAATGCTCTCTGAGAGCTGAACTCGATAGCTGAGGACGGCAGAAGAGCCGGAAGAGTGAGACCACAGCACGCTGATGGACGTCTCGTCCGAGTGACGCACGTGAAGCTCCGACACTGGAGAGAAACCTGAAGACAAGTCAAACACACGTCAAGGTGGGACCTTGTGGTACCGTGGTGGTGGTGGCCATACCTATCTCCCCCTGGAAGAGCAGCGTGTTCTCCATGCCACCGGTCTCCACACTGACCGCAGCGCTGTACGTGACGCCAGGACGCAGGTTTAACCCTGCCAGCACCACTGAGGACTCTCCTCCGCTCAGCGTTTGATTGGCCAGCGACTGACTTCCATTCCACAGCATCACACGGACGCTATCGAGTTCCCCTGGCGGAAGTGTCCAGCTCAGCTTTATTTTGTTACGGTCAGACATGTTCTCCAGCAAAAGATCTGACACCTTCTCCGGTGGGGTCCGAGCTAGAAAACACCATAACATTGTACTTTTAATCAGAGGTACAAAGAGTAGCTAAAAACCATACTTGAGTAAAAGTATGCATACCTTACTGTAGACATTTCTCTATTACAAGTGACAACACACCAAATCCAAGAAGACTTGAGCATATGTAAAGTATCCAATTTTAAAAACTCAAGTAATTTACTCCTACTGAATTTAAGCTCAAAGAGCTTATTTGAGCAACAGAAAATGTGAAAAACAAGACACTCTTATTTATGAGGCTTTATATCCTAATATCGTCTTCCGGACTTTGACACGAGCAGACGTGTCTTTCACTCTCTCCTGCTCTGCTATCTGTTGCTCAAGGCTATTGTCTTTTTTTTCCGAAGCTCTGCTGGTTTTGGTTTCAAAGGAATATGACGTTTTTTAATTGGTCACTGAGCGCTTTTGGAAAATGTTTTCGCCAAAGGAATCTCACGGTGAACCGACCTGACCTCATGGGACACTCGCTGCCGAGTCTCATCGCTCGAGCTGCCTGGAATCGTTATCCTTTGAGGACGTGGAAGATCAATTTATGTTTTGGCTTTTCACCGGACTGATACAGATTGGCGGAGGTATCACTCTGGTGCATCAGAAGATTGGGAAAAGCCGTGGGAGGCATTATTGGCTGCCCGGCCGAACACGGAGGTGCTGATTGTGCGGACATCGGGATGACATCAGCGGTTTGGCTCGGGTCGATGGACTAAACAGTAACATCTCAGCCACACCGAGGAAGGACGGAGACGTACGGACAACATCGGGAAGCAGAGTGACCGTCTGCTGGATCTGACGGTTGGACTTTTTCTGCAGGACTACAGGAGATGTCCACACTTCTCCACATTGTCAGGAATGATTGCCCTCAGTGACTGTCAGAATTGATTATGATTCTGAAATTAACCATGAATCTGAAATTGTTTTTATTGGCTTTGAATTGTATCTGTAATCCACCCCCCACGCCCCCAACTGTGGCTGGAGAAAGCAGGATCAGCTCGGGGCTTCTCTTCCAAGGCCATCCTGACAGTCTATTATGTCTGTTGGGAGACTGACTGCAACATTTGACAAATACTGATTAGTGCACTCACACGGCTGCTCACATCTTTGTCTTTTCTGTCAAATTCCTCATGTGTCTCAAGAAAAAGTTTTCAGTGCACAGGACATGTGCGTAACTTAGTCAAATTTAACCTTGTGTGTCTGCAACCGTTTGTCTGAAATGCTCTGCCCTCGCTCTGTTGTCTTCCAAGAAGATAGTGGCGGCACGCTGAATGTGCTGCGGCCCTCTCTCTCGTCATTTCATTGCAATGTAATGTTGCAGTGACAATAAATAATAATAATAATAATAATAATATTAATAATAATAATAATGAATATTTGTAGGGCGCTTTTCACAGTTTTAACTGTCTCAAAGTGCACAAAATAAAGGCTATCCTATCCTAATATAGAAATGAATTTGATCACCTCAATGTTTCAAAACGGCAGAACAAAATGAACTAAAAAGAACAAAAAGTCAGTCTCAGTCAAACTCAAGTGCAACCGCTAATTCATGTTCACTTGATTTAGTTGATGAATTGCATCCAGTACCTTCAGCGTCCTGCAGATGGTGATATCATCTTGTCATGATATCAGAGTTTTTAGGTGGTAGAAAATAACCTGCTTTATTAGAGCAAAATCAAACAGACCAGAACAGAAGAGGAAAGAACCGATCCCAACCTGTGATGGAGGTCTGGTTAGAAAGGGTACCGCTCCTGGAGACCACCGTCACCTCGTAGCTGCTTCCGGGCGTCAGTGTGTCGAACATCACCGCCGTGGTGTCAGGGGCCAGAGTTTTCTCCCAGGACCCCGAGCCAGGAGCCGAGACCCTCACCACATAGCTGTCCACATCTCCAGAGGCTTTGTCCCAAAGAACTCTGAGAGCGTTTGGAGTGTTGGTGTTCTCCACACGGAGGTTAAGGACCCCGGCCAAATCTGAACAGACATTACAAAGCCTTTCAGCCATTACAGGACTTCAGTAAACCCAAAGAGAGAGAAAGAGAGAGAGAGAGAGAGAGAGACAGAGACAGAGACAGAGAGAAAGAAAGAAAAATAGAGAAAAAAAGAAAGGGAAAAAGGGAGATAGAGAAAAGAGAGAGATGGAAAGAAAAATTGAAAGAAAGAGAGAGGGAAAAAGAGACAGATAGAAAATAATTTAGAAAGAAAGATAGAAAGCAAGAAAGACAGAAGGAAAAAAGGAAAGAGAAAAAAGAAAGAACAATAGAGAGCGAAGAATGAAAGAGAGAGAGAGATAGAGACATAGAGAATAACTATTATAAAGAAAGAAAGATAGAAAGATGGAAGAAAAAAAAGGAAAGAAAGAAAAAAGAAAGAGAGTGAGAAAATAGAAAGGAAGAAAAAAGAGAGAACAAAAGAAAGGAAGAAAGAGAAAAGAGAAAGAATGTAAAAGGAAAGAGAGATAGAGACAGAGAGAAAAAAATTAATGGATAAAGATAGAAAGCAAGAAAGAAAGAAGGAAAAGAAAAAAGAAAAGAAAGAAAGAAAGAAAGAAAGGGATATTGTTACTATGACCACAAGGGGTCGCATATCTGTACTCTGCTCTGGATTTAACCATCCAGGAAAACACACACACACACACATACACACACAGTGAAGTGGCACACACAAACCCGAAACAGTGGGCAGCCTTAAGACCCTTTCCAAAGACACGTGCAGACGCGAAACACGTGAGAAATTGCGCGTGAACTTGTGTGAAGTGAGAGAAGGAGGTTGATTCACACTGTGGAGGAAACAGGAAAGGGTGCGAACCTAACGGCGTGAAACAGGACGTCACTCAGAACGACCCTGACCCCGCCAGCAGCCCAGCTACACAATACCTGTCCTTGCTTGTGTGGACACCACGCTCTGCAGGTCCGCCACCCTGGTGATCACGCTGACGTTGTAGAGTCGTCCAGACGGGAGGTCTGCGATCAGACACGAGGTGGTCCAGTTCGCCACAGTCTGGTTCCAGGTGGAGCCCGCGGCGTCCATCAGGAGGACATCAATTCGCTCTCTTTCTCCAGGTCCAAGTTCCCAGGATATTTCTAAGCTGTCGGCAGCAGTAGTAACCCGGATGTCTCGCACGGCTGAAGGTCCTAAAACCAGAGGAGTAAAGACTAGCTGAAATATACTTGAGTAAAAGTACAGGCATCTTACTGTAAAAATTACTCCACTACAAGTCACAAATTCCAAGAAGACTTGAGTAAAAGCTGTAAAGTATCAGTTAGATGAAGTCAGAAGAAAAAGTCAGTGTCAGTTAAACTCAAATTTGTAAAAAAAGTGCATAACGTTCAGGTGATTTAGCTAATAAATAGCAGTACCTTCAGCATGCTGCAGATGGCGATATCACCTCGTCCACCTCAGAAATTAACCGTGGTAGAAAAAGATGCCGACTTGTTGCACACAATCACAATGTAACAAGTAACAATAAGTGTCCATTCAAATGTAGTGGAGTAACAAATGTAGTCACGTAGAGAGTAAAAGTTGCTTGCAGTTTTGATACTCAGTACAAAGTAGCCAAAAATACTTAAGAAAAGTTACAAAGTCCATTTACTCAAGTACTTTACACCACTGCTAAATCCCACACAGACAATCTGAACACCTCTGATTCTGGTTAAGCGGTGACAGAGTGTGCGTTTAATCTCCATTAAATTCTCAAGACCGATTTTACTGATCTACTAGACCAGGGGTGGGCAAACTTTTTGACTCGCGGGCCACATTGGGTTCTAACATTTGACAAAGGGGCCGGACCGGGCTCGGGAACAAAATACACATTTTAGGATATAAAATTTTTTGTATTTAATTTAGTATTTAACTTTAAATAGTGTTTATTTGTATTTTAAAATGCATTCAAGATAAAAAAAAAAACAAACTAACTAAAAAACAGATCTAATACTAAAATACAAATAAAGTGATTTAGCGTTTTAACTCACCAGGAAAGGCCATTATGATATTAGAATTTTCTTTTAATATCCAAATATTCAATTACATATTATCAATTTGTTTTTTTTAATCCTTTTTAAACTTTTTAAAATGACAAAATTATAGTGCCTCGTTTATAAGAATAAATTTCTACTGCTTAGAAGACGAAAAAGGCATGATTATTGCAATAATCATTTTTAAACTCTGAACCATCTCTTCTTCAGTTCTTCAGCATCACAAGAAACGTTAACAGTAAAATCTGCTGAATAGCAGCGCGTGCGAAAAAGAGACACGTTTTTGTTGCGCTTCTAGTCATGTTATTACGGCACTCAATGTGCTAGCAATAATGCGCTGAGCCACTCTTTTAAAGATAAGTCCGATTTGGAACGAAAAGGTTCCTTTAACCTGCTCGCAAACGATAATGTGAAGATTGCGAACGAAAACAATAGTTAAAAAGCAAAACGAATTTCCGTATCGTTTTTTAAAATACATTTGTTTGCGCTTGACATTTTTGGCACTAATCTGATTTGTTTTACTAAACTTGTGCGGCCCAGTAACGTTTAATTCACTGAGCAGCGCTGGTCACCGGGGATTGGGATTGGGGACAATGGCACTGTCCTGCGATTCGAGACTTTCAATGATCGTTTTGCCCCAAAATCAAGCCGTTTGAGCGATTACATACCGTAAAGCAGACTGCGCGAAAACTAATGCAATGAATGAAACGTGCAGAAATAATAAACGCGAGAGCAAGGATTTAAAATAAAATAACCATTGAGCTAATGAAAAAAAACTATTGTAATATTGTGGCCTCCGACTGATCTCAGCGAAAGCGCCGGTGGGTGGAGGGAGCGGGACAGAGCTGCGCCGAAGGCAAGCGCGCATACACGTATATGCGCAAACCTATTGTTTTGTGACTGACAGTGTAAAAATAAATGTTATAAATATGCTAGTACATTTAATTAAAGTACATTTGTGTATATGGTTCTGCTTTTTGAAATGTGTTCATAAAGAAAGAAAAAAAAACTTCGTTATGGAATTTTGAAAAAAAATATGATTTTAATTTAGTTTTTTACAAGCTCCGCGGGCCGGATTAAAACGTTTCACGGGCCGTATGTGGCCCGCGGGCCGTAGTTTGCCCATGCCTGTACTAGACCCTACTAGAGGTTACTAGACCCAGCCAAATCTGAACAGACATTACAAAGCTTTATCAACTTCTTTAATGACAAAATTACTAATATCAGAATGAAAATTGTATCCACAAATATGTTGCCCACAACTGGTTAAACCGAAAATAAACCCACCCGCTGTCAAGCTTAGCACATAAAAACAGGTCAGCCCTGATGAGCTCAAGACCAAGATGACCTCCTGCTTACTTAACCCTATACCAACTTTTTACTTCTCTAAAAAATCCTACCATTAGTTATCGATCCAATCTTGAATATTATAAATTCGTCACTAGTTCTTGGTCACGTGCCACAAGCGTTCAAACAGGCCGTCATAAAATCGCTTCTTTGGAGCGTCATGAAGCCACATCTTGATGCTGACGTGATTGCTAATTATTTCAATTTACCAATTTCAAACCTTCTATTTATATCTAAAATTCTTGAAAAAGTTATTTCGGGACAACTCTGTAAATTTCTGGAACAGAACGATACATTTGAGAAATTTCAATCGGGCTTTAGATCGCACCACAGCACAGAAACGGCACTAATACGAGTCACCAACAATCTTCTAATGGCATCAGATAAAGGGAACGTTTATAATACATAGACATTTTAATACATAGACTTGATGACTTGACTTGACTTTACTTTATGATGATTATGTTGGGCTTTCTGGACACGCATTAGAGTGGCTTAGGGCCTATCAGTCTGATCACTCTCATTTCGTCCATGTAAATGGAGTCTCATCCCAACCCAGATTTAGTGTTAAATATGGAGTTCCACAAGGCTCCGTGCTCGGCCCATTCCTATTTGCCCTTTTTATGCTTCTACTAGGGGACATAATCAGTGAAATCTAATGAAATCTCAAAATGTGCAAATATACTAGATTGCTTCAGCGACATTAGTGATTGGATGACAAGTAATTTTCTCATGCTGAACTCAGACAAAACCGAATTATTACTTGTTGAATGAAACTTAAAGTCTGATGCACCCGTATACAGTATGAATCTTAACGGGCTTGAAATCTCATCCTCACCAAAAGTGAAAAGCTTAGGTGTCATTTTACATAGCAAAATCTCTTTTGAAAGTCTCGTGCACAGCGTCTGTAAAAATGCCTTTTTTCACCACAGGAATATCTCAAAGCTGCGTCTCATGCTCTCCCGACTGGATGCAGAAAAACTGATACATGCGTTTATGACATCACGGTTAGATTACTGTAATGGTCTTCTGGGAGGTTCTCCTGCTAAACTAATAGACAAACTTCAGTTAGTTCAGAATGCAGCTGCTAGATTACTAACCAGAACAAAAAAGTATAGCCATATTAGTCCAGTGTTAATGTCGCTACGCTGGTTACCTGATAAATATCACATTCAGTTTAAAATTCTCTTAATCATTTACAAAGCACTAAACAGTTTATCTCAGTGAGCTCATCAATTACTACGAGCCTACACGACTGCTGCGCTCTCAAAACTCCGACCAGCTTATAGTACTGCGAATCTCTAAAATCTACCAGGGAGGAAGATCCTTCCTTACTTAGCACCCAAGTTATGGAATGCTCTGCCTAGTCCAATTCGAGACTCAGAATCAGTGAGTCAATTTAAGTCTAGACTGAAGACTCTTCAACGAATTGGACGCCTTACAAATACTCATATTATTATTGTTATTATTATTACACCGGGTTGATGTGCTCTTGCTTCCGAGTTCCTGTCAGCAAGCGTTTTGCACAAGCTGGAGACGTGACAGGGACGAGTGGGAAACATCAAAATACAGCACATTACAGTCCAGCCGAGTTGTTACACATGCTCCTGTTGGTTTCTTGACAAAAACGACTTTACTTTTTCTAGCTGTCTGAGGTGAAAGAAGCTGGATAGTACACTGACCTGTTTGTCTAAATTAAAACCACTGTCCACCTTAATATCTAGATTTGTGATGGTAGGTTTAACAAACGGTTTCAGAAAACCAAAGTCCACAAGAGACGATGACACGCTGGCGTTTGGACCGAAGACAATGACCTCCGTTCTTGTTTTCGTTGAAATGGAGGAGGTTCAGAGCCATCCAGGCTCTTGCATCATCCAGAAAACGTTTCAATGATTCGATAGCCGAACCATCTTTTTGTTTAACTGGTACATATATCGGAGAGAGAGAGAAAAGGGAAAAAAGAAAGAAAGACAGATAGAAGGGGAAAAAACTAAGATAGAACAAAAAAAGAAACAAAGGGAGAAAAAAGAGAAAGAAGGGAAAAAAGAAAGTCAGATACAGTGAGATAGAGAAAGAGAGAAAAAATGTATAAAGAAAGAAAGACAGAAAGTAAGAAAGATAGAAGGAAAAAAACTAGACCGTCTGACAGAGAAGACAAGTCGGAGTGTGAGGCGAGAAACCGGCTGATATCAACAAGTCCAGCAGAAGAAACCAAGAGTAGAACGAGAACAAAACGAGGCTATCTGAAAACAAATCCACACCTTTATCATTGTAAATCAAACCGACCAATCGAAATCAACGCGTCTGAAAATAACAAAACAATAATAGTCAAAACGCTCACCATGGAAAAAAACAATACATTATATAATAAACATAAATATTGTTAAATCAAATTAACTGAAAAAGAACTGAACATAAAATGATCAGTCAAAAACATAAATTGCATTTTAAAATTACTTTCACACATTAGCTTTAAAAGTATCATTATATATACACAATTATAATGATATTATGATTTATTATTTATATATTATGGTATTAATTAATCAATAACTTATCATTATTG
Source organism: Paedocypris sp. Pulau Singkep (assembly GCA_017309775.1). NCBI lineage: Eukaryota > Metazoa > Chordata > Actinopteri > Cypriniformes > Paedocypris > Paedocypris sp. Pulau Singkep. The sequence goes on along the minus strand of MU204345.1, from coordinate 657,070 downwards.
ATAACTATAGCAAAAAATATTAGTCACACTGCTATATTGTGAATCGATGGGGCACTGATCGCTGATCGTGTTATATAAGTAGTCGTTTGACCAGACGTCTCACACACACACACTCACACACACACACACACACACACACACACACACACACA
>MU204345.1:555736-654564 GCA_017309775.1 Paedocypris sp. Pulau Singkep | reverse complement strand
TTATTACGTCTACAACAGTTCTTGAATTTTAACAAAACAAACATTTGTGTATTACAATTGTACAATACACTGTACAAAAAACAACCTAATAATAATAATAATAATAATAATAATAATAATAATAATAATAATTGAACCTTTATTAGTCCCTCAGTGGGGAAATTTTTTCTCTGCATTTAACCCATCCGATCAGACACAAACTCGGAGCAGTGGGCAGCCACACAGTGACGTTTGAATTTTATCAAATGAAAACAAGATATCTTTGGTATTTTGCGGAGTTTGAAACCTTTACAACATTCATTATATCTTATCAAATAATTCCAACGTGCGTGTGGTTGGTGTGGGTGGTGTCAACATTAATTGACGACGCTTTGAAGTGACGCGTTAGGAAGCGAGGACATATCATTTCGCTTGATTCGATTTCTCCGACCTCGCGTCCTTTCCTCTCGTCCTTCTCCCGCATCCTCAAGGGGTGGAGCTAAGGAGCTAGTAAAGGATGCGAGGACGCACAAATAAAGAATTGAGAAGCACCCCCTGTCACCCCGGCGTTTCCACTTAGACACTGGGGCTTTCAGGAGCAGCTGGTTCGCTGAGCTGAGAGATCAGGCCGGAGTAAAAGGCTCTGTGAGGTAAAATGGGGCAAGACCGTTGAAAGATTTAAAAACAAATAAAAGGACCTTAAAATCAACTCTAAAATAAACCGGCAGCCAATGCAGAGAGGCCAAGATGGGCGTGATGTGCTTCCTCCTGCGTGCACCAACCAGAAGTCGGGCCGCTGCACTCAGGATTAGCTGGATATACCAACGTATAAGGCATTGCAGTAATCCAGCCGTAATGTGATGAAGGCGTGGATTAACATTTAAAAGTGCTGACGTGTCACCATGGGCTTCACTTTAGCCAAACGCCAAAGGTGAAAAAAGCTCGTTTTTACAACCGCACTAATTTGGGCATGTAGTTTTAAGTCGCAGTCTACCTTAAATCCCAGATTGGAGGCAACCTGCTTTTCAAACTGGGATAAGGATACTAATTCTACTACGGAGCCCTTTCCAGCGCTATTTGGACTGAACACTACGACCTCTGTTTCTTACAGTTAAACTTAAAAAAACTCAATGACATCTAGTCCTTGTCTTCCAAACAAGACAAGAGCAAATGTATAGAGTTTGAGTCCTCTTTTCTTAGCGGCATACAAATCTGACAATCATCAGCATAGCAGAGTGAGTATTGAGTACTCAATACTCAATCCTAGCGGAAGGAGATATAACGAGAAAAGGAGAGGTCCCAGAATTGACCCCTGGGGGACGCCGTAGTGCAGTGGAGCTGTAAACATGGCTGGCTGGAGTCATTTTTATGTAATTTACATGTAAAAACCATTTACAACAACTGAAATCATGAATGGCTAAAATCTAACTTTATCTCAGTTGGCCTGGTGTTCACGTGATGTCACAAATTGTAATTTGAAAAAAATCTGTAAATACAATGTAAGTAGATCACAATCCAATGTGGTATTATGATTTGCTTGTTAAGATTAAGTCAGACAGATTCAATTTATTTATGACACAATGCCAACGTGTTAAAAAAATAAACTAGTAAATGGCAACTTTATATATTTGCTATTGGCCATGGCTTTACAAAAACTTTACTAACAAACTAATGTTTGTAGCTATTTTATGTGTGCGCTGTTAGATAGTTGTAAAAAATATTTTAGCAAACCAAAATACGATTATTTTTATTAAGAGAAAGACTGACTGTATTTCAATTAAAGGCCGTTTATTTTAATGTTTTGGTGTTCATACTTTCCTGAAAACATATTTTACATCAATGCAATCACTGTATCATAAAGTGATGTCGTTTTAGCCCCGCATACACCGAATAATGAAGTATGATGCGTCGCGTATTTTGGTAACCCTTTCTGGACCTGAGGCGGGATACAACACTCTGATGTAATCTATTGGTGGCCAACTATTCACAATGTGGGACAAACAGACACTCACGACAATGGTTAATTTACCTGAAACGCATGTCTTTGGACCGTGAGAGGAACCCGGGGAAACCCACCCGAGCACGGGGAGCAACTCCGCCTCAAAAAACAAACTGATGTGAGATGACAGCGCTACCCACTGCGCTTTCTTTTTTAGCCTCATTATTATTTCAAAGAGTAAGTATAAGTATAGCAGCCAAAGTTTTTACCTCGGTGCTGAAAGTCCTGCACGTGTGGTCATGCACGAGTGCGCATGCGTCGTAGCGCAATATGCATGTTAATAAAATATTTACGTAGCAATCATAGATTTGGGGATTTTTTTTATCTATTATGTGGGATTTTCCCCCATTATAGGGTTAATGTTTAAACATTTTGGTACATTAAGGTCGAGTGATAGAAAAGTGATGAAGACGTGTTGAAGCTGTTCATGTTCGCATATCAAATAAAAGTTTTTTTTTAAAGAAAAAACATCGTCATCTGATGCTTTCTGCATTTGAGGAGTTTGCAAAAAACAAGGGTTACAAGCAGAACTATGTATTGCCATCTAGTAGCTTTTATTAGAATTTTCTTAGTATGATAATTATTCTTAAACATTTGTATTACATCATTTATAGGAACAGTCATGGCACTTTACACGCGTTCTTGTGAATTTTAAGTGTACTAATTTCTTGTGTTGGTATTGGCTTCGGCAGAACGTTTTTAATTTTTTAGATTTTCGACCTGCTTTCGTTTTTTTTGTCAAAATGTGACTTTTGGTAGGACTTGTGAACGTGATTGTAACAAGACTTGACAAAACAGGAAGTGACTTATGAAGGCAATGCAAAACACTTTTCAACAAATAAAAAAATTGTCTTCTTTAATAAAAAAAACACATCAGAAAAATGATTGAGATGCTCTTCTGGTGCCAAGCGTCAGAACAAAGCTCGTTAGCAGTAGTTTGGTCAGTTTTGGGCCGTATACACCCGTCTGAAAGATGCAGAATAAAGGAGACGGAGCTTGTACTTGAGCTTTACATTTATTTCTCAAAGGCAATCACATGAACAGAAGGATGACACACTGCAAGGCGAGAGAGCAGAAGACAAATCACAGCGGCGCCGGTCCGGGACGTCCTGCACTCTGGATGATCCTGGATCAGTTGTGTTTTATTAACATGCTTAAACTGGCTTAATCCATGTGGCTTCTTCACACAAGTTCAGCGTCGTTGACCGTTAAAGCTTAAAAAGAATCGATGAGGCGGTAGATTCGTTCATGAGCGGGAACAATCTAATCCAGCAGTGAAAAACAGTCCCTCACAGACTCGTCCCTCTAATTTAACATTATTTTATTTCTTTATACATAATTCATATACATACGGAGAAAGCAAAGCCAGGGCGTTTCCTGCGTCTCTATATACACTCGATTTTAAACGCCGGTACGTGAAGTACATCAATAGAATAAAAGCCTAAATATTTAAACCACAGAAGTTGCCATCATCCACCACAGGCGATTCCAAGGACACGGAACAACTGAAAAGCGCCAAAACAAAGAGTCTCTGTGCAAAAGCTCCGCGCCTCAGTCGCCGCTGCTGATTGGCTGGCTGTTGTAGTCAGTGGACTCCATCTTGAGGATGTAGGGAATGATGCTGTCGATCTGGACGTTACCGATAAGGCCGGCAAAGAACAACTCCTCGGTCAAGGCGGCGCTCATGAGCCGCAGGGCAGGAAGACGCACCAGTAGCTTGGACAGACTGAAGACAAGAGAGTCCGGCCACAAGAGAGTTAACGCCTTCAGACGAGCGCTGGACGAGAGCGCAGACTCACCGGTACGTGTCCTCCGGGTACGCTCTGCAGATGTAGTCCTGCAGCTCCATGTAGGCCTTCTCCTGGAAGCGTTCGATCTGAAGAGCACTGTCCATCCCCGAGTGGTCTGCGAGTGGTCAGAGAGTAAAGCTGTCACGATACTTCCATACAATACTGAGAAGTGTTGATACCGTTTTCGATACCACTGGGAAAAACGAACTATTTTAGGGCCGTTTTCTTCATTAGGAAATAAAAATACATAAGACTGGAACATGTGTCATCTCAAGCCGATAAAGTGCAAAAATAAAAAAGATAAAACCGCATTCTTTTATATGTTCCAGAAGAAAATAAATACTCAACTTAAAAGCTTTTTAAAAGATTAAATTAAAACAAAATGAGCCAAAATGCAAGCCAAAAATGTATGTAAAAATAAAAGAGCACAATATTTTTTTTGTTTTTCCAAAAAGCTGGTAGTGTAGTAGAAGGACAAGAGTGAGTTTATACTGCTGATTGTTGGTCCTAAGCTTCCTTCTGGTGCTTAAAAAATACTACTTTTTTTGTTGTTATTGTTAGATCAAGTCTTTAAAATTAATAAGCTTACTTCTCAAACGTATTAATCTCCTGTTGATACATTGTGATAAGGGTTCAGCTTAAATTATTTAATGAACCAGAGTTGAACAGCAGTATTCATATAAAGTGATTTAGATTTGGGATTTATTTAAACATCATCATTGATCAGCGCATAGACATCAACTGTAAAAAACATATTGTAAAGTGCAAACGTGACATACATAGACATACTGCAAAGTGCAAACGTGCATCACACCATCACTAGGATTACAAGGATAAACTACTAGGATTATTTACATATATTTCTAGTATTATTATTATCTCTCGTTTCTCACTCTGAGGCTCGGTACATGAGGTGTTAGTGCGGTTTAGTAGCAGCGCTTGGATGTTGGATCTTCCCGCATCCACCGGCATCTTGTGCTCATTTGCTTCGAAGCCGAAAAAGTTACAAAACTTGTGAAGACTCAGCAATCACCATCTGACAAAAAGTATCATGAAGGTGAGAGACCGGGATGCACGAAAAGTATCGATAGTATCAAAAACTTTGGGTGTGAGTATTGTAACATTTCAGATTTTTCCAGCACCGATACGTATCGAAATAGATATTTTTGCGCCCTTGGTGAGCATTGGCACAGGGAGGCGGATACGCACCTGGACTGAAGAGCACCACGGCTTTGAGGTACGCGTACTCGTAGGAGTCGGGGCTCAAGCGGCTCATGCTGTTGCAAAACTCCTGCATGCGCCAGATGTGCTCCATCACCTGCTTGACGCGCTCCGGGGACAGCTTGTCTGCGCACACAAACATGGTCAACTAGCCTCACGCTCTACCACATCGCATTCCCACATTATCTTGTCTAGAATACCACCTTATCTTGTCGTAGTATTTCACAAACTTTTTGAAAAACTACAAGTTGGGGCTGGGCAATTCATGGAAAAGTAATTGAAAGCGACATTCAGCACTTATGATCGATTGAAAATTTCCAGGTCAATTATTTAAATTACTTTTCCCTTGAAAAACCACTTCAGCGCGTGGAGTCATATGACGTTACCACACGTTACGTTAGTCCACCGACTATTTTGTAGCTCCTCATCAGAGCGGCTTTTCAGTTTGAGTGGAAAATGTGTGCAAAAAAAAAATTAATAAAATAATCTTTAATTGATCACAATTGTGTCAAAATGTTCAATTAATCGAGATTTCCATTTTAGCCCAGCCATTTCAAAACTTCTATAATCTATATTGGGATTGGGATTATAGAACTACATTAATCTTCTACGAACTACAAACTTCTATGAACTAAAATTGGTGATTAAACACAACAACATAACTACAGATGATAAAGATTATAAAGATTTAGAGACTTTACACTCATATTTCAGCTGTAGAAACGCATCCCTAAATATGCTTCATCCTCACTCCTCAGGCTATGAAACTGCTACTTTGCTTCACTCAAATATCCACACAATGTTAACTGTTGAAAAATAACTAATATCATCATGTTGGTGTGGTTTTATCATTAAATCTGGCTGAGCAGAGGTCTGTGTGTGCGTGCATACAAGAGTAAGGAATTGGATGATGTTTACGTGTGCCTGTGTGTATGATGTGGCTCTTTGCAGCTCTTCGTGGCTCTTACACAGAAAAAAAGTGGCTCTTGGTTTCTGACTGGTTGGCCACCACTGCACTACACGGTTTAGCTCCTCTATATCTCAGTGAGCTCATCACTTACTACGAGCCTACACGACTGCTGCGCTCTCAAAACTCTGGCCAGCTTATAATACCGCGAATCTCTAAAATCTACCAGGGAGGAAGATCCTTTGCATACTTAGCACTAGGTGTGGGCTATATGGGTTAAAATTCATATCACGGTATTTTCTACAGTGTACAGACGGTATCGGTATTATATGACCGATATAATGGGGGGGTATTCTTAATTTATATTAAGTACAAAAGTAAAACGCAAGGGGAAACCTGGAGAAGCAGCTGTCATTTTTAATACCGTATATCTGTTAAAAGTAGTCCAGGCATTTATTTAAAAAAAAAAAAACATTTAAATTAAATGGCCTGCGGTCTATCTTTTAAGTGAGTGCAAGAGGGAGAGAGAAAGAGAGAGACATAGACAGTGAGAGAGAGAGAGAGAGAGAGAGAAAGAGAGACAGTGAGATAGACAGCAACAGTGAGAGAGAGAGAGAGAGAAAAGGGGGGGAGAGAGAGGGAGGGAGAGAGAGAGAGAAAGTGACAGTTTAATTCAGTTTCTTACAACGATTTCTGTATTTGATTAGCAATGTATCTGTGTCGTAATTAAAATACATTTGTTTCGTTATAACTTTTGTATTAAAGCGTTGATATGTGTGTATAAAAGGTAAATTCATGAAAGTCATGTTAATACCAGTATACCGTTAATTACACCCAAGCTATGGAATGCTCTGCCTAGTCCAATTCGAGACTCAGAATCAGTGAGTCAATTTAAGTCTAGACTGAAGACGCGTCTCTTCAACGAAGCATATATTGACCTGTTATAATAAATTACAGAAAACATTAATATATCGTATAGAAAGGCTGCCTAGAATTACAACAATTCCCTTACATATTTACACGTGCGCTTTGAGACAGTTAAAACTGTGAAAAGCACTCTACAAATACTCATATTATTATTATTATTATTATTATTATTATTATTATTATTATTACATAAGGTCTTCACTGCAGAACCTGGACTCTCAGATTCACTCGGTTCTCCTGTTCGCCTGCAGATTGTGAAAAATTGTGACAAACCTGGAGAGACTGAGTTTTTTTCCAATAGTAAAATTGTTGTTTAAAGTAAAAACGGGTCAATAGTTTGACTCAAAAAAGATGATTGTGTCCCACAAACCTTCGTCCAGGCTGGTCTGGAGGTGATTGATTATGGCGGTGAGGATGGTTTCTACATTCATGATGTGGGAGCACTGGGCCAGGCCGAGAGCGAACAGCTCGTTCCAGCAGGCCTTCATCAGCGTGATGCTGTTTTCCGAGCTGAGGAACACAGAGACAATGCTTTTATTAGCCTGGCACAGTACGCAGGTCAAGAAAAGCGGCGCCGAAACCAACCCGAGGGCCTGGAAGGCAGGAATGGAGCGGGCCCAATGCATGGAGAGGAACAGCAGACGGGACGCCGACTCACAGATGTAGTTGAGGTTCAGGAACTCCGGCATGGGCACGGGCATCATCAGCTAGACCACACGTGCGGCACACGGTCAGTGAGGGTCTTCACGCCGGACATCACGCGTCGGGACTGACCTTAAAGGGCATGTGCATGTCTGAGAGCAGCGGCCCCTCCAGCTCCAGAAGCCCCGAGGCCTGCTCCTCCACCCCCACCGCCACAAGCCCCTCGGAGCCCATCTCCTCCCCACAGCCATCCTCCGGCTGCAGCGCTTTAGTCAGCGTGTCAAACGCTCTGCAGAGAGCAGTGTTGTCACAATACTACAAATAGCAACTTCGATACGATACTTAGGAAAGTTTGATACTTCAGGTGTATCACCAGGGTGAAAAACTGCAACAATTTTGGGGTCTTTAATTAATAAAACGGCATTATCTTTTATGTTTTCTAAAAGAAAAAAAAACTTAAAAGCTTTAGAAAAGAAGAAGAAGAATAGAAGCTCTAAATTCTCAAGCCAAAAAAGTATGTGAAAATATGGAATATGTGAACAAAAGGACGTGAGTGAGTTTTCACTGCACTCAACTTTGTTAAAAATATTACACATTTAGAAAAAAATTTTGTATTTGTTTTTAATGCTAAATGCACATTTCAAAAACGTATTAAGTCTTTTGTTGGTACATTGTGGTAGGGATTTGCTTAAAACATTTAATGAAGTTTTAAAGGACCAGTATTTATATAAACTGATTTAATTTTGGGATTAAACATCATCAATGATCAGCACATTGACATCTACTGTAAATACAAGTGCAACTGCAAACGTGCATCACACCATCACTGGGATGATGGGGGGGGTTAATTCTTACCTACATTTATTCAATTGATATCGTCAGATGCGTGTGTGTGACATGTTTTCACTCTGAGGTGGATTGTATTTCAATACGTTAACGGGGCAAAACGTGACTTCAAAACACTTGTGTTAATAATGAAACATCTCAAAATTCTTTTTCCGATCTTACAGCATCAACCGGCCATTCAAGCTCATTTCCCTCAAAGCTGAAAAAGTTCCAGACAAAACTTCTTCTTCAGCGCTTTTTCGATTATTTTAGATTTCGCATACTGCAACACTCAAGAGTATAATTCAAACTAAAAGGTTTAACTTGACCTACTGGCCTGCTGAAATAAAATAAAATTAAATGTTCCTCCATTAAAATTGCATTTAAGTTTAAAGTGCATTCAGAACAGGTGCAAAGGATACAACATTTTCTCTGCAGGTCTTAATAATAGTATAAATAGGTTGCTGTTGAGCTTGTCATCTGACTGACATTTGAGAAAGATTTGAGGCTGTATTTTAATTGATAAAAGGACAGTTGATAAAAGATATACATCTTGCAGAAATATGACTAGAATCTGTCCCATATAAAGTAGCCTAAAACAAAATAGCCTACGTATTAGTATTATTAGAGGTACTTTCTTGCAAGATTTCACTGAACATATCAGACGAGGGTGCGCTCTGCTCCGTCTCTGTGTGCTCATTGTTGCCATTTCTCGCGCGTGCTGCTTTAATTCCTCTTCTAAATAATGCTCTTTATAACAAGGATCAAGTACAGTGGCGAAGTGCAGAGGATTTGAATATATATATATGCATATATATATATATATATATATATAAAAATGATATAAATATATGTATATATATATATATATGTATATATATATATATATATATATAAAAATATTATATATATTCAAATATAGAAAATATATATATATATATGTGTATATATATATATATGTGTGTATATATATATATATATATATATATATATATATATATATATATATACACACACATTTGACAGACTCTAAGCGTGGACTTTTCTTAGTTTTTGCCGTGGCATGTATCAAACCACTGGGCGCTTTAGAGCTGTGATAAAAGTAATAACGTCCGCTACAGACGCATTAGATGAGCTGATCTCTTTAGTTTGCTGCACAAACGGAGTAAGAAGAGAGAGAATGTTCTCTATTAAGAGCCACTGGTGTGAAGTGAATGTCGCGGGGAGCTTGTGATGTTATGCCGCCAATGCTTGCGTGCAGCTCTCGCGGTCTCTTCTGACGTCATCAACTTTCGCCTGTGTTGTTTCGATGATAAAAGTGTTTCGGCCAAAAACCGAAAATGCACTTTTGGGCCATTTATATCATCAGAGATACGTCCGATCTGCGACGCGCTCCTGGAGCGGCGTCCTGCTCACCTGGTGACGTCGTTGGACTCGTCGTGATGGATGTCGGTCACGATGCTGTCGTCGTTACTCATGCTCTCCATCCCGGACAGATCGGCGCTGCTGTCCATCATCTCGCGGCTCTTGCTGAGGTGGCCGAGAGAGGTGACCACACTGGCCAGCGTGCCTAGGTCGCCCTGATTGGAATCGTTCTACAGAAACGTCAGTGTCAGAAAACATCGGTTGCCCAAATAACAAACTTCAACACGAACCTGATCCGGCGAGGAAGGGATTAAAATGTTGTTGTCGAGTTTGGAGAGCGACTGCTGGATGTTCAGCAGCATGTTGGAGTCCAGTAAACTGGAGGATCTGCTTGTGACAAATGGAATGAGAAACCTGGACCAGACTCTGTCGCTGCTTCGCTCTTACCTGCTCGTCTCTTTGTCGTTGACGAACGTCGGCAGGGCGGCGAGCGGGCTGCAGAGGTTCTTGCGGATGTAGATCTTCTCGATGGAGGGCGCACAGTTTGTCGGCTTCTCCCTGGACACCTCCACAGGCTTCCTCTCGCACTGAACCGCTGCGGGTGGAGACACTATTTAACACTAGACCGCCTTCCTGACTCCGTCCACCACATCTGACTCCGCCCATCACTGATAGCCACTTAAAGCGACAGTTCTAGTTCGAGTTTGTTTTTTATAGCGCTTTTCTCCAAACCAGAACAACACAAAGCCGCTATGCGGAATTGGGGGCAAAAAAACCCGAGTCATTAAAAAAACAGTTCATTTTTCATTGTTCATTGGTGTCAAGACTTTGTTTATGACCAGTAGAGCAAGTTACAATCGTGACAGTAGGCAGCAGATAATCAAACACCTGGATTTCACTCATCTTTACAGGGTTCCTATATGTTCTGAAAGATAAAATTCAAACACCTTTCAAGCACTTTCAAGGTCTATGTTCAGCTTTTCCAGCACCCTATAGTGGTAAAATTTATATTTAATTAAAGCTATGTCTAACCACAATCATAACTATTTTTGGGGAACATTTTGTGATATTGGTGAAAAAAAAATGGACATTACATTTTAGTAGACAATCCTAACATTGTAGGCAAAATGTGTATCTAACTTTATTTAAAGTAAGAAATTAGACATCTGCCATTCTTCTCCCTTTTTAACAAAGTGTGTTTTAGTTTAACAAAGTGTAACAAAGCAACAAACAATAAAGGTGTTGATGCTTTCCACTTTCAATCAGACCTGGATCATAGTGATCGCGTCATGTTTATTCACAGACTCAATTATTTTTCTCTCTCTGTCAGTCTCACTCTCAGTCTGATGAATCAAAAGTCGCATGAAACCGTTCGAAAGTTCGGATCCGGGTTTCATGCGACTTTCAAGCACTTCATTTAAAATTCAAGCGTTTTCAAGGATCTGTAAGATCCCTGTCTGGAAAGTGGTTTCCATCATCTCAGCTAAAAGATTGTCAACCTTACAGCTACTTTCAGTGCCGCTGGAGATGTACAGAGGGACTCACAGTCCTGCTTCATGCCGAGAGCGACGCAGCGCTGCAGTCTGCAGTACTGACAGCGGTTGCGGTGGTGCTTGTTGATGACACAGTCTCCGGACCCCCTGCATGTGTACACCAGGTTCTTCCGGATGCTGCGCTTGAAGAACCCTTTGCAGCCCTCGCAGCTCACGGCACCATAATGACGACCTGGGCCAACACAGACACATCCTGAGCGACGATCTACATGGGGGAAACACACCAGCGCCTTACCTGAGGCCTTGTCTCCACACACCACACAGTACTCCACCGGAGGCTTTGCTGAACCCTGCTCTGATCCGTCTGTGACAAACTGAAAAGGAAACACAAATCACATTTCCGGCGCAAGCCTCAATCCTCATATATGCAGCAGAAACCTCCACAAGACCTTTATCCCGGAACCTTGACCTGCGAGCCACCAGACATACGAGTTTTCAGGGATGTTGGTTAAATTAGTTGACAAATGGTTGCAGTCACAGTCATTAGCTCTGTTTAAAAGCACTTTTGAAATACTTATCAAACACTGTTTATTTTTGAGGGGCTAATAATTTTGTCCTCAACTGTAGATGTTTACTGTATGTGGTTTGCTGAGTGTAAACACACACACTTCAGAATAAAATACTTTTTCAGGTAGTAGTACAAGGTCAAAGTTGATACTCTACCGTTGTATTTAATCATTCATTCTCCCCATTTATTTTATATACACTGTTTTTTTTTTTGAATCTGCTGCGTGACTCACATACAGTACACTAGTGCAGGTGATTAGCCCGCGTGATAGCAGCTGCGCTAAAACGCATGTGGTCGTCACGTGCGTCCTGCGTCATCACGCCCACGAGAGGCGCCACAAAATACGGCAGAAGTAATGCAAGATCATCATTCATTCATAATATTTAAAAAGTGGTTTCTGTGAGGCCGCTCGTCCGCATGCGCGCGCATCAAGTGAAACTCAGCCTATTGATCAGAGAGTTATATTAGACAGAATTGTATACATGCTGAATTCAGATCGTGAAGAGGCAGGATCTAGATTGCGATCTTTTAACGATTAATCGTGCAGCTCTATAATAAACTGATTTTTATTCTTTTACTTTACCACATTTTTTAATGTTTTTTGTTCAATACTGTTATGTAACATTACAGTAACTACAGTTATTACAATATTTTACCATATTTTTAAAAACTAAAAAACAAAACAAAAAATTCTTACGAAATTGTCAGGGATTAATTTAATTTACCGTATTTACTCGCCGTTTACTACAAGTCGATCCGCTTATAAGTCGACCCCCTCACTTCAGCTGTGAGATTGTGGTATTCTGTTTAGATCCTCTTATAAGACGGGGGAAAGAAATTACGGTAGATAAAAATGGAAAAAATAGAAATAGAAACCCAATTTTGGGTTTCATATAAAGTCAATTGTCGTTATTTGGGGCCCATTGGGCACTAAAGCGGCGCTGGGAAAAAATGATAGAACACCTGTTCAGATGCTCTTTAATAATTTTAAAGGTCTTTGTCTTTGTCTTGTCATAACTGCAGCCATTTACTTACAACAATCCAGATCTAAAGACGATCAAATGAATAAAAAGCAACAATTTCCTTACATATTTACACGTGCGCTTTGAGACAGTTAAAAACTGTGAAAAGCGCCCTACAAATACTCATATTATTATTATTACTATTATTATTATTAATTTAATCCAATAGAAATAATAAAACCCTGTTTGTTGATGTTGGTATTAATATATTTAAATTATTGTTAATTTATGTTTAAGGTTTAAATTGTAATTGGTATGGCTGCATTATAATTTTAAAGAATTGTGTGAAAAGTGCTCTGCCCCTTTAAGGGGAAAGAAGCGCACGCTAATGCCAACTCTTGGTTTGGGAATAAATACTACGTTTGAAATCCATCGTGTGACTCGTTTATTTGTGAAGCATCACGCCAAATAGAGACTAGAGTCAGAAGAGCCGCTCTTATATGAGAGCCAAGCCGAAAGAGTGTGCGACTGTGCATGCGTGTGTGTGAGAGCGGAGAAACCAGCACGAGACGAGCGGCGAGCAGAGTGCTGCTTCTTTGCTTGTGCCGTTTTCTGAGAGATTTATTTAGTTCACGCCATGAATGTTAATTTATTTACCGCTCGTGTCTCTGCTGTTTATTTTTGTGAGAAAAAGTTAAATATCTGCGCACTGTTCTGAGTAAAATATTTTCTATTTCGGGAGACCCACGTATAGCCCCCGACTCTCAGCCCGAAATTTTAAGGAAAAATTCTCGACTTATAGTCGAGTAAATACGGTAATTAATTTCGTAAGTCGGGGTACCACTGTATTTGTTTGTTGTGCAATTACATTTTCATGCACTTTATTTAAAAGCATTTTAAGAACACAATTGAAATGCAAGCATTTCAGGATTTCAAGACCCCTGTATGTTCCATACAACATGCCTTTCATTTGAAATATTTGTTCCCAATTCCAAACTAGCCACCCTTTTTAATGATATGACTAAAGCTGTTACCTGTAAATTTGAATCATGTTTTTATTAAGTACTTGGTATTGGAGTACTGAAATGCAAGTACTCATACTTGTTTCCCAAAAAAGTGGTATTGGTGCGTCCCTATCTGAAACGGAATATACCATTCCGTAAACTCCGGAAAAAGTCGCAAAATCCTTAAGTTCATTAAATATTTAACTTTTACAATATAAACCACTACTAAAAATGGTATTATTGTTGGAGCCCTAAGAGCGCGGGCCCCCAGAACTGTCCTAACCTTCCCGCCCTTCAAACGGGGGGACCCTAAACAGAGCCCCATCAGGGTTTGAACAGATTAATGTTCCCATCTTCTCAATGTTAAATCATGCTTCGACACAAGTAAACAGAGATAGAATTAAGTTGCAAGTCAAGGTTCCGCTGCACTGATACACCATTATATCACATAAAGGCCCTGTGCCAATCGTGTTGCTGTAAACTTTCTGTTCCAGACCGTTTTAGTCTACAAGGCAAGGATTAAGAGTTTTCTTCTTCCAAAAAAGATGTGGAGAAAGGCCACAATTACGGCACATGTGCTAAACCCCGTGACAGACATGTTACCTGAATCTGTGGTCCTGTCAGGTCCGGGGAGGCGAACAGCAGCTGATTGACGGCCGAGCCGTCGGCCGCGGTCAGAATGACTTTGGCGGGTGAGTTCTCCTGTTTGATGAACAGTTTGTCCTGGTTGGGATAGTCCAGGTTGGCCAGTATGAACTGCTGCTTACCGGCGCCGGCCTGGTCAATGGCTGTGACTATCTGCACCTTACGAGCCAGCTGCTGCTCCGTCACAATCTGCTCAGACAGACAGACAGACGTCAGCATATAGAGGCTGAGCAGCTGCTGCGTGTGAGGTCACGTCACCTGTAGGCCTCCGTCTGCAGACACCAGCTGAATTCTGGGACTTTCTCCCTCCATAGTGGTTATTGCGTGTCGTGTTTCAAACGCAGAGCTCCATGAGCCGCTGCTCAACTATAAACACAACACACGCGTGTCATTACCGCTGGTCTGAAAACCGCAAAGCATTCTACTCACTACTTAGCTAGTGGCAAAAAATATACAGGTTAATAACAAAAGTATTAATCACCAAAAGTATACACAATGTTTTCAATATTATTCAGTTTTTAGTTTATACGTTAATTACTTTTATACACCACATGTTTCCCCTCACAGAAACTTGACAAAGTTTAATTTACTTCATAAAAGTCCAGACACACAATGAATATCACTTCCTGTCTGCAAAAGGTTCTTGTGTAACCAGAGTAGAAAGTACATGAAAACCATACTTTTTGGCGTAACCATACCCAAAGTATGAGTAGCTTACTGTGAAAATTACGTCTTGTATGGATACAAAACAGGACGCGCAATATAATTCTCAAATACGAGATGATTGTGTATTGTAACGGGAGGCAAGTCAGCCGAGACGCTTCCTCTTTAAGTGCTCACGTTATGCTCCTGTGAAAGGCAAGTTCCGCCGCGCATGTATTGCACACAACAGCCTTTTTGGTGTTAAGTTGTAAAACTTTCCCACACCTTATTAATTCGGATTAGTTTGCACTCCGTCATTATTTGCGCTGTGTTTTTTCGGATTAGTTTGCACTCCGTCATTATTTGCGCTGTGCTTCACTCAGCGCCACTTCGCCGTAGCGGTCAAATCGCGACATTGCAGGTGCTTACATTAGGTCACATGACATCAAACAATTCGTCAACAACACAAATAGATTGTCGACAATGTCAATTAATCGGAATTAAGTTTCCGATTAAGCCCTAGGTTCCGAATATAGAAATTAAATGTATCACATGCCGACAGGCAGATTCTGGTAAGCCCGATGAGCGAAAACCCAGCGAGACTGAACAGCGATCTCCACCCGTTGCGCCGGTGCAAAAGATAAAGTCATGCCATCTTGAGTCCAGAAGTGGAATCGTGTTTTAAAGAATGCGCTGAACAGAAAACCCTCCAGTTATTTTTTATGGGCAATTAAGAAAATCCAAGAAATCAAGTGAATACCCGAATGATTCGAACTATTAAAGCAAAAAGTATGTATTCCTAGTTGATAGAAAAAAAGAACAAGCATATCGTTGTGATTTTTTATGAATGTGTTTTAAGAAACACGTTTTGTTTAAACGCTTGAAGCCGCGGTGGAGTGAAAACAATCCAGACAATAAAGCTGAAGTTTGGGCCGAGTCATCGACAGATTAAATATTGTACATTATAAACATGATAAATCGGCTGGAATGGAGGTAATCTGGAGTGAAGCCGCTGTCAGGCTAGCTACAGTTAAGCTAGCAGTCGGCGTGTTTGTGCAAAAGCGACGACTTCGGTAATAAAGGCCGACGCCGGGTCGGTGAGATTGTAAGTCGTGGGTCAGAAACTCGCGGTGATCCTGGAAGATAACGTTAGATCGGTTCCTGTGGGTTAAAGGTCACGAACAAGGGGTTAAAGGTCCACACGCGCGCCGAGGGATTGACACTACAACACGCACTACAGCTCGCGCGCGGGTTCGACTTTACCTATATGCTCGTGTCGAAATCGATTAGTACGTGTTAACCTGCTTGACTAGTCGTTTGGTTTACGTTGGGTCGCTGTCTGTGCTGTTAATCGCAACACGACAAACTATTTCCTCGTTGAACGAATTAGCACGCTAACGGCACACGTCACTTTAAAAGCCATTTAAACCCACGATAGCGTTATAGTTAGAGATTTAACATCTTCCCTTAATCATATCGGCGTGTTATTCGTTCAATGCCGTCGCCGAAATTCAAGCAACGCGCGACATGGTCGCGATATTTCAACCGCTCTCTTGCACTATGCTAACTCGTGTTAGCAGGCCGGCTAACAACGGTGCCGTCGTTTGGCGGAACTGTGCATTCTGAGTGATTGCCGAGCACAGACTGGGTTTTGAGAGGAGAGCAAATTAGTTTTCTTACCCTCGGAGCTCGAGAAACTGTCAGAATTCCGATCTGTTGGCAAAATAAGCCGTTATCTGGCGGCTTGGTGCATATACAGGAGGTCAGAGTTCGCGACCCGCTCGGAGGAAACACACTCGTGTGCGCATGCGCAAAACGCACGCGTTCTGAACATGTCCTGGTTTGATTTTACCAATTGCGCGATGATTAAATATTAAATAACGATCGATCACCAGGCTGATCTTGTTTGAGACATTTCAATGTCATTCTGGGGAAATATAAAATTTTATATATTTTACAATATATTCAATCTATTAAAAAAATAGATTTAATAATCTGTATTGATCTCACAGGAGAACATTTCAGACCAGATACGTATGGAAGGCTAAAAGAAAAAATAAGCAACATGACTTGCATTTTCGTCACGCATCGCTGGATAAAACCTCTGGATTCTTGGTGTAAAGCATCTCAACTAAATTTTGTGCAGTTCACTTCAACATGAACCGATGACCGGGTCTCGAACTCGTCACGTTTACATGTGCGAGTCAGTGCGACTATTCATCGACTCGGCAAAAAATACACTTTCTTTCATTACATTATTTATTAAAATTCATGACAATAATATTAGCACTTAAAACACAACGGTTTCGGGAAAATTACGTTGCCGTAACGGCTGATCACAACTTTTTGTCACAGTCAAATATAAACACGGGTGAACACGTTACATGTACAGTAAATCTACACGCGTTTGTGTGAAACCACTGTTAGACTGCGTGCTCTGATCTTAAATACACCTGCATTATATTACCATTTACAAAATATACACACGTCCCGTCTAAAATCTTACTTTACAAACGTTAATGTCTGTAGATTGTGAAATCGCACTCGCTAAAAAAAAGCACAGAATGTTGGTTATTACAAACGGACGTATTGGTTTACGTATATATTACGTGTTTAAAATCACATTCAGTGCAATAACAATCTCTCCGCAAACTGGTAGAAAAATAAAACCGCACTGGTTATTCCGCTGAAGCCTTCATTTCCCATCTTTCACAGTAAAGCCTGCATTTCCCAGAATGCACCTCCACCACTTCCCCTCCATCAGGACGTGAACCACATTCCTCCACAGCAGGTTATGGGGGTTTAGGGCTGGTGTTAAAGACCGGAAGCTCCGGATCGTACACTATTCCCAATGATAGGAAAAGTGGCATCAAAGAATCATCGCCTCCTGAAATGCCTCGATCCATCTGAAAGAAAGCAGATGAGAAGTGTTCACCGTCCGGTAGCTCAGGTAGTGGCTGGCAGTTTCCATTGAAAATGTGGAACTTGGCACGTCTCAATAAACCCTCAAGAATGTTACAGAAATAAAACTATATTTGATCAAGAACATCGAACACTGGGCGTTGTGTTATTATTGAATTTAAAATTAATCAAAAATGAATCCTGTGGTGTAATGTATTTGAGTAAATGGACTTTGCTACTTAAGTATTTTTGTACTTGTACTAAGTATTCAAAATATAAGCTACTTTACTTGACTACATTTGTGATTGAGTATCTGTTACTCTTTACTCCACTACATTTGAATGGACACTTACTGTTACTTGTTACATTTTGATTGTGCGCGACATGTCGGCATCTTTTTCTACTGAGGTTAATTTATTGAGCGGATGAGGTGATATCGCCTCTTGTGTTGTCATAAGGTTTCAATATTCTGGAAATCACAGATCTGGAATGACCAACGTGTCTTGTTATTGCTGATAAAGTCTTGCATTTGACCTTCATCTGGACAAACTGCTGTCGGCTTTCAGTCACTTTTGAACAGTCCACCATTTTGCAGTCAGTGAAACTGGGAGTTAGGCTGCCAGTTAAATAGGGATGGACAAATAATGAAGGAAATTACACCTGGTGGCAGATTAACACCACCAACTGGGGGGTATCTGAAAGTCTTCTCTAACTTTGATCAGTGTGTTTTCTGCAAAATAAAGGTTTTTGTTAAAATGCCTTGTTTTTTTTTGCGGAAAAAAATGAACTTACTCGTTTTCATTTCTTTTATTCGCAGGTATCAAGACAAGTTTAAAACACGCCACATGAAACACCTATGCATGTTCCTCGTTCGCACCGTTCACTTTAATGCTGTTGTGCTTAAAAAAAATGGATACAAAAGTATTAGGAAGGACGAATGTTTTAATTCGCCGGTGTCAAGATAAAACGTAATCAGCGTATTAGTAGCGCAAGGGAAAAAGCGCGCGCGGATGAAAAGTCTACGGTTTTCACAGGCGCGGCTGGCGAGGCCGCAGTTTTTAACTGGCCATCTGAAAGATCTACGCGTGTTCTTCCTTCGCATCGTTCACTTTAACGCTTTTGTACTTGAAAATGGATAATAAATAATATAAGGAAAGACTACATGTTTCCATTCATTTGTGATCGCTCCTTTTAAGAACGGCAAGCCTGCCGTGGCTGAGCCCTCGCGCACTCGGTGCACTCACACCGTCATTACACTCCGGACTTGAAATGTCAAAAAATGAGCGTCTTAAAATACGCAGATTTTTGAAATTGGCGATTATAAGCACCCTTCAAGTTTTTTAGTTTTGAAAAACTGAAAATAGGGGGTGCTTATTTTCGCGTAAATACGATATTTAAAAAGACACCTCGAACTGTCATCCGCTCGACCTGGGAAGAGAAAGAAAACGGCAACGACAATGTTCTCTGCACTTTATGACCAGAAAGCAGGACAGTATTGTGTGGTGAGTCATTCAAAATGAATAAAACGCACTGAAGATTACATACTCCTGTTGTGTCTGATATCAGATATACCCAAGTTATTCACTGATGTTGGAGGAAAATCGCTTTATGTCTATCATACTTTTAACACTTATTAATGTTAATAGGGTTGACAAGCGTCTTTTCCCCAGACATCCGGGCGGATTTTATAAATTCACGATAATGTTCGGTTTTCCCTCTTCTTCAAACGACTAATACACTCGTACATAGGTTCACAACCCGTGATTTCAATTATATGAGAAAGTAATATTTGAGAATGAAATTGCACGTATCGTTTTGAAACAATGAGTCGACTTTTTTCTTGTATTATTTTTTTTTTTAAAACAATCACATTTTTAAAAACATTTTTTTATTATTCAAAAAAGTCTGACTAAAATAGTTACCAATTTAGGTTTTTACTGATTTTCTTTTTAAGTTAATTGATTATTTTAACTAAGTTATAGTTTAGCAACATTGAAGCACATTAAAGCATGTTCATCAGCCTCCGAGAAGCCTGTCTGAATTTGGTCTCGAATTTGGTCTTTGAATTTCTCTGATTTTGTCTCGAGGCCGCGCTGATTGTCCTCTTTTTTGGAAATCAAAATATATGGTCAACCTACAATTATAGATTATGTATATTGTTATTTGTAGCTTGGAGAGGCCACAGTCATTACGCTACATAACTCTGAGTCTTCCACTGGTTGTAACATAAATTACTGTACAAGTAAAAGGTACATTTTGTTATTTTAGGACGTTAATTTCTACTTCTGTAGTTATTTTGGTGAAAGTAACTTAAAAGTAATACAAAAGTAATGTAATATATTACATTTCTGAGACAGTAATATTGTAATGTAACATTAGTTTTTACAAACAGTAATAAGTAATATGTAACATATTACAATTTCGAAGTAACTTGCACAACACTGTATATACATTGTTAATCAATTATACATTGATACACAATGTCTAATTTTGCCCGCCAGTGTATATATCAATTGAATTACGCTTCGCTGTTTCTCATCATTCTCATCGTCATCATTACTGAAGAATATTCACTGCGTTGACAATTTAAAGTCTGGTTTTGATCGTTCAAGCGTTAATACCGTTAACTGCGGTAATGTTCTAGAAAAGCCGGTCGCTTTAACGCCGCATGCTCGCTTGTGATTGGCTGCTTGACGATAACGTTACCTCTGAGCGCTGGGAATGTCCTCTGCTCTGAAAAGGTAGTACAGTGTGTTTTTGTGGTAGAGTTTAAACTGCAGTTTCTGCGCTGGTCCCGTCTTCTCCTCACGCAGGAAGAAGCCCAACAGCGGCTGAGACTCCAGCGCTGCCACGTCCTGCCGGAGACACGGAAACCTCAGATTAACTACCCGCCTGCGCACTTCTCTAGTTCAGCACAAACCCTCCAGAGTCGCTGTGAAGATTTATTAATAATAAGGGTTAAAAGCAGAGCACCTATAATGGACGAGGGGGAGGAGTTTAGAGAGCGCTTAAGCACATTCGTAATCGGAACACCTTTATTGTCGGAGTATTTATCCATTTGTAGAGATGAGTTTGTCTGGACCGGCATGACACCATCAATCACTGCACCAGAAAGACAACGAATGCGCTCGTGCACTCGTTATTTAGTGCGCACACCAACAAGGTTTCACGTTAAATTTTAGATTTTTTAAAACAAATGGAACATTTTATCATTTTTTTTTTCATTATTAATAATAATAATTACAATACATTTTGTTTGTAAGGCGCCTGTCAGGAGCACTGCACACACAGTATTTTGATGTGAAGAAACAACAGTGTATTAACAACTATTATTCTGAAGTCCTCTGCCACCACAATAATTTAGCAATATTGTGCAAAAATAACACTTTAATCACAGTTTGTGTACTATTAATAAAAATAGCAGTGAATGTCAAGGTATACATTCGCTGACCTTGTCCCACACTTCCTGGTCAAGCAGCTGTCAATCACATTCTCACCAGAGTGAAGTCCGTCCCCACAGGAAAAAAAAAACGAACGAAAAATCCGAAGCGTAAAAAAAAAATTTCAAACAAAAACGTGAAGATTGCAAGCAATAAATAAAAAAACAAACGTAACCGTGCGTGAAGCATGTGGTTGCAAAATAATTTGTGCAGCAGCTCAGTCAGTAGAGCTGGGGTTGGAAACACCAGATTATGGGTTCGATTCCCACGAAAACTGTACAATTTTTACAAATATTAACACATTTTTAATGACATGAAAGTCGCTTTGAATAAAAGCATCTAACTGACAGTACGAAGTAAAAAAAAAATAGGTGCGGTATTGTGCCCAAGACACAAAAATGTTTCAAAATGGGCGCCACTGAGCTAGGTGACATGTTTTCAAGGAAGAAAAAAAAAAATCACGAGAGGAATTGAGGGAAAGCAAAAGAGAACACGAAAAGAAAAGGCAGAGAATTGCACTTGTTCTGTTTTTGCTCAAATTTGCTGCACTCTAAACCTACATGAAACTGCACTCTAAACTTACATGAAACAATATACAATGATATTCATGTTGTTCAAGCAAACAGTTTTTTGTTTTTTTTTGCGATTAATGCGCATCGACCTGGGCCAGTGGTTTTGATAGTCGGGCCAGTGGAAAATTTCCCTTATTGTCTACCCCTGAAAAAGGACAATCTGCGCAGCCTCAAGACACTAAATCAAACAGGCTTATCAACAGAGGTTGATAAATCTGTAAAAGCTTGTTACAAAGCAATAGTCATAGATTATTTTCAAATAAATAGTATGAAATAATGACCTAAATATGAACTCTTATGCTAAAAAATCTAGCTTCAACATTACTTTATATCGTAGTATGAGTATATAGTATGAGATAAATAATATCTCTCAAAGTCTCACAAAGATACTAACTGAAATGTTTATCAATATTCACGTGAGTTTTGAGATCTCGGGCAGCTTTATTACACACTGAGACGTATGGAGCTTTACACACGGTCACTGCACCTCACACGTGTCCCGACTGGGACGATATGTTGAACATTCGTTTGCCGTTATACCCGCATTTTCCGTGCATTACTGCTGCGCTGATGATGATGTGGCCCGCGTCTGCTCTAGTGTTCGCGTATGATCGGCCGCGGTGGAGTTCGTGCACTAGCAGTATTGACACTCATCTGACTCCATAAATCCGCCTCTCCGTCATTCTGTCGCGCAACAAAGCGCGATGCGCAGGTGTGTCGGACCGTACACAAACCAATAGGGTGTCGGAATGATACGCGTTTATACGTCTCATCCAACCACAATCAAGTTCACCGTAACCGGATGGCGCAATTTATCGGGATGTTTTTTTAGATCGATTCAACACGGAAATAAAACGAACCGAAACGAAATTGCAGTAAAGCGGCTAGTTTTCAAAAAGTAACAATTAGAAAGTACAGATATTTGCTTAAAAAAATATAAGAAGTAGAAAGTAAGCGGAAAAATAAATACTCTAGTAAAGTAAAAGTAAGCCAAATTTCTACTTTACTTAGGTAATGAAGTTGTATTACTTCGTTACTTGAAACCTCTGGTTGTAATATAAATTAATGTACTGTATTTACTTTAATCTTACTTCTCCCAGTGTTATTTTGTCTCTGTTAAGTGTCATGGCGTGTCTAATGTTTCTTTATTTCAGTTATTGAGCCAACAAAAGCTTATACTGTAGCACGTCTGCCTACGGACCATTGTTTAACATTATACAAACGCACACGCACATTGAAATATGAAAAAAAAATGGTTGCTTATATTTACGCGCATATTTTAAATTGCCGATTATAGGCAACCTGCAAGTTGAGTTTTTGCTTATATTCACGTTAATACGGTAGTGTCTCTTTTGAAACAAAAACAACATTAAAGTCTTATTTTGGGTACCTATTTAAAATGTAATAAATAAGCATATGTACTTCTGTGTTTAAAGTTCAGAGCAGAGCATTTGTAAGGCGCTATTCACAATTTTAACTGTCTCAAAGCGCACAAAGTAATTAAAAAAGGCGCTTGATAAAGATGGCTGTTGAGAACAGGAGTCTGTCCATCAATCGGTCTTACTTCGCTGGCGGCGTACGTGTACAGCACTTTGTTCTTGATGACAAACCACAGCCTCTTCCAGGGCTTCTTGTGGCCTTTGGCTCGGAGCAGGTATCCGCTCATGGAGGAGTTCTCCGTGTTGGCCGACACCTGTGAGTAAAGCGTCACACGTTACCACTCGCCACCTGCGTCTCCGGGCGGAGACCTCACCTCTTTCAGCGCCGAAGGAATCTTCTTCTGCTTTCTGGAAAAAGCAAACGTTGAACTCCGCCCACCGGGGGAAACGGTGGCATTTGATTGGTCACCTATAGGGAAATAGTTTCTTCAGTCATGCTACACTTCTCACTGGCATTAGCAGACAAATACAGTGATACACCGACTTACGAAAGGCTCGGTTAATGAAACTTTCAAGATAAGAAAACCGTCTTCGAGAAAATTTTGTTATGAAATTTATTCGAGATACAAAAAGCGTGGCTGTGTCTCCTTTGAAGTCTGCCCGTGTGTGTGTGTGTGTGTGTGTGTGTGTGTGTATAAACCTCCGCAGCGACTAGTCATAAAGCAGTGACTAATAGCTAAATGTAAAGTTTAAAGGGTAAATTAGCTTGCCACCTCCTGATCGCACAAAAAAACTTAGCCTGCTAGAATATACAAACACCGGTGCCAGCGTTCTCAGTCGGATTCATGCTAGAGTAATCCAAAACGCACAGTGGTTTTCATCAGTGTTATTGCTTTTTGCATCTTTAACTGTGTGTGATAACTTTTATTCACCTTTAGGCCCAAAAAAGTAACGGAGAAAAGTGGAAAGAAAAAACTGTGAGCTCTTGTCAATAATAAAGCTATAGTTAGATAGTGAGCTCTTATGTCTTATTGTTGAAAAAAAGCAAAAATAAGCAGAAACTGAAAAGTTCCGCTACCTTCACTTTTTCACTTCGGAACACTTTACTTGCTTTTTACATTTTGCCTACGGTTTTTGCATTTCTATTGTCTTGTATTTCAGGTTTATTTTATTGGAAGACACCGCTGTGCATTATGCTTCAGTATTGTTTTTGTTTTTAGTTATTGATCAATTTAAACAATTCTTTACACTTAAACACCTACAGTTTTTGGCTTTTGCATTTGTATTGTATGTTTATTCATTTTTTTTCTTTTGCTTGATTCTTTAAAGGCTGGACGGTGGAAAAATGGACGTACCATATATGTATGTATGTGACGAATAAAATTAGAATTTGATTTGATCAGAAAAAAAAAAAAAAAACGGCATTAGAAAAAGCAACAAGCGATCTCTATTACCCAGAATTGTAGCAGCACAGTAACTTGTGTGTATTCGTCATCCATTGAAAATGTTGTTAGCTGCGTAATTCGAATTATACTGATAACGCGGAATAATTATATTAATACATTTTGTCAAATTTTGTCATAGGTCATAGGTTCCTCTTTCTACTGCCTTTAAAGCATGTATTATGGGAAGGAAAAAGATGACTGTGTTATTAATATTATTATGTTGTGGTTTTATGTTGTTATTATTTGTTATGTAGTAGGGGTGTGAGGAGATCCGATGCTTCTCACGAGATCCGATGCATCTTGTGATATCGCAAGAATTTGGCCCCATCTTTGCTACAGTGTGTGTAAAAATCAAACATTTTTAAAGGTTTCGTGCACAAGTTTCAATTGACAGCGTCTCTGATTGAGTGCGGACTTCTCCCTATGCCCCGCCCACCGCGACAGCCCACACTACAAGATCGTTTGTGATGATATAGCGAACGAGTTAAACTTTAATAAAATGTGTTTCTAAAATAAAACCGATTATTTCAAACTGTCATTAGTTGCACATGTGAGTTTAATCTAACGTGTCTAATACACGTGTATTACATTAATACTGAAACGATTCACTCTCGCTGCAGTAGAGCAGAAATGTGAGAGAAAAGCAGCTGATTACTGCAGTAAAACTCATTCAGATGATGTGAGTCTCACCAGCGACATCGTGAAGAGAAAGAACCTCACGTCCTTCACTTGTTCTAGACAATAATTGACTGGACACTTTCAATAAATATGTTTTTTATTCTACATGTTATGTTATGCAATGGTATGTTCTGCATTGCAACATGTAATACAAAATTTGAGGTTTTTAGAGCTAAATGAACACAATGAATTTAATCATAATGAAGTACATTGATGTTGAGTTGAACTTGATGCCAAAAATATTCTACTATTCTTTGCAAGTTACTGGAAGACTTGCCTTTGTCTATAAATACATATACATATGTATATACATACATATATAAATTTAGCGTCTTTGCGTCAGTCTCGGACTAAGAAAAGCGCTATACAAATGAAATTGAACTTGAACTTAAATAGTGTTTAATGACTGCACTTAATAGATTTTCTATACTATTGACAGTTAACAATTTTTGCCCGGCAATTTATGGCATCATATTTTGTATGATCAATATTATGTTGGTTGTCTGGTTATTACTGCATGCAATTGGTGAAAATAGAAAGAGTGAAATGCATTAACAGATTTGACCGTTTTAGTTAAATTAAACACAGATAAAATATTGCTCTCCTCATATTTTAACAAAGATTTTTTTTATTTTACAAAAAATCGAAATCTCGTCACGTCTCGTTCTCGTGAATCTAGTGTCTTGTCTCGTCTCGTGGGAAAAGTGTCTCGTCCCACACCTATTATGTATATACGTACATGTTTGAATAAATAGATAAATCATGTAATCCGTGCCAAGATTTTGTGAATTCGTACAAACATTTTTTCTAAATGACAAAATATTTTTAATAAATGTAATAACAACATGTTACATGGCAGTTGTTCAGTTTGCCCTTTGGCAGGTGTTTATAAAGGCACAGTATATAATGATAGTCGACAATCTCACATTGTTCTCGTAAAATTTTTTCCAATTGTCAAAAACAGTGACATTGCCTGTCTCCGTGTCCTCGGTGACGTCATCAGAAATGTCCGCATGCACAATATAGAGTGTAATACGCAGACAAGTGTGTGAGTTTTTTTGCAACTCGGGACGTAATTTTTGCGGCGGCGCATTTTGTTACTCGACATTTCCATTATCTAGGATATTTGACACTTTTAAGTGCATAAAACTAAAATTATGAATAAAATATGTTGTTACTTTTACAACACAGAGGATCAAATAAACTACATACAACGTGATAGAGGTGATGAAACTGATGCTTTGTGATTAATAAATACTTGAACCTAAATACCAAAGAATGCAAATGCAATAAAAACATTTCGAAATAAATTAGATGCAACAACAACGAAAACTGGAAATACAAAGATATAGTTTAATTTAACATTTAATTTAAACTAATAAATAAAACTATCCAGACATTCTGGGAGTTCAAGACCATGATTAATCTCATTAAAAATGAATTATTTCAAACGTATTTCAAATTATTTAAAATTTGATGAAAGGCTGAGAAACTTGATGTGGTGAGGCTGCGTCTGAATGTGACAGACATAACGCGTCAGATACTCAATGTTCTTTGGGTAATATTCATGATAGTAGTTTAATCATTATTTTGTTTTAATAGCAGTTTAACAGTAAGTCTGAAAGATTAAAGTGTAAAGTAAAAAAAAAAAGAATAAAAAAAAAATAAAGAAAGCCGTGTTAGCATTGTACTTCAAAAAAGCTTTTTTTAAAAAAATAAACGGTAAAATAATTGTCTTTTTTCATCCCCGCTGCCTTATTAAATCTTGCTTTTCGTTTTTGATGCCCAGATTTAACGAGGTAATTTGGATAGACGTCTCTAGTGTACAGGTCGCACGTGTAACCGCACGTGTATTAACAATATTGATTGGCTAATAGATTTGTCACTCAAATATCAGAGGCGGGGAAAAAAATGCAGCCTCCTGAGGTTTGGTTATCGCGGGAGTTCGATATCGATTCAATAAAGGTTAATCGTGCAGCCCTAATCAAGGATATTCGTAAGTCGGTGTACCACTGGATATAAAAAGCTCGGGGCTTGACGTGGCTGCTGTACCTTTGTGCTGTAGTTTGCTGTAGCAGTGGTCGCACACGCGGGCCGGCTGGTTCTTCAGGTATTCCAGGTAAAATTTGTTGGAGGAACACGCCTGGCACACCACCTGTGTTGAAGCAGGTGTGTTGTTAGAGGCGGCGGCGGTTTGTTTGTTCGTCTCTCACCTTTCCGCAGGCTCGGCAGTGGTGACGCCTCCACGTGAGCGTGAACTCACACGTGCACATCATGCACATCGTCGCACGCAAATCTGGAATCCAGATGGGAGCTTTAGATCCGAGCGGACCGTCATCGGAGACGCCCTCCATCTGCACAGGAGTCGCATGCCTTCAGTCATTCACAGTGGCTAAAATATCACATTTTTGTAATTGCTAAATGTTTGAACATGAAAAATGTATTAGTTACAGCTATTTAAAGTTTATTTCAACTGTACATGATATGGGTGTGCATGTTGTCCTTCCTTGTAAGGCGACCTTGGGGGTCTCGAAAGGCGCCAAATATATTGAATGCAATATTATTATTATTATTATGATAATTATTATTATTACGTCAAAAGTAAAAAAAAACAGGCTTTTTGTGTTTACAATCAACACACACACCTCAAATTATGAAAACTGGGTCTAAATACGTGTATTGTATTTACATTACATGATTGTAATTATTTGTGTAAAAGATTATTAATATTATTATTATGTATCTTGTGTTATATTTAAACCGTTTTCTTGCCTTATATTTTGGACCATATTTTAATATATTGTAGTTTATTTTTTCAATTCACTTTATTTCATTTTTAATTTATATTGATTTATTCTGAGTGGCTTATTTTACCATTTGTCTCATCTTTCATTTTGCACCAAATGGAGTAGCAATACTAATTTCATTAATTAGTGTAATCCTGTAATGTAATCCTGTGATACAATGACAACAAAGGCATTCCATTCTATTCTATTCTTTTCCTATTATATTCTTATAATATTATATTATTTTCATATTATGATAATATAACATTCATTTTTGGAATATAAAAATTAATCCTTTATCTGAATTCATGATATTGCTTGGCTCATGAACTACACAGTCACACAAGACGAGCATCTATGTAAAAAAAAAAAGTACAGACGGACCTCTTGGCTTCGACTGGAGAAGAAGGAAATCTTCTTTCTGGTGTAGTCGTCTATTGCCGTCTCGATGGCTTCGAGCCACTCGTCTCTTTCTGTGGCTGAGCTGTGAGTATAGAGAACAGGCAGACATGACGGGCACTGCGATTCCTCGGGAGCATTTCACCAGTGTGCGTCTCTTACTTGGCTGAGAGAATGAAGGAGCGCTCCACACTTTCAATGTTTAACTCGTTCTGATAAGCCTCTTGGCTGGGTTTGCTCACCTGTCAAAGCCGTGTAAGAAGTTACACCTGTGTGTGTGTGTGTGTGTGTGTGAAGGAGATAAAGATCAGACCTTCATGCCAGCCAGAGACAGCATGCAGTTGACTTTATACTGGCCAGACTGGACCGGGGTTGTGTACAGGAGAATGTCATTGAACTGGAGGAGATTAATGAAACGTATTTTACAGTAAAAAGCTTTAGTAATAAGTACTACTCCAATTGCTTGAGGAAACTGTGCAAATAACACAATGATATGTGACGAGTGTTGCGATTGATGCGTGTGGGGAATGACGAGTGTCGCAAATGACAAGTGTCACGAATGACCAGTGTCGCGTGACATGAACGTCTACATTCGCGTGTCGTGAGTCATTCATTGTAGCATGTCATGAATGACGAGTGTCGTGAAAGATGAGTGTCACAAAAGACGTGTGACGCAAATGACAAGTGTCGTGAACAACGAGTGACGTGAATGACAATTGTCGCGAATGATGAGTGTCGTGAATGATGAGTGTCGCATGTCGTGAATGACGAGTGTTGCATGTCGTGAATGACAAGTGACGCATGTCGTGAATGACGAGTGTCGCGTGTTGTGGATATCAAGTGTTGCGTGTTGTAAATGATGAGTGCAGCAAATTAAGTGTTGCGAATGACAAGTGTTCTAAATGTCGAAAATGACTAGTGTCATGCGTGTCTGGAATGACGAGTGTCGGGTATGATGAGTGCCGGGAATGACGAGTGTCGCGTGTCATGAATGGCAAGTGTCTTGCGTGTCGAGTGTCGTGAATGACGAGTGTGTATTTCACTGCAGAAACATCACCTCACATGCAGTAAAACAGGTTTCTCACCAGGAAAAACATCCGGGGCTGCATCACTTTCCTGGAGAGCTTCATCAGAGTGCCTTCCTTCAGGAAAACCTGCACGGACCAACTTTTAAAAAACCCGCCGTCTTCAGATCTCTAATCAAAGATCCACTCGGACACCTTACCCGACCCGGCTGCACGATTTCATGATGGCCGTTCAGACTGTACTGGACCTGCATCAGCTTCTGGAAGTTGTCCTGAAGAAAGCAAACAAGCAAATCAGGCGCGTGTTCGGTAGTCAGGCCGTTGAAACCGCGTGACGGCGTCTCACCCCCTGCTTCATGATGTCGTTGGCATGGTTTGCCACTTCCTTAACCACGCTGAGAGCGGCTGGGCACAAACACACACGTGAACACACCAGTCACTATAGGGGAAGCGGAGTGGTCTTACTCTGCGTGTCCTTGTAGTCAGATGAGTCTTCCGGAAGGTTCTTCAGGTAGTCTGGGAGAGAGAGAAGAGAAGCCAGCGTGAAGCTACGTGTGTGGTGGCACTGGCGTGTCAGTCGTACCCGTGAGCAGGAGCTGGTACTGGGGGATCCGCTGCACGGGTTTCAGCAGGTAGTGTTTCAGGGCCAGACTGGCACAGCGCGGACTCGTCTGGCGAACACGGAATACGTCAGGGTCAAACACGGAGAAAAAGAACTAGCTAAAAATAAAAGCAGGCTCCCAAATAATTCATATGACAGAAACCAAGCTTAATTGAAACATTTTACTGGTTATATTATTGGCAACATACCGTAATTCTTGCTTTTCACAATTTGAGAACAAATCAAAAACATTTTTTTGATAGCAAACAATAAATAGCAATAGACACAAGCCATATCTTCTAAACCAGGTGTGGGAAAACTATGGCCCGGTGGCCATATGCGACCCTTTAAATGTTTTAATCAGGCCCGCCGTACTTGTAAAAGTACGGTTAAAGTCAGATATGTTTTTTCTATGTAAATCCAGCTAATTTCTTATAAAGGTTTTTTTTTTTTTATTTAACATGTTTTAAAACGCGGAGCCATAAACACAAAATGTACGTAAAATAATTGTACTAGTGTATTTTTTAACATTTAGTTTTACATTGTCAGTCTATGGAATCAGATGGCAAAAATATCAAACGTAAATTTCGAAGAAACTAAATTTGAAAATTTTTCAAATTTTCTCGTCCGTTTCATTTTTTTTTTTGTTTGGACTTCTGCCACCAGCTTCATGTGGGGGCCCTTACTCTGATTGGCTGGTGAGAATGCGATTGACAGCTGCTGGACCAGAAAGTCTGGCCCTTTTGTCAAATGTTAGAACCCAGTGTGGCCCGCGAATCAAAAAGTTTGCTCACCCCTGTTCTAAACAGATCTTAAATAAACCTAAAAATTAAATAAACTCTTTCATGTTGACAGGAATCATAAAACCCTTCTTGGTGAAACATTCTTAAAAATGTCTGTTCAAATATTTTCAGAATAAAACTGTCCTCTGATTGATCACATTCGATTAAAATATGCTTTATAGACAAGATCTTCCAGCAAAGTGTTACCTCTTCATCCATAAAAAAATATAAATAATTTGGGAGTGGCCAATTCGGCATCTCATAAAAACAACTTGATTGTTTCTATCATCACAATAGTAGTGAATTATTTTATTTACAGATGGGTTTGAAATGTTTAACACGGTTCTTGCTATAAATACCAGCCTCTAGAAATACTGCATGCAAAAGCTAAAAACTGAACCAAAGCATCGAAAGAAGCCAACGCTTTTTATATCTTCTGTACCTCAAACTGACGCACGACGTTAGCAAACGGAGGGTTTTTCCGACACTGTTCGTCCAGCAAAGCCACGTTTCGGTCAAACTCTCGGATATAAGTAGAATACATCTTGAGGTACGGACCCTTCTGGACGAAGATATCGGCCAACCTCTGATGATCAGACCT
Organism: Paedocypris sp. Pulau Singkep; assembly: GCA_017309775.1. Taxonomy (NCBI): domain Eukaryota; kingdom Metazoa; phylum Chordata; class Actinopteri; order Cypriniformes; genus Paedocypris; species Paedocypris sp. Pulau Singkep. Next base: position 622,986 of record MU204345.1, on the reverse strand, counting down.
GAGTCACAGACAAGCACAGAGTTACAGTGTGTGGTGTGTAACGTAAAGTGTGTGTGTGTGTGTGTGTTACCAGTGAGCCACACGCTCCTCCAGCTCCTTCAGCAGATCTTTGTTCAGTTCGTAGAGTTGAGGCAGATAGTACAAGATCTGATTCAGCACCTTCTCCTCCACCAGCGGTTTCACGCTTACACGAGCCGCTTTCGCCACAGCATCACGGAAATCCTGAGCGGAGAATGTGCCACGTCAAATTTGGAAACACAACATATTCGGACAACGTTAAACCATGTGTTCTCTTCCTTTCTCTCAGTACAACCTCCCCTTCCTCACACACACACACGCACGCAGCTGTCGAGGGTCACGGTCAGACACATGGTGCACCGGAGGGTGAGTGTACTTGTCGTTTATAACACATTGTCTGTTCCGAATGTTACTTTGCTTATGATATTTGTTACTAGTATTTTTGGCTACTTTGCACTTGTAAGTCAAACATATAAGCAACTTTTACTCTCTACTTCAATCACTTAATTTAAGCACTTAAGTTAAAACGTTTAAGTTGTACATACTTGATTTGATTTGACCACATTTGTAATTGTAGCATGTACTCTTTACTCCACTACATTTCAATGGACACTTACTGTTACTCATTACTAGGGATGTCCCAATCCAACATTGATATCGCAAATCAGGCCATTATTTGGTACACATTTTTACAGATATACTTTTATTGTATTACAGGAGTTCATTTTGCACAATTGAAGCACATTAAAGCTTCTATTATATATATATATATAGCGTGTGCCAATCAGTTCATGGACGTGGATAAAGACTGGGGGATCGTTGACAAAGTCAGCACAGTTGGCACGCACAGTGCCCCGAGTATGGTGGCCACGGGGAGGCTACTTCCCTTCGAGCACATCCCCTGCGTTGCGCACGTCATGCAGAGGGCTGTCGTCATCTCCCTCCGAGAAGGTGGATTAGAGGCTGCACTGACTAGAGTCCGTAAAGTGCTGGGACATTTCAGGCACAGTCCGGCCAACTCGGATGAGCTGAACCTCCAGCAAGCCTCGCTCGGGCAGGATCAGGAGTTCCTCGTGCAAGACGTTCCAACGCAACTTTCGTAACAGGGAAGCGCTCCAGGCAACACTGTCTCAGCAGAAGCACTGCCTGGCCCTCCCGACCAGCGCCGACTACGAGAGACTGTCCAGGCTGGAGGTGTGGACTCAAGTCATGTGACTTGGAATCGAGTCAGACTCGAGTCAGGAATTCGGTGACTTCAGACTCGACTTCACAAAATATAAAAAGACTTGCGAACTCGACTTGGACTTTAACACAAAAAATTTGGACTTTCACTTGGACTTGAGCCTATTGACTTGCAAAGACTTGCCACTTCGCTTGAAAAGTCGCTACTTCTGTTTGCGTTTATTTGCGCACGCCAGCGCGCGCCTGTGTGACCGTCGAGAGCATGCGCGCACAGCGTCCAATCAAAGTGCTGCCGAGTGTTTTGAATTTTGAATTCAACCACGTTCAATGCGAGTACAACAACAACGTGAACGTGTTGGTAAAATGATACCAAAGATAGTTTTGTTTGGCTGTAAAATCACGAGGTGAACAACAACAACAACGAGTTGCAGTGTGTGAAACATGCGAGTCGAATATTGCAAACGGAGACGCCACAACTTCCACAACTTTGTTCGACACCTGAAGCTGCTCAAAGGTAAATTTTGAATGAACGTCAAGACTACTGCATCTTATCAGCTAAGTGACCTACTAGCTGCGTGATTATATCAATGAGGCTGTACATTTCCTCAGCATCACCTGCCAAACGCTAGAATCTGCACAACTCCTGCTGCACACACGTGATTGTGGCTATACACCACCACACACCCTACAGCACACAAGGAATTGTGACATCTCTCTCTTTCTTTCACTCTCTCTCTCTCACACACACACCCACACACACACACCTACACACACAGTCTCTGTGTTAAATGTGTTATTTAATGTGTCGTTTTCTTTTTTAAAGTGGTGACATGTTTAAAAAGGTTTTGGTTATAATTTTGAAAGGAGTAAAACAGACTAAAATGAAGCTGTCTGTAGGAATCATACAAGTACTGTAAGTGTTATGATGAAAGCATGGTTATTGATTTAAGGATGTGTTTAAGTTTTGAAACATAACTTCAGGTGAAGATCATTTCAGATAGTCCAGTTTTTCAGACCTGTTTTTCTTGTGCAATATTCTGGGGAGATTAGTGATGTGTCATGTGTATACGATTCATTCAATGAGAGCTGCATTTTTTCAGAAAATATAGCTTTATGTGTCTGAGCAATGTTTTTTCATTTAAAAATGTTATTTTGTTAGGTGAACGAGGTGATATTGCCATCTGCAGGATGCTGAAAGTACTGGATGCTATTTATAAGCTAAATAAAGTGACCGTGAACTAGCGGTTGCACTTTGTTGCTCATTTTAGTTTGATTGAGACTGACTTTTTGTTCTTTTGTTATCTATTATGTTCATCCATTTTGCATCATTGAAGATTACATTTGACATTTGTTTCCCAATCATGACATTTGTTAATCATGCGTTTGTTTTTGGATTTGCCACATTTTGAACTGTTACTTTGTTTACGCCAGGTACTTTAGCTTGAATTGTGCTACGTGGTCTCTGGAGGAAAACAGAAAACATTTGTGTTTCACGGAGAATCAGTAAAAACGCTACTTACAATGTGAAGCAGTTTCAGGACGTCCACAAATCTGTAAAGACACTCGAATGATTAACATCTTCATGGAACGGCACGTTTCTTCTGAAGACACAAGAGGTTCTTACACTTTCTCCGAACTCATGATCTCCATCGCGATGTGGACCACCTTGTTCCTCTTCGCCTGCTCTACCTCCTGGAGACCACAAAAATGCCGGAGGAGACTGGCACCAGTGAGCCGGGTTCTCCCCAGGGTTTTTCCTCGTTAAAGAGGTTTTTTTACCTGGCCGCTGTTGCGTATGTGCTTGCTCGCTGGTCTTTGTCTTTGTCTTGTCATAACCGCAGCCACTTAGTTAACACCAACAATCCAGACGACAAATTGAATAAAAAGCAACATTTCCCTTACATATGTATATGTGCGCTTTGAGACTGTGAAAAAGTGTAAACTGTGAAAAGCGCCTTACAAACACTCATTATTATTATTATTAATAAAAACAGGACAATGTGTTTTTTGTAAAAAAAATTTATAAATAATAATAATAATAAAACTAAAATTTGAAACACGTTTTGCCTTTTTTGTCAGCTGAAAACAAAATAATGTCTAAAACGAAATTACATAAAGATTAGAATGTCTGTTTTTAAATATAAGTGTAAGTAAATACAGTATTGTCTTTATCTAATCCCTATGAATCTACAGTGGCGGCTTGTTGAACATATTTCAATCTGACAAACAAGTTGCGTATTTGCAGTTGAAACGTCTAAATAAGGTCGAGTCTTAGTTTTAACAAGTCCATTCAAGAACATTCAAAACACCAGACTGAGACAAGATCAATGAGACAAGCAAATGTCTGTCATTAAACACTTTCACCTGCTGCTATTTAGGCACAAAGTAATCACTCTGAGCTTCTGATCATAATGAGCCACACCTGGGTGACACTAGCGCGGATCTCCGGGTCTATTCATTGCATTTTCACCGAACCGAAAGTGAAAAAACTGCAACAGTGATTAATGGCGTTATTTTTTTTTTTACTCAATTAAGCACTTAAATTAGTGCGTTAACTAGTTAACTTTGACAGCCCTAAATATATAAATAAAATAATAATAATAATTTTATTATTATATAATAACAATATATAATTATCTGAAATCACTGTGTATAATATGCAAATATTCATCTTGAAATCCAGCAAATTATTAGGCCTCTTCATTCATTTCTAGGTCACAGAAGGTCATTGTCGTTGAGCTACTGACGCCGAGAGAATTTTAACTTTTGGCGAACTTAAAACTCGTGTTTAGGGTTACTGTTACTGTATAAGTACCGTCCTGAGCAAGTCAATTGACAATTGATTTTCAGTAATGTAATTGAGTAAAATGACTTTGTTACTCAAGTATTTTAGGCTACTTTGTACTTCTATCGAGTATCAAACATTTTACTTTTACTCTCTACTTGACTACATTTGTGATAGAGTATCTGTACTCTTTACTCCACTACATTTAAATGGACACTTACCGTTACTCGTTACATTGTGATTGTGTGATCTTCCTCTAAATCACGTAATATTGCGGTGTCACTTTTTTGCCCATTTGAGTTTGATTGACAGTGACTGACTTTAATCTATTTTGTTCTGCCATTTTGAAACATTGAGGTGTTACATATTACATTTCTATATTAGGAAATAAAACCTAATAAAGATTTTCTATTTGGTGTTTATGAGCCTAAATTCAGTATGAGTAAAATACTCAAGTTCTTTTAATATTGGAAACTGTACGACGTTTACGTAAGTCTTCTTGGAATTGGTGACTTTTACAGCAAGGTAATTTTTACAGTAAGGTATCTGTACTTTTACACGAGTATGGTTTACAGGTACTCTCTACTCTTGTGAATAATTTGTAATGTTCTCTGATTGGTGTGTGTTTGTTTGGAGAGCAGGACCTCCTTGTCTCTGGAGCGGATCAGCTCATCCCGGCTGGAGTCTGAACTGTGTCCGTCCTCGTCGTCTTCATCAGAGCTCAAGCCATCTTCTGACGCCGAGCGTCTGCTGCGAGACATGCCACTGTTACAGATGTGCTGATCACATTCGTCAGCGAAACGATACAGATGTATGACGCACATCACATGACCTTCTGAACTCACTCACACGACTCACATCAACTCACAGATCTACACAGAGTCTTACAAACTCAATTTACACAAACTCAAGTAGTTTAAACGTGACGACTGGCAGTTCTACCGAGTTCCAGAAGCCATCCAGCTAATTTCTCTTTTGTGTTTAAACGATAAGCATTTTATCATCTCACTCTCCGTCTCTCTCTCTCTGTCTCAACGTCTCTCTCTCTCACTCTTTCTATTGCTCTCTCTCTGTCTGTCTCTCTCTGTCTGTATGTCTCTCACTCTGTCTGTCTCTCTCAGTCTCTCTTTCTATCTCTCTCTGTGTTTCTCTTTCTGACTCTCCCTCTTTCTGTCTCTATCCATCTCTTTCTAAGTCTGTCTTTTTCTCTCTCTGTGTCTCTTTCTCTCTGCTCTTTCCATCTATGTCTCTGACTCTTCCTCTTTCCTTCCATCTTTCTGTCTCTATCCATCTCTTTCTCTGTCTGTCTCTGTCTCTCTCTCTCTTTCCGTCTCTCTTTGTCTTTCTCTTCTTTATCTCCCTCCTTCTACTATCTTTTGCTAGCCTTTCGGCTCTTTCTTTCTTGATAGATGCAGGACAGAGCAGCTCTTGTCTACGGCTTATATAAACTCACTCGCTAAGAGACTCACACACATGCATAGACAAAACCTCAAGTGCTCCCTCTCTCTCTCTCTCTCTCTCTCTCTCCATTTTTCTCACACGCACACACACACGCACGCACGGACACACACACACAAGACAGTGTTTGGATTTCCTGTCGTACCTCTGCAATTATCATGAGTTATTTAAAATATGACTGATATTCTATTCCAAGCACTCGAGCTGTAATGTGCCATAATCATTGAAGATACCGGACCGAAAAGTGTTACACTATAACTACTTGTACTTTACAAACAGATTGAATTGTTCATTCTCTAATATACCTTGTCCCTTTAAATGACTCACTTAACAGGTAACGGTTGTTATATATATCACAACATGTTTGTTTTTGTTTATATAGAAAAAAACATGTGTGTGTTTGTGTGAGAAATGAGTGAAAATACTGTAAATTGTTCGTGTGTGTGTGTGTGTGTGTGTGTGTTTGCTTGTGTGTGTGTGTGTACACATACATATATTATATATACACATACATACATTAAATATCCTTAAATAAAGTGGATGTTTCCACTGAAAATCCACTGATGTTATTAATTAGTTATTAATAATATTTAATTTACTTATTTTCTTCATTTTCATTGACATTATTCACTCTTAGTTTTTATTCACTCTACAACAACGTGAAACTCTTAGTTTCACGAATAGCATTCATGATGGAGTTGTAACGTATTTCACGCGACTCTCTATGGTAAATAACTGACAGAATATTGCAGGGATCTTCAGCTCGACATTGCGTCGATGTGTGTGACCCAGGCATGGGTTCGGGTTCCACACCGAGGCGTGTCGCTAACGTAAAGCGTCACGGCTAATAACGGTTTCCACGTGAGGGCGGTTTTTGTATCCGCCTGTTAGATGACTGATGCGCGGAGGAAAGACCGAGCACTGGCCACTGCAGACGCTTCCTGCGCTGACGCTGAAAATAACCACAGGAAAACGGGCCGAGCCGAGGCTCACAAGCGCGAGTCACACGCTACAGCGCCGCCGCCGCGGATCCTAAGGGTTGATCCGTCTGACTTACAATCTCACTAACAGGGGTGTAAGGTACTTGAGTAAATGTACTTCTTTACTTTACTTAAGTATGTTTTAGGCCACTTCGTACTTGCACTAAGTATCAAAAATATAAGCAACTTTTACTCTCTACTCCACTGCATTTGTGATTGAGTAGCAGTACTTTTCACTCCACTACATTTAAATTGACACTTATCGTTACTCACTACATTTTGATTGTGCGCGACAAACCGGAATCGATTTATATCGCGGTTAATTTCTTGGGCGGACGAGGTGAATATCGCCATCTTTAGGCTGCTGAAGGTAATGGACGCTATTTGTGAAATAATAATTAGAAACCACAAGAACGCGAATTAGGGGCGTAAATGTGTTTAACTAGCGACACGACTAACGCCAGTGATGAAGCAAACACAGCAAATCAAGAGCTGGACGATCGTCCATAGTCTTATTTGAATGATATACTTTCTTTTGTCGAAAATAGAACGTCTCTTACAAGATGCAGATGCAGGACAACTAAAATTAGTGCTTTTAAAAAAATCGAAAAAAGTCAAATTTGCTGATTCACATTGCGGTAATTTAATGTTAAAGTGATTTTTTTTTGTCACGCTAAACTACACAGATCTTCTCTAACTATACAGTGGTGTTTGTAAGCATAATGTTACAAATATTAACATGGCAAAAATCACTGTGACATGACTATATTTTCGCCTAATTTTTTTGTGTGCAACCAACGTGAATAAACGAGTATAAATACGTAGTTTAAGTGCACTGCATCTCTTTGTATAATTGTAATGCAGAGAAACTGTCCTAATCACTAATGAAGCAACTCAAACTAGACCTTGAATACTCAGAAGAGGAAGAATGTGTTTGAAAAATGTTATTATATATTATATAACTAATCAGAATTGTATTTTTTTTCTACTTGCAAATTTAAGTGATTGACACTGACTTTTTGTTCTTTTTATCTACTTTGTTTTACCATTTTTCAATTAGTATATATTGGCATATATTGAGTACGAATAAAATACTTCTTAATACTTAAGTTATTTTAAAATTGGATACTTTGCTACTTTGACTCAAGTCTTTTTGAAATTGGTGACTAGTTACTTGTGATGGAGTAGTTTTTACAGTAAGTATCTGTACTTTTACTCAAGTATGGCTGTCTGGTACTCTTTACACCACTGCTTACTAACAACGTTTCTTTTTTCAGTCTAACGCAATTACTTTTTCCTCCGTTACAACGCTGTGATTGTTACTAACAAAAATGCTGCGTTACTTCAATTGTGGTCACCGAAATGGTTTTCGTGTCTTATCCTCTGGTGGGTGTGTTCGTGGGGCGGCTAAGATTAAATTTACCATTTACCACCTGGAAGTATTGCATTTGGTCTCATACAAGCGCTCGCCCAGCAAGAGTCAGCGATGAGCCGAAGAGATGGCCACGGAGTTTTATTTTTCTAGTTCTTTACATCTCATTTTAAGGTGCACTAGAAAGAGTGTACATTTTTGTTATTGTTATTTAATTTTGGTACATTGTTAAGTATTACATTGAGAGCAGAACACTTCTTTTGAACTGTTTATTTTTGTGAATTTTATTTATTTGTTTTTGTTACATTCCTTAAGAAGCATAATTTATATTTTAGACGTATTTGTTGGCTATTTGCAGTATGTGCAAATATTAAAAGCTTTTGGTTATCTATTGTGTGTTTTTATTCACTATACTAATGATAATATTTACAATACTATTTTGAAATTGATAGGTGTCTCTCACATTGTCCCACAACAATATTACAATAGTGTAGATTATTGTACAGTGCTTTATAATGCTATTTTTTAAAATTTGGTGTATATTTCATTAATTTAACAGGTTTAATATTGACAGTAGCCAAGTTATTTGACAAATTTAAAAAACAAATTGTTGCAAAAAGTAACGCAATAGTTACTTTCCCTTGTAATTTGTTACTTTTATAACAATGTAACTCAATTACTAACTCAGATACTATTTGTTAGAAGTAACTTGCAACTGTAACTAAAGAAATGTTCCAAACATTGGTGAATTGTGATTTCGGTAAACAGCGAGGAGTGAGTATTCTGTGACATCATTAATCGGTCATTTTCCAAAAAAGTGGTATTGGTGCATCCCTAATTATATCATTTATAAAAAGATTCCGTCTGAATTTACGGTAGATTGGTACAGATCGGTGCAATTACATGCAAATTGCATCCCGCTTTACGAAATTTTCGCTTTACAAAACTGCTCTTGGCACGAATTAATTTCGCAAGGTGATGTACCACTGTATAAAAACCAAAATTAGGAATCTACTCCTTTCTATTTTTTCCACTTTTCTCTCTTTACCTGCTTTCCTTTCTTCCATCTAATAAACAGAACACCGACAATCTCCTGTGAAGTTAGGGGCCCGTCATTTAAGCCAGTTAATACTTATTTTAGTTATTATGTTCATTATTAATATTATTTATAGCCAGTGTTGTGCAAGTTACTTCAAAATCGTAATATATTACATATTACTTATTACTTTGAAAAAAGTAATAAGTTACATTACAATATTACTGTCTCATAAATGTAATATATTACATTACTTCTGTATTACAAGTTCTATACTACTTCTATATTACAAGTTACTTTCACCAAGTAGAAATTAACTAAAAAATTTACCTAAAATAACAAAGTGTACTTTTCACTTGTACAGTAGTTTGTTACATCCAGTATTATCACTGAAAAAACAATAAGTAATAAGGTACACAACCGCGTTACGGCAAAAAGTAATATATTAGTGTAATATATTACTTTTGCAACGTGTTACTCCCAACACTGTAGCCCAGTAATTCCCCAGAACTTTTCCTGTAACTCACTCTTAACCTTCACTAGACGTCACAACTTCAAACCCAGAACAACAACAGACGTGACACTCACCTGCTGATGTCACACGGTTCCTGCACTTCATACAAGCCGAAATCCGCATCCTGGTTGGAATGGACCCAGGGCAGGTTCATGTACTCCGGAATCTCCTCGTATAACGGGACGTTTTCATACTCCACCTCACAATCCCCAGGACTCTCCTCGTCCCCTGAGATCTCCTTATCAGCAGACGGGCCTTTACGCTCCTGGCTCTCCACGTCACCTCGACTGCAGTCCACGGTCGGCCCGCCGCGAAGCATCTTGGGAAGGAGGCGCGCACACACTCGCAGTTCCAGAAGCTTCCGCAGGCTACGGCGCGTTGGCTCAGTGCGTGCCAGCCGCTCGGTAGATTCAGACGTGCCTTCTACTCGCTGGAGGTCTACAGAGGAAAAGGACTTTGCCCGTTGTTTCACGTACACGGTTCCCACTCCGCCCGACTGTGGCTGGCTGTTACTGCGGGTCGGCTGGTTCCTGCCCAAGAGCGGGATGCTGGGCAGGGCGACGCGCCAGGACGGCTTCTCCGGCGGAGGTGCAGGCAGCTCTCGGAACACCGGAGTACTCGGACAACTTGGCCTTCCTCCGGTGGCAGGGAGACTGTTGCGCTGGGGCTTTTTCGGCAAGACTTTGGGAGAGTTCCCCATCAGGTCCAGACACGGCTCGGCCCCTCCAGGACCACAGCCCAGCCTGATCTGCTTAGGGAGACTCTGTGTCAGCGGGTATCGGGCAAAATTTCCGTAAGCTCCGTCATCATCATTGCCTTGCAAGTCGTCTGCTTCCCTCTTTGACCCGCAAACACAAGCGTTCGAGGGCAAGTTCTCACATCCGGCTTTGTAAGAGGAATCCAGTGGCTGAAGAGACTTTTGGCGAGGAGGAGGATCTGGAGGTTGAAAGGCATCCTCCGTCTCACTCATAGACGGAACGGAGTACAGCGGAGACCCCTCGTCTGTCTGTGGAACCAAAGAGGCGCTGATGTCTGGTCTGAGCAGAGATGTGGCATGGATGGGTGTCTGCTCTTGCGGAATGAAGGAGTCCGTGGGATCACACGAGGTGTCTTGATGACATACTGGAGGAGTGTTTGTGGGAATGGATTCCAATGTTTCAGACGACACTTCTGCTTTCTGGTCCGGGGGCGGAGCATCTACGAAGTTCTGCCTCAGAAGCGCCCTCCGTGGGCGGCGTGGGTGGGGCACAGGGAGGGGTTTGCTGGGTGGCGTGGGAACGCCAGCTCTGTCATTGGTGGCGGTGTTCTGGTGGTCCTCAGCAGGGCTCTGTGCTGATGTGGTTTCCGGCTCCTGGCTTTTTGGAGTTTCTTCTTGTGGGACGGAGGGAGAAACATTTGTCTGCTCTTGTGTGTCGTTTAGCTCGTCTGTCTCTCTGAAAACATCAACCTCTGATCTGTCACGTTCCTCCAGGGGAACGTCCGGTTTGCTGTTGCTAAGGTCCTGAGGATCAGGCGACATGATGTAACACAGCGAGGATAATAGCGAGGGTCCGCCATTCTTTGCGGCAGGAGCATGGCGAGCTTTGCTTCTGTCCTGCCTGGCTGGCAGCGGTTTCTGAGGAACCAGGGGGTGAACTTTGGCGAGGCAGGGCTTGGGAGCCACGGCGGGCTTTTCTCGCTTGCTCGTGGACGGCGAGGGGAATGGCAGCAGATTCTCTGGTTTGGGGGCAACCGGAGGAGGGGATGGTTTGTGAGACAGGATCAGCTTGGGTTTCGGAGCAACTGGTGGTTTCTTCATTCCTACAGAACCTCACAGAGAGAAAGAAAAGGAGGAACAATGTGAATACTATGAATAGAACGACAAATATACACACACACAGCTGAAAACTTTGCAAAGGATCAAGTCTGAGGTCAAAACTGAAATGCAGCTTTTAACAAACACCAGCTTTCTTGGGTCACGCTTGTGTAAAGGACGCAATGAGAATATTAAGCCACTGATGCTGTATTAGCCATTAGAACCCATTTTATTCCTAATCCTTCATATTCAATCAAACGTGGTTTGGAAGGACATTTTTTCATACATAAAACAAGTCAAAACAATAAAGAATCCACTGTGTATTGTTTAAAGTGATGAAGTTTCTTTAAAGTGTTACTCGCAGGCTTATGTGAGAGTTTTCAACAAACACTGAAATATTTAATTGTGAAATATTTATCTGGGAATTAATCGCTGAGTCTCAGTAACTGGCAGGAGCCATTCAGCATCATGAAGAAATGGAAAGACTTTTTGTTTCCTTGATGAACACACAAATCATTAGTTCACACACAGCAGTGTCCATCAGTAAAGTTGGATTTTAAATTACTTTGTCCAATTCTATAATATGAAACTGAAAGTCAGTGTAACCTGAGGTCTGAAGAAAACTTCTACCTGCATTACCAAAAGACAGATGGAAGCTGAAAGTCCATTGAAAACACTTTATTATTCCAATCTCTACTTTCCCTTTCAGACTTCTAAACTAGAACTCAAAGTAGACATGAGTCAGCTGTTGTTAAGATGAATCGGGTTCTAAAACATAGGTCAATAAATTCCATATTGGACTAATTCCAATAATTCATGAAATCAGTAAAAATAGATGCCGGTGTTCTGAAAATTCCTCCTACAGCTCAGAAGTTCCTACACTTATGTCTCTGTTTAGCTGTTCACGTCAAAACTGAATACTAATATTAATAAGTACATGATCGTGTGTACTGTTATAAGTGTCCATGTTCATTTAGTGCATTTATCGGGCACCGCGAAGGGTACGAACAGCTGAGAAGTGACGTTTCTTTAGCGCGAATGAGCAACTTGCAAGTTAGAAACAGATGAGCAGTGATGTATGTTCTAACGTGTGTGTTACAATATATTGTACTTATTTATATTAGCATTCAGTTTTGACGTGTTTTAACGCGCTTGCGCGGCGAGCTAGCTAGGAACAGCTGAGCAGTGACATTTTGTGCGCTTTGAGACAGTTAAAACTGTGAAAAGCGCCTTACAAATACTCACTATTATTATTATTATTATCAGTGTAGGAACTTCTGAGCTGTAGGAGGAATTTTCAGAACACACGGCTTGTCCCGCACAATCACAATGTAACGTGTAACGGTAAGTGTCCATTCAAATGTAGTGGAGTAGATACTCAATCACCAATGTAGTGGAGTTGAGAGCAAAAGTTGCTTTTATTTTTTATACTCGGTACAAATGCAAAGTAGCAAAAACACATTAGTAAAGTAACGAAGTCTTTTTACTCAAGTACTTTACACCTCTGATAAATTCACCTAAACGACACATTTTGCCGTTCACAAAATCCCTGAAGACGTATCCAGAAGAAAAAGCGCGTGGAAGCAGACAGACAGACAGACAGACACCGGATCTGGAATCACCATCTATCACACGAGAGACCGAGTCATCGAGCGGATGTGCCTTGATAAAGTTCCTTACAGTCGTGGAAAGAAAATCACGGGACTTTCGGCTCTTCCCTGCCCCGTCCGCATCCACAATCCCCTGAGAACAAAGAGCAAGCAAACGGCTCCAAAACCGCCTGCGCTGAGTGAAAACGGCGCGTTTCAAATGAATAAACCCAAACTTAAAAACAACAACAACTAAATGTTCAGCCTTTCACGCGGACTTGAGAAAAACGGTTCTTTGGTTGGACCAAAGCGGATCACGTTTAATTTCTGTGTGTCGAGCACACACACGGTCCGTTACCTTCCAGAATCTGGTGTCAGTTGTGGGAAAGCGCTCGGTTCGCACGGGATTCGCCACAAACAATGACGCCGCTGCGCCGAACTTTACTTTACACTTGGAAATCATCCAACGAACGCTGGAGCAAAAACGGAGCGATTTCCAGTTTGATCCGCACCAAGACAACAATGTTCAACCGAAATCCCGACTGGGTTTTCCTCCAGGAAACTAACCTGCACTCATGATCCACACACGACTCGCTTTTCTCCATGAATGAGCTGCTTTCAGCAGTTTCTTCACATTCTTCGCTTTTCTTTAAACGGGCTGCATCACTCTTCTACACACACACAGACACACACACGCTCGCGAGCAGACGGCTCGCGACTTCAGCACGATCACACACGCGCTTTGTTTGTCAAAGAAACCGAGACGAGTTCCATGACTATTTGTTTTGCCACCGCTTTGTAAAGATCAGCAGCGAAGACCGTCGAAAGTGTACTGAAACGTCCATTAGCGGCCGCTAGGGGCGTCCTGACGAATTATTAATTGATTCTTTCGAATCGATTCTTTAGAGCCATTTGCTTCAAACCTTGAACGCCATGCGTATACAGTTTGTACAATAACAACATGCTAACTCAAAGAACAGGGCAACATGTTAGAAATGGTCTGGAAGAATTTTATAATTAGTTTAAATCTCAAAGGCTGTAATAGACAAAATGTTTTGATCCAACTAAATAATCTATGGGAAATACGTACAATTTATTACAGTAATCCCACAACAAATTTAGGCAATTATATACGTATTTTGTTCGTTTTCAAGAATAGCGCACATAATTATCGATTACTTAATCATATTTCAGCCATTTGCTGACAAGAAGTAACTCACTTAAACAGTGACAGTTATATAAAATGTCAATAAAACCCTCGCCAAGAGTTCAAGAAAAATGTAAATGATTACATAAAACTTTTAAATGTTTAAACATGAATGTTGGAACAAATAGTTCCTGATGGTGTTTCGCGCCATAAACAAAGGGATACTTTTTCATTTGACTGAATCATTTGTGTTGTAATTATGTTTACACAAGAATTAGAACAAGGAACGTAATTAAAATACAAAAAATGACCCATGCGTATGCAGATCGCTCGACAGATGTCAGTCTAACTACAAACACAGAACCGCGTTTACAGTTTAGAAGAAGACGCAATGGGTCTTGGGAGTTGTAGTTGGCATCGTTCAGAGTCGCTGCGCATTCATCAGACGGTTTTCGGTTTCCGCTCGTGTGATTGTCGTCTCGACTACGGTCGCAGCATGTGTGAAGATCTGACACTAACGACGGAGCAGCATGACTGAGGATTTCGACGATGAAGTCGTTTTTGAGGTGGGTTTTTTGGCGCAGCGGGGTAAAGCGAGTTAGCAGTCGGCTCTTCCCGCTGCATCTGCACACACCGGCGATGACATCAGCGGTCTGACCTGAAGGGATCGCCTCAGCCTGCGGGTCTAGTGCGCTTCCCTATGTAGTGCGCTTCCCTATCTGGTGCAGGGTCGCTTCCCACACGTCTTACTAGTTCAAGCAACACGTTTTCGTGAAAGTGAAACACGCTCACAGTTTGACTGTTCACTGAAACACGCTCTCAAACAGATCCTAAATACAATTCCACTTTGTAGTCTAATTTTTTTATTAAATAAACATATATAAATATAAGGCATAATAATGCTAAGAATTATTCTGTCTCTCTATCTCTCTCGCTCTCCCTCCCCATTTAAATGTATTAATTTAATTACTGTAACTTTTATTTACAGTACATACAATATATGATAACTTTTCATTATTTACTAATTACTTTGTTGTTACTATTATAAAAATCAATAACTAATGTAGCTATTTCTTGTTTTATCGTAGTTATTCACATTGCTGTCAAATAGCTTTTTGTTTGTTTTTTTAAACTATACATTTTTAATTTCACCGTTGCAATTGTGTATAATGTTGCAAGTGTCCTCTCTTCACGTGTTGTGCTAGAACATTCCACTCCTGTCGGCATCTGAGGGACAGAACTGACTACAGTTCTGATGTCAAATGCAAAATATTATATATATTTAAAAACAAACCCACCGGTATTAATTATATTTAGATTGTGGGGCAATCAACTTCAAACAACAGCGGCAGTAACGGCGAGAGACTTGAACATGGGATAATAACATAGGTGTCAAGCTCCAGTGCTCGACTTTGTATTGTTAATTACAGATTTGTTTTAAAGAGATTACATTTTTTGGTGTTAAAAAAAAAAATCTCACACTTTTTTTACACCCAAAATGGATCAAATTTAACTAGTAGAATAGCTAATGATTTATTCCAATGTCATCACTGTTTGAATAATTTTATAATGTGTGATTGGTCTCACTTTTCACACGCTGCTCTTAAAGCAGATCAACAGAACCCATCACGATGTTTAGTACAAGGTTTCTGCTTTCCTCAGAGTCCAGAAACATGCAGGAGAATTGGAGTCTGGAATAATGTACATTGTGAGTGTGTGTTCCGCTCTGTGATTGGTTGGCCACCAATCTAGGGGCGTGTCTCACTCTGTCACAAGGTTGAAGATGAATGGAGTATTAGTTTGAGTTGAGCAGTAACTATAGTTTGTGTCCTAATCTTTCGACATGAATAAAAAATGAGAGTCACATTTGGATTCCTGTTTCCATTCAGTGACCCAGAATTGTTATTTGGTGCCTCTGGCTGGTTCTGTCACTCTCGCGTCAGTAATCACAGGCCGAGCTTTTCCTCTCTGCAAATGAGCTTTAGAGCAACAAGATCCAAAGTTCATATGTTGTCACAGGGTTTCTCAGACTTACAGCTTGAGACTGAACACAACCTGCAGTTCTTCAGGATCTGCAACAGAGAGCTAATGCAGGCATGGTGCGTCTGAGACGACATCAGGCAGGAGCAAGGGAGGTAAGGGAGGAGAGGCAGACTAGGGAGATGGTGAGTAAGGTGAGGGAGACAGTGGAAGGTAAGGGAGTTGGGGATGGTGAGGGAGACGAGGGAGACGGACAAGGTAAGGGAGACAAGATGTGAGGGATACGGGGATGTAAGGGAGACAGCGAAGTTGAGGTTGATGGGGAGGTGAAGTAGACGGGAATAGTGAGGGTGGTGTGGAGGATGAGGGAGATGGGGATGGTGACGTGGGTGAGGGAGACAAGGTAGAAAAAAAAGGTACGTGAGGGAGACGGGGAAGTTGAGGTTGATGGGGAAGGTGAGACGGACGGGGAAGGTGAGGGAGATGGGAGATGTGAGGGAAGCGGGGGATGGTGAGAAAAATGGGTAAAGTGAGGTAGACAGGGAAGGTAGAGAGACAGCGAGGGTCTGATCATCAGTTGGGTTTGGACAGTTAAAGTAGTGAAGGAGTTTACGGTCTCCTTGAACAAAGGAGAGTTAGTCATTTGTTTGCGTCCGCATTTCTTCTTTTGCTTCTACCCAGTGAAGTCTCACTTTTACCCCCGTCTGTCTCTTTTTCTTTCTTTGTTCACTCTCTTTTAAATTCTCTCTCTCTCTCTCTCTCTCTCTCTCTCTCTCTCTCTCTCTCTCTCTCTCTCTCTCTCTCTCTCTCTCTCTCTCTCTCTCTCTCTCTCTCTCTCTCTCTCTCTCTCTCTATCTCTCTCAGAACTCTCCACTGTTCCAGTACTTGCAGGATCTGGGACACACTGATTTTGAGGCTTGTTCTCCGGTGTGTCAGGGTGAGGATCTGGTGGAGTTGTCGTCTCAGGATATCCTCTCGTCTCCCAGAGTGAGTGACTACACTGGAATACTGCATGAATACCACAGGAATGCTTTAAACCTTCACTACTTCAGTCTATCTAATGTGCGGGGAGAATGTGTGAGGCTTACACCAGCGGAATACTAAAACCACAAAGAAAGGAGTTGAGCTGTACATCTGAACGCTAGGCCTGGTTTTTATTCTCTCTCTCTCTCTCGCTCTCTCTCTCTCTCTCTGCCCCCCCCCTCTCAGGCTGGATGTGTGTTGGTTGTGTGGTGTCTGCTGATTGCGGATCAATATTCATCCCCAGCAGTAGTGCAGCACTAACACGTCTGTCCTTTCTTATTTAACCCCGTGTGGTTTTTCAGAAAGCTGCGGTCTGGAGGTTCACTGAGGCCTTGTGCAGGCTGAATCCTTTCATTCAGGACAGCGCCACCCGATGGCAGGAGCAGCAACTGGTAACAAACTGTTTTATTCCTCTCAGTATTCTTGTTATTGTTACTCAATGTATGAAAAATTGGAAACAAAAAACTGAAAAAGAAAAAATGGAAAATGTCCTTAAGAGAAGCAATAGTGCCAGTCTTTAGCGTCTACTTTTCTTACACTCTTCTACCTGTCTCGAGCTCTTTTAACCCTCTCACACTTTTACCTGTCTCACACACTTTTACCTGTCTCATACTCTTTTACCCATCTCACACTCTTCTACCTATCTCAATGTCTTCTACCCTTTTCACACACATTTACCTGTATCACACTCTTCTACCTGTCTCACTCTTCTACCTGTCTCACTCTTCTACTCGTCTCACTCTTCTACTCGTCTCACACTTCTACGCATCTCACACTCTTCTACGTGTCTCACACTCTTTTACCTGTCTAAAACTTTCTACCCGTCTCACACTGTTCTACCCGTTTCACACTGTTCTACCCGTTTCACACTCTTCTACCCGTCTCACAGTCTTCTACCTATCTCAATGTCTTCTACCCTTTTCACACACATTTACCTGTATCACACTCTTCTACCCGTCTCACACTCTTCTACCCGTCTCACACTCTTCTACCCGTCTCACACTCTTCTACCCGTCTCACACTCTTTTACCCGTCTCACACTCTTTTACACGTCTCACACTCTTCTACCTACCCCAATGTCTTCTACCCGTTTCACACATATTTACCTGTATCCCACTTTTTTTTACCCGTCTCACTCTCTTTTACCCGTTTCACAGTTCTACTTGTTTCACAGTCTTCTACCCGTCTTACACTCTAACTATCTCACACTTTTTTTTTATCCGTCTCTCACTTTTACTTGTTTCACAGTCTTTTACCCGTCTCACGCTCCTTTACCTATCTCACACTTTTTTTTTTTACCCGTCTCACACCCTTTTACCCGTCTCACAGTCTGTGTGGATCATATTTCTGCTGCTGAAATGCCCGTCTTCCCGCAGGACGCAGCGTTCCGGCAGTTTTCCCTGCGCTTTCTCCTGTCTCAGGACGTGCTGCTGCAGGAAGACTTGGAGCTAATCGAGCTGCTGGATCCCAGTGTTCTGTCTCTGGGTTGCTCCGACTCCAGGTGCCCCAGTGCCGTCAGTGCTGTGCCAGCGCCACGCTACCTGCAGCCCTCGATATGGTGAACACACACGTTATCACGGACATTGATTCTGTCCTAGGGGTGGGCGATATGAGTTAAAATTCATACCACAGTATTTTCTAGTGTACAGACGGTATCGGTATTATATCACGGTATTGTGGGGGGGTATTCTTGTTTTATATAAAGCAGGAAATTATAACTTATTAGGGGAAACCCTGAGAAGCAGCTGTCTAAAACATTTAATACTGTATATGTATTAAAAGTAGCCCAGGCATTCATTTGAAAAAAACATTTAAATTAAATGGCCAGCGGTCTATCTTTTGAGAGAGAGAGAGAGGTCTCGCGCACACTAAAATCGTCGCTTTATAAAAAAACAGCACATTACAGACATGGAGCGGCACAGCGCATGCGCGATGCATGCGCCTCGCGGGTGATCTATTAATTCAGTTTCTCACAATGCTTTCTGTTAGCTTTAATTAGCAATGTAATTAGCAATGTATCCGTGTCGTAATTAAAAGTTGTAACGAAACATTTTTGTATTTTACTGTATTAAAGTGTTTATATACGTGTATAAAAGGTAAATTCATGAAAGTGCCACGGTGTTCACGATATTGCAAAATCCCTATCGTGGCACAACTCAATACCGGTATTCACTTTAATACCGCTATACCGCCCACCCCTATTCTGTCCTGTTCCGCTAATCTTTTGGGTCTGGACTCCATAACAGGGACGTGTCTGTTCTGGTGGGGCTGGTTGCTGTGCTGTTCGCCTTGCGCCTCTCTCACCCGGACCACCCGCAGACGCTGTGTGTGTGTGCGCTGCTGGTGTGTGTCGTGTGCCTGTACCGCGGCCTGGCTCTGTGGCGTGAGGCCGGTCTGCAGCGTCACGTCAGGGCTCTCGCCGTCCAGCTGGAGCTGCTGGTCAACAACAGCCGGACACTGACCAGCCTCGCTCGCAAGTCCCTGCGTCTGATTCAGGAGACAGAGGTCATCTCACGAGGATTCACCCTGTAAGAGGCACGCACACACATCTCTCTCCCTCCCTCCCTCCCTCTTTTTTTTTTTGTAGTTACATTTTTGCTTTTTGTAAGTTACATTTTGCTATTAGTAGCATTGTAATTGTACTTTTTTCTGATCAGTTGTTTCACTCTCACACACTTTCATCAGTACATGTAGTTGTTACAGTGTGTGTGTCTGTGTGTGTGTGTGTTAGGCTGTGTTGTTTGAGATGTGTGTCATCTGCCTGTTTGTCTGTTGTGATCTGTGTGGTTTATTTGTCGTGTTGTTTGTGGCATGGGTGTGTGTTTTTTGTATAGTGTGGTGTGTGTGTGTGCCCTGCTGATCCTCGGACGTCTGCACAGCCGGATCATGTTTCACTTGTTAAGTTTACTCGACAGGGTGAGTGGTGCCTGTGCCTTTAACAGAGCGGGGCATCATCGCAGCCAGCAGCTGATTGGCCTACGGAAAGCAGCCTATCAGAGCCTCCGTAGTGCATTCCGGGCGTCTCGTCTGGCAACGTGTGTGATGCTCAAGTCATATCCTAACATCGTAAAACACACGCGGTACACGCAGACATGCGTCATACTGACCTTGACTGAGTGTCAAGTTCCCGCTCAACTCGGAGATCGACAACGTCACCAACTACGTTTCCACGGTGCCAATCGGAGAGCTGGGACTTGGTCTGGGGGTGGAGCATCTGTCAGACGAGCAGGCACAGGAACTGACCAATGATTACAGCTTACCAGCTCTGAAGGTACAGCCGACGCCATTGGTTCACAGATGTTGGTGTCTTGAGTGACTGCGTGATCGTTACTCATTTGCTGCTCACAACGTAGAAAAGCATCGGAAATGTAGTTTATTGACTAATTCAAACAGTGAAACTTGTATACAGAGGTACCTCGACTTACAAATGACTCTACTCACAAAAGTTTCGAGTTACAAAGTGCATATATATGAAAATATTGTCTCTTATTATGAAATAGCTTCATGATACAACAGGCCAAATGTCGCAGTGACAACATTGAGCAAGTATTTTTCTTACTGATAGCATTCAGGGAGATATATGAGAGTGAAACATGAAAGTCCAGGCGTGTAAAAAAACGATTGTTTTTACCACCATACGTGGTACTGGCTGACGTCACAGTCCGCCAGCTAAAATGTACCAGCATTTCGCCTTTACCAGTGTCTACTACTTCTCTTTCGGCTCTTCCCTCATCAGGGGTCGCCACAGCGAGTCATCCCTTTCCACCTCATTCTATCCTGAGTATCTTCCACCCTGACCCCAGCCAACCTCATGTCCTCTCTTACAACATCCATATATCTCCTCCTTGGTCGTCCTCTTGCCTTCTTCCCTAGTGTAAACTCACCCCGAGCACAGAAAACAAGGGCTTTCATAATCATACAATCTGTGAAGACAATCCCGAACAGAAATTCTATATTATATTTAGTCTATATATATTATATATTTGTATATATATATATTTAGTCTGTCCTTCCGTTTAACAAACACGTTCCTCTGTTTTGTGGTGCAGCTGTTTCCTGGGCTTTCACTCACTTTGTTTTTTTTGGACGCTTAATGTTGTTTTTATTAATAATTGTTTAAAAAAATGATTAAAAAACAGCGCCCCATCTACACTGACCAGGAGAAGTCACCTTTGTTGCGAGATTACTGGTATGTTCAAGACAATAAATACAGACAAAAAAAACAGAATAAAGCAATGAGAGCGCAGCAGTCATGTAGGCTCGTAGTATATAAAATAAATATAAAGAGAAGCTAAACCATTTATTGCTTTAAAAGTGATTAAAAGAATTTTAAACTGAATGCGACATTTAACAGGGAACCAGTGTAGCGACATTAATACAGACTAATATGGTCATAGTTTTTTGTTCTGGTGAGTAATCTAGCAGCTGCATTCTTAACTAACTGAAGTTTATCTATTAGTTTGGCAGGAGAAGAAGACCGTTACAGTAATCTAACCGTGATGTCATAAATGCATGTATCAGTCTTTCTGCATCTGGTCAAGAAAGCATGTGACACAGCTTTGAGACATTACTGAGGTGAAAAAAGGCGGTTTTAAAGACGTTGTTTATGTGACTTTCAAAATAAAGTTTACTATCAAAAATGACACGTAACTTTTTCACTTTAGGTGCAGATGAGAGTTTAAGCCTGTTTAGATTCATACTATATTCAGGTCCTTTAAGTTTGAATCAGCAAGTATGTGTCAAATGTGTCTCACCTTGAGAAATTTTCACCTTACAAAACCGCTCTCGGCAAGACTTAATTGAAGTTGAGGTACCCTTGTTCTGCGTGGTATTTTCATTCTTTACACTCAGACTGACATGTCAACTACTATTTGTTAGTTTTTAACTATTTATTTTTATTGGTTTAATTGGATTTTTATCTGTGGTTCTGCTCGTGTGTGAAAGTAGTTCTCATCTATCTCTACTCCTCATCTGGGCCGGTCAGTTCAGCACAGAAGGTCAATCCTTGTCTGTGTCATTGTCTACATGCGCATTGAAATTCCTTCATTTCTTATTGACAAGTAAACGTTTCTGCTGTATATATACGAGACCATAACCAATTCTAGCTGTTTGCTGTGCAGATGTTGTTTCAGTTGTGGGTGGGGCAGAGCTCCGAGTTTTTCCGGCGTTTAGCTCTGCTGATGTCACCGAGAAGGGGGGAGCTAGACTCCAGGCCCCGCCCCCTCAGTTACAGCAGCATTCCGCGAGTCACGGACAAGCTCCATGGAACGCTGGCCAACGTTCTCGGAGACCTCCAGCGCAGCTTCCACTTCCACCGCTCCTGTGAGGCGCAGCAAAAGACCCCGGGAAAAAGTGCTGGAGCTCAGCAGAGGAGCCGAGAGCTGAGCGCCCTTCACACGTCTGTCCGCAGTTTACAGCTCCATCTGAAGACCCTGCTGCACGAGTATGTCCTGTCTTATTCTTAAAAAAAACTGATCCCAAGCCACACTTTATACAGTAGTACCTCTACTTGCAAATGGCTCTACTAACTAAAGTTTGCAGTTATGAAGCAAGAAATGAACTCTAGTTACAAAATTTGTTTCAAGATACGAAAGGACAAATGTTGTAGTGACAAGCATAAGCTGGTCTTTTTCTCACCAGTTTTTGCAAATAAAAAAAAACCACCGGTGTGTTACTGAAATATTGCTTCCAAAGTACAAAATAGTTGGTCTTGTTCACAAATGGCACTTTTCCTGGAGCATGTTTGTGTGTGTGTGTGTGTGTGTGTGTGTGTGTGTGTGTGTGTGTGTTTGTATGTGTCAGGGTCTATGAGCGTTTTTTTTTTTTCAAATCTTATCTTGCTTTGCCGCTAGATGGATCTTGCCATCCCGAAACGTATTCTAAAAATAAAAGACTTCAACACAGGGTTTGTGAAATCAGATGAGTCTGGAAAGTGCTCAAATCTTTCGCTCTTCGTTCCGTCTACCGTCTCTCTCTTAACGTCTTCTGTCCTCCTAACTAAAATTCTCCCAGACTCCCGTTTATTAAAAAGCCATAAAACATAGCATAGTTCAGCATTAGCGAATCACAGCGCGACACGTCAGAAAGTGCTAGAAATAAAACAGAGTACCTCCCTTGCCGTCACAGAGCAACCGTCAAGGTTTTCTCACATTCGGACAATGGACGCACACATTTTACAGAAACGAAAACATTTTACGAAAGTTAGAAAGTCCAGGTGTTAGAGGAGTTAGCGGTTTAAACTCAGAGAAATCACAGACCCCTCTTTGCAGAACTCCTTATTTAAGGCTTCACACACACACATAGACAATGCATATATATATAGAAAATAAGATAGAAAATGATAATAATAATAATAATGAATTAATTAAAACACTATAAATGCATTTAAAGCTTACCAAACCCAACAGTATGCCTCTGCCTACGTCATTCCCCACCAATTGTTGCCTCTCTCAATCACACTCTTATTATGGGATGGATTAAGCCATTCATAATGTAAAATGTGTTTCTACTTAGAAAATATTTGTCTTATTTTTACTTTTTCAGCATGAAGTGTTTTAATAATACTACTAATAAAACAATGTCAGTGTAGCACACATTTAGAAAAGTGTTGAAAAACACTAAAAATATTTGTTGATATCTGGATGTCGAAAATTGAGAACCACAACTAGAACATGACCAATCAGAACAGTGCTGTGCTGTGATTGGTTGCTGGCTATGAGAAGAATCATTGTCGCATACAACAATATTAGATACAAAATCTACAGTATCTTCATCTCGTCGTACAGATGTTTTTTTCTGTTTAAACTGAGTGAAGAAGTTCCACTCCATAAAAGCATTTTAAGGACAGTATTTATCTCTTGGGACTTGGGATGTGAAATCAATTGTGTGTGTTCAGCAGGTTGATGTTGTGTGGCATTGTTTTTAGAGTGATCATTCTAGAAGATGAGCTGGAGAAGCTGATGATGGATAAAGAGGTGCAGGAAATTACGTGTTCTGGATACCAGGATCTGCGTCAGCGTCTGCAGCTACTACAGCCACATGTTCAGGCCAGTGGCTGCTGCTGGGATGACACGCTGGCGCAGGTGGAGCGCATCATCCGCCGTGTCACTGGCAGCCCAGGTCAGAGGTCACTCAAGAAACCCTTATGACACGCATCATTTACCACACCATCATTTGCCGTCATTTGCCATCATTCACGACACTCGTCATTGACGGCACAAAAATGTCAATGATTGATGCATTGCACATTGTGAGCGATTGATTTCACGTACCACGATATGTCCCATTCACACCAAGCTTCAATCACGGCACGCGTCATTTACGACACTCGTGATTCAAGACATTCGTCCCTCACGGCACAACGTTGTGAATGATTGATGCATTGCACATTGTGAGCGATTGATTTCATGTATCGCGACATGTCTCATTCATGCACAACGCTCATTATTCACGACAGGCGTCATTCACGGCACAACATTGTAAATGATTGATGCATTGAACATTGTGAACAATTGATTTCACGTACCACAACGTCTGATTCACCACAAGCGTCAATCACGACACTGGTCATTCACGGCACAGCATTGTGAATGATTGATGCATTGAACATTGTGAACGTTTGAGTTCATGTATTGTGACGTGTCTCATTCATGGCACGCGTCATTCAAGACACTCGTCATCCACGACGCGTCATTCACGACACGCATCATTCACAGCACTCGTCATCCACGACACACGGCACTCACGACATTTGTCTTTCATGACGCTCCTCATTCACGGCACTCGTCATCCAAGACACGCATCATTCACGACACTTCATACTCGACTCACGTCATTCCCGATACCCGTGATTTCATCAGGACACATCAGGACACATCAATCGTGATACTCATCATTCATAACATGTGTCACTCATGACATAACATGATAGTCGTAAGTGAGTCGTAACCGGTGGCGGTTCTAGGCATGGGCGAACGAGGCAGTCATCCATGGCGGCATTTTTTCATGTCACGTGGGGGGCGGCACGAGCGTGTCCACTAAGCGATTTTCTATTACATATTCGCAGCGTCCCTGTTTATGTCTACTGAAGGAGTCGTGCACACACAGAAAATGTGAGAGAAGTAGAAAATGGAGGCGGAGAAGCAGCGCACACGGAAATTCACTTTTCTCAAAAAACGAAGCATGTCCAATATATGGAGAATTTTTAATCCTGTTTATATCATATTTAAAAAAAATTTAAAGACAAAACGATTTAAATATTTGAACAATAACTAAAAATATTCAACCGAATTGTAGAAATAGAATAGAAATCACAAATACATATTAAAAAGCGATTAGGGTAATACACACATGTGAAACAAATATTTAAATTTCCTTTAAATATTCTCCTAATTTCATATAAATGCATTTTATGTTAATGTATACGCAATGGCGTCAGATTTTAGTTTTTGTTTTTATGCGGTGTTCTAAGATTTTAAACTAATAATTAGTGTGATTTGACATTTAGAATCAGTGTTTGGAATTTGTTGGAATTTGTACCACGAGAGTCTCGCCCAGGGGCCAGTCAATGTAGAACCGCCACTGGTTATTCGTGACGTATCAATTGACATGCGTCACTCACCACATGTGCCAGTCTCAACACATGCATCATTTGTGACACATGACATAAATGAAGACATCCACTTAGCTTCAACGGGTCTTATTTTCCGGGTATGATGCTGATGGTCATGTGTATATTTTACAGAGACGTCTCATCCCCTGGAGGAAAAAACCTCTCCAGATCCTCCTGGTCCCACTTCAGTCACACGCATCCAGGACCGAGACCCTGTCCCGGAGGAGCAGGTACTTTGCCAATATGGGGCAGTGTTCATCAGACTCTGTGAGGGAAAACATCTGGTAATGTGGATGTTCTGAGTGCAGGAGCTGGAGGCCTACGTGACGGACTCTGACTCGGAGGGCGAATGGAGAGGGGCGAGCGACAGACTGTCTCCATGGGAGAAGGAGCGGCAACGGCAGGAGCTCGCGGAGTCAACTCGTGTTCTGCTGGAGCTCAAGTCCGTCCTTGGGATACGAAATTCAGATGGCGAGAGAGACAAATGCAAACTTCTGCTGTTCAGCGATCAGGGTACAAGTCACTGTCCGTCTCAACTCCTCTGCTTCTCTGTCTCACTCGCTCTCCCTTCTCTTTCGCCCTCTGTCCATCTCTAGTAAAGCACCTGAAAACAACACTCGAGGAAAAGTACTGATACCTTAGTGTAAAAATGACCCCATTACAAGTCACCAATTCCCCAAATAAAAGAGTAAAAGTCTTAAAGTATCAAATTTGAAAAGAACTTACTACTTAATTTAGACTCCAGAACGAGAAACTCTATTTATGAGGATTTATTTCCTAATATAGAAATTTCATCTCAATGTTTCAACATGGCAGAACAAAATAGATATAGAACACTCAAATTAAAACTCAGAGCAATTCATGAAAATTGAAATTTAGATGTGATTCACTTCTGAGGAGGGCAATATTTTTTCAATTATTGGTTCTCAAAGTATTGGTTCTCAAGTTTTAGATTTATTTGGCCTGTAAATCGGCCTGCCACTGCTAAACTTTCACGCGATTTAGCTCATAAATGGCATCCAGTCCTTTGATGGCGATGTTGCCTTGCTCCCGCAAGAAAATAACCGTGGTAGAAAAAAACGTTGACTTGCCGCGCACAATCACAGTGTAACAAGTAACGGTAAGTGTCGTTCTCAAATGTAGTCAAGTAGAGTAAAAGTTGCTTATATTTTTGATGCTCAGTACAAGTACAAAGTAACCAAAAATACTTTGTAATCCATTTTCTCAAATACTTTTACTTCTTATCTCCCTCTACATCTATTCCCGATTCCGCCTATAACTCCTCTCACAGCAACGAGTCCTTTTCATAAACGGGCGTTTATTGTCATCTTCTTCATTCGGTCCCGCAACGGCATTAACAGTCACCAAACTCCGAACACCAAACGCCGGTGAGAACTGCGTTTTAACATTAACATAAAGCAACATTTAACACAAGTACAGTACAATACAATACAATCGTGAGTACAAACATAAAATACCTCATTGGCCACTTGCCGTGAAAAGAGGAAAACTTTGATAAAGGAAACTTTACAGAGCCTTGTGTTGCCTCTGCACCTTCAATCCTTCTAGGCGGTTCTGAGTGACGTCATTTTCATTCAAATTAGATGACATGGATCCTATTTACATAATATACTCAAAATGAACCTTAAATTAAATTACGATGCAAAACCCAAAATAACATTTACAAAAATAGATTTCAATATAAACAAATTACGGTATTATAAACAACAAAACAGTTGTAACTAAGGCAGCTGTTACACCGCCTCTCATTTGTATTTTCCTGATCTGTCTTTCTCCATCTCTGTTATTCTCACCATATAGTCTTGTGTGTGTTAGATCAAGCATGTGTTTGTCGTTGTAGCCGCCCTGAAGGCTGTTGTTCAGGAGACTGATTCAGCAGAACTGAGTGAGAGCGTGAGAGAGTTCAGCTGTGGAGAGACTGTGGTGACTGCTGCGGACCAGGACACGGACACTGTGGAAGAGTCACGGCTCTTCCTTTCAGACGGAATTGACGGGGCGGTCCCGCTCACTCCCAAAGTCCCCGCGCTGTCTGTGATGGAGCGACTGACGGAGATCCACGGCTCGGAAGCTGTTAGTTTAAGCTCGGCACTGGCCGCCCAGGTTGCTGCGCGCTCACACACGTTTACACAGATCCATGAAGCTACCTATGAGGACTCCGAAGCGGAAGTGATGTCACAGCAGACTGACGAGGACTGAACCACTGGATGTAGCAGTTTCCTCGGAATCTGTTTGATCTTGAGTTTGTTTTATTGTGTGTGTGTGTGTGTGTGTGTGTGTGTGTGTGTGTATTTTTGTGCAAATTTGAGTGTGTGTGTGTGCGCACGCAGGGCTCAGGTACAGACTGGCTCGTGCTGGTCCTTCAGACCAAAAGTCATGTTCTGAATCTCACCGCAGCAAAAGTCCAGCATTCAGCACCCAAGTCTCAACGTTCCCCAAGTGTGAACGTTTGTGTCGCTAACTGTTGCTTCTAAATCATAACGTGTTGGTCTGTGGTGGCGTTCGTTCCCAAAACTTTGCTTTTATCCCGAGTGATGAAGAGAACGTCGCCATGTTTCTGCTCTGTCATTTGCTTGTGCAGTCTTTGGGGAATAAATATTCCCCTGAATGCCTGTTTGTACTGACTTATTAAAATGTCCATGACAAACTAAAGTTTTAATTAGAGCGCAAATTAACAACATATTATTTGCTTGTTTTTGACGAAAAACGTAATTTACAATTATATCTAAAATAATATATGTTAAATCTGAAATATTTTTAATAATTGCTAGATCAGTTGTAATAATCAATCTCATATTCACGCGAAGACATGCATGACATTGGTATAGGGTTACCACTTTTAATACCCAACAATAAGGTACGGAAACTGCAGGGGGCGGGGCGATTTGGGTGGGCGTGGCAACGGAGGCTGGGTGACAACATCACTGATACAGTGATCGCAATGTAATTAATAGTGACATAGTGTGTGAAACCTAGAACAAATGAGATACAATTTGATTTTAGCCATTCTTTTCACTGATTTCCGTTGACATGGTTTTACTCTAAAATCAATATTATATACATATCTTTTAACTAGTAAACGGTAAAACGGTATTCTACTAGTAATGACCATTGCCATTTTTACCATTATTTAGCAATTCATTAATTTGGTGGTGATAACCACATTACCATGTCCGCAAAATCGTTTTAGCACTAACTTGATCCTATAAAAGACCGATTAAAAGTAGCGATGACGTGTTGAGTTACTCGATCAAAAGTAGAAAAGGAGCTTTCTAAAATGCGTGAGGGCTGAATTACACGAGACGATGAAATGTATTGATTAAAACGGGACGCGCAATTGCAATCTGAAAAGAACGGGTTGCAACACTACATTAATATGTAATAAGGACTAATTAATATTAACAATATTAATATTAACTACGCTGATTCGGCGGGTTTTCTCGGCTCCTCCCACAATGCATAGCTCCCTCAGCAGTCGCGTCCGTGCGGTCATGGAAGTGAAAGGAGCCGAACAGCTGTTCCTTCCACCCGGCATGGACGCACAGCTGCTCTGCGGAGCAGCGGCGCAAAGACTGGACGCTGACCCCGCCAAGAAGAAGAAGAAAAAGAAGAAGAAAAGCAAAACATCTTCTGGTGAGTCTGCTTCAATCGAGCGAGCGTCAGGTCAATTCAACATTTGCTAAACTTCAGGGTCTCTACTAAAGTCTTCCATTGTTTTTAAAGTGTAACTCTTAAATTACAGAAAAATGCAAATTAGCAGACCCATCAGACGTAAAAAAGCAAATGCTGATAGAAACTATGACTTTTGATGCCAGTTGTGTCCTCAAAAGCGTTTGATCAGCATTATTCGTTATACGTTTGTAGAGCTCGGAAGTGTTTTTTCTTTTTTCCACCTCCTCTTTTAAATGAAGTGTGTAATGGATGGTTTGTGAAGTGTGGAGTGTAAATTCTGGTGTCAGAGCTTCTGCTTTGCGCCCTCACAAGGTGAAACGGTGGTGCAGATTGTTCCGGTGGCCTGATCTGTGCCAAGATCTTTTTCATAAGGTTCCAGCACGAGATGAAGCTGTGGAGGCTTTCCAGACACACACACACACACACACACACACACACACACACACACACACACACACACACACACACACCTGGCACGCTCCACACCTCCTCTGCTCACTTGTTCACCTGAGCGTGTGACTTTGCAGCAGGACAGAGTGATCAGAATCGGAGCGATCAGGTGGAGAACAGCGAGCTGGAGGTGAAGACGGGAGCAGAACGGCACGAGGCGGAGGAGAGAGATGAGGATGGAGAAGGTACCGGTTTTTTACTGCTCTTAAAGAAAATCAAAAACAAAGACTCATCAGCATCTACACTGCATTAGGTTTCAAACTCACTCATCTGCCTCCTCCTGTTTAAAGTCTTAATAATAAAACACAAATAGATTGATAAAATTGTCGTTTTGTAAATTTCTCGCTTTGAGACAGTTCACCCTTCAAATGCACTTGAACTTGTAATGGCTATTGAAACAATTTCTACATAATTTACTGAATGATTTCCTCTGAATAAATGATCAAAGAACCATTTTCTTTTTTGTAAAAAAATATAATAAGTTATACAAAATTAACAGTAAGTATAGCTGCAAGCAGCAGTGTGGTAGGTCCGGCCTTTTGTGGTTGGTGGGTTTGAAAAGGATGATGTCTTTAGATTAGAATTTAGAATATGTATTTAGAGGTTCGGCACTGAGGGGTGTAAACCCTGTTGCATTGGTTCTTTTAATTTGAAATACAAATAGATATAAGATAAGAAAGTTCTTTATTCGTCCCACAGTGGGGAAAGTCCAACAGCACTAAGAAAACACGAGCATAAAAAAAGGAGTATATACATCTTAGAAAACACAATTAAATAAGATTATAGAAAGTTATAGAATATAGAATTTTAAAAATATGACAAAATCATACAAACCTGGAAAACACATGATACGGATATTGCACAGAATAAAGTAATATATTTTCAATTATTTTATAAATTATATTACAGACCTATAAATTATACAATTTGTTGTTTTGCAATGAAATTAATTTGTTCACTATCCTGGCTGCTTTCCCCATGATTCAGAATAATGTACAGTGAATGTGACTTAAATTAAAAATGCCTCAAATAATAAAAAGGTACTTCAGTGGTACCTCTTCTTACGAAACACATTTGTGTCGACATTTTTTTAATGGAAATTTTGTAAAATGGGCTGCATTTGCATGTAGATCCGATAATCCCTCTCGATAAAAAATGTATTCATAATACAGTAAAATATCATAATATCACAGCAGTGTTGCCATCATCTGTTAATGATGAACTTGGCATTTGACACCTCAGATTCGAGTGGTGAGCGGGGCCTTGTTGCTAAACTTTAATCTACATAAAAGAGCGTCTGTACAATATAACAAGTAAATATTAAAGATCATTTTGACCTAATTTTATTTAATATCGGTAATTATTAGTTTATAATTTAGTAAGTCAGTTTAATGATTAGTGATTAAGATACAACACATATTGATATAGAAACTCATTTGGAATTTTTCAAATTGAGATTAGCTCTCATTTGGGAAGATTATGTCTGACTGATGAAATGAGTAAATCTTACTTTTTATCAAGCTTAATAGCCGATTTTGCTGTTTTTAGACATATTGAAAACCATAAACTATTTTGATATTTTCCCCATGAAAGGCCACTTCCTTTTTAGAATACATAGTTTTCCGAAAGCCAGAATACAGGAGGGGTCATTAACACAGTAGATGAAAGTGCAACATTATATTTAACACTGAACATACAGTATCTACGTGCATATATATATATATATATATATATATATATATATATATATATACACATACATACACACACGTATATGTACTATATATATATATATACTCTCAAATAAAATTATGTGGTGTATTTACATAATTTTATTTTGATATGTATAGATGGGGAGGACACTGATAACATCTCTGTGAGGAGGAAGAAAAAGATGAAGAAGAAGAAAGGAGGTGAGTTTGTTGACTGGACCACACCGGACTGAACCAGAGTCATAACCGGACTAGACTGCATTAAACTGGCCCAAAGCCAGATCTCTGTGCTGGAGAGAACATCTTTCAAACTCCAGAGTGTCAGCAGAGGCATTTATCTAAATGCCACCAAACACTTTATCAATAGACAGGAGACGCTTATTCTCTGATATTTTTTTGTCTATCTTTAAATATTTTTCTTTTCATTTTATTTTTATATACGGCCACTGTCACCACCGTTATATACTGTATACATGTTTTGTTTAAGGTATGTGATTTAAAGAAATGGTCAATGTTTCCTGTGTGAACCATTTTTTTTATTTGTGATGTTTTGGTCTAGCGGTCGGGAGTTGGACCTGTCATCCAGGGTTGCAGGTTTGAATCCCGATCCAGTGCGTTCTACACCTGTGTGTCCTTGAACAAGACACTGAACCCTACAAGCCCCGCGGCTTAAGGCTGCCCACTGCTCCGGTTTTGTGCAAAACTGACCACTGCACCAGAAATTCAAAAAATGTGACGGGGCATCCACTGTGACGGGGGCATTCACTAGTTTAGCCAGTAAACCAAATGTGTCAAACTCAAAGCTCGGGGGCCAGATGTGGCCCGCCATGTCATTTGATGTGGTCCGCAAGAGCTTTAAAATTTTGAGTGTCTAAAAATAAATACCAAAAAAATAATAAATTAGGAGCGTGCGTTGACCAAAAATTATGGTTTTGTTATTTTTTCTTTATTCACATGGACGGTTTGATCCTTCATTAATGGAGTTACATGGGTTTTCATAAGCTGACAAAATGCAATACAATGTATGTTAGAGCAACGAGAAAACAAAGAATTTCTATACGCAACTGTAATTGTCACTTGATTAAGTTATGATAAACAATGAGTTGTTTAACATTAGGACGTGGTTACATTTATTTTACATTGTATTTGATTACATTTAGAAGTGACATCCGGCCCTTTGAAGACAGACATTATGCTTATGTGGCCCTCGGTGACTTTGACACCCCTGTACTAAACAAAGACTTTGTTTCATTCGAGAACATGATTTCAGTAAAGAGAAAAGATAGCGATTTTTGAAAAATTTCCGTCCGAATGTCAACTCCTGTTTGCGTTTCATTATACTCTTTCTCCAGTCAAGAGGCAGACAGAGCCTCCATCCATCCCCGTGTGTGAGCTGTTTCCCAGCGGCGTGTTTCCTCCGGGGCAAGAGTGCGAATACCCTCCGTCACGGGACGGGTAAGACACGCTTCTCAGGTCACCTTGAGTCCGGCTGCTCTACCTCGTATTTCCCTGTGCTGTGTGTAATATTATACAGCTGAGGTCACTACATCAGCCCAAAATAGTTGTGAAGATAATGAGTGTGAGTGTTAAGACGTGAACCTTCTGACCTCTTCTGAGAGCGCGCTTTCACCGCTGGTGTGTGCCAGACGCAGTGCCGCGTGGAGAATGAGCAGCGAGGAGAAGCGAGTGATGGACCGAGCCAGCGAGGAGCTGTGGAACGACTTTCGTCAGGCGGCTGAAGCGCATCGACGTGAGCATCTCCCGCAGTGTGCCGGTATAGACGTACGTCTCTGTGACGTCGGAGAATCGATACAAGAAGTCATGGAGTCGTACGAGATCGAACTGGATGGGAAAACATACCAAGGTCGATATCAGATCTAGTCCCGACTCTGTCGGGCATGATCAGCTTGACCCAGTGTCTCTCCTCACTGTGTGTTTCTACTAGTGAAGCCCATCAGGAACCTCAACGGACACTCCATCGGTCAGTATCGGATACACGCTGGAAAAACGGTGCCAATAGTGAAGGGGGGAGAAGCCACGAGAATGGAGGTATGAGCACACTGTCTTCAGCTTGTGACCCCATTAAACCAGACGATCAAACGATGATCTTGGTTCCCTCATACAACTCATATTGTTATGGGTCAGTTTGACCGCTTCATTTTTTTGTTGTTGCCAAAAGAACCATCTATCTTTCTTCAATCTTCATGACATTTTGTGACCTTTCCTCTTCTGGAAATGAACTGGTGTGTAAAAAAGGACACCTAGAGGTGTTCTGGTATGTCTGTACAGAACTTACAACCAAATGTGATGATGGGGTCATTTTGACACGGACACTTAAATGTGTGTAAAACGCTGGTCAGATCCAAAATAATGTCTTTGTTTCATATAGATATAACATTCAGACCCACAGAATGTTTTTGTCCTGTTCACTGTTCTCATGTCATCTCTCCAAGACACCAAAATCAGCTCCAGAACATCTAGAGCTGAAGATGATCATGATTTGTAACTGGATTAGAGGTTAAGAAGATTGTGAAGAATATTCTCCAGAACCCGAGGACAATATTATTTATGATCCTGGCAGTTTTTCCTCCAGTGAGTCAGAAGATGCTTATGCTGCCGAGTCTTGATTAGATGGAAGACCAAAAACAGCAGCAATCACCATCCACAGATAGGACATGGACATCTAGACATAACAAACATGCTTTTGTTTAAATCCTTTTTTGTGTGTACTTGCTCACATTAAGGTTTAGCCCTCATTATCTTGGAAAAAAAAAAATACCGTTCTTTGTTGCAATAGTAACGCACGGTACCAGAAAGAGCGCTTAAAACGTTTTTTTTTTTCAAACGAACGGAACGTGGTGTTTGGCATCAAACTAGAGAAAAAGAAGGAAAAAAAAATATATATATATATATAAATATATATATATATATATATATATATATATATATATAAAGAACATGTTTTAAAATAATACAATAAAAATTAATAGAATGAAAACAAAAATCAAAACATTGACATGTTTCCGGGCATATTCAAGAATACCACCAGACACAACTTTCTATGGAAGAAAAAAAAAATTTCAGGTAAAAATATTGCCCCGCCCCCGGTAGATAAGATTTTTGATATTTGAGAAAAATTGGGATAATTGGGGAAATTATTGGACTTTGGACAATACAAACTGCTCTGGAAGCCTAATTAAGCAGTAAATTGGCGCCACCCGGTGTTCCAGTATCAAATTACATCTAAAAGTTAACAAAAAAATAAAAAAGTGAAAAACAGTTTTTTTTGAAAACCCATTAAAAACATCATTGAACAATGCGTGACACCGGTGTCGCGGTATGCATTATAAGGCTTCTCTTTTGGAAAAGACTGCCTGTCTGTTTTGTCAGGAAGGCGAGGTGTACGCCATCGAGACGTTCGGCAGCACCGGGAAGGGCGTCGTGCACGACGACATGGACTGCTCACACTACATGAAGAACTTTGACGTCGGACACGTGCCGATAAGGTAAAACACTCTGAAAATGATGACAAATCAACTTCATTCACAGTAATGAAGAATGTTTGCATTCAAAATGCTAGGCTAGAGAGTAGCGTTCCGATTACCATGGTGAACTGTCATAATACAGTGGTACCTCCATTTACAAATGACTGTTAACGAAAATCTCCTTTTACAAAGGGCGTTGTGGAGAAAATATCGTCCGTTTACAAAATTACTTTACTATACGATAGGCCAGATGTTGTAGAGACAATGTTAGGCGAGTTTTTTTCTTACCACTAAAATGCAGTGAGATCTTTTAAGTGAAATATGCGTTTATACCAAGTCCAACCGTGTTAACGTTTTTTTTTTTTTTTAAATCTTCAAGCACATCAGTAACCAGATATCAGTAATCACGGTTACAGATATCTTACTTCCGGAAGGTGACGTGTCACGCAGGACGAGCTAGTCACTTTTGTTGGCGAAGCTGTGCTGTTTTGTTGCAAAACCGCGACACCCGGTGGCGGAGAAAGGCAATGCAGGTGGAGTTAGACAGACATGGGAAATGGTGTTTTTTTTTTTTTTTACTAAAGTACAACTCGAGTGAGACGCTCGGCTAACACCCTGATGTCGTCCATATCCGCCCAGATCCGGCTACGTCAGTTATCGTGACACTCATGTTTTTGTTTTATTACAGTTAATACAATATTTCAATCATATTATACTTTCACGTTTTTTTTTTTAATCGGGACGAATTGTCGATTTACATTCAAAATGCGTCCCATTTTACGAACATTTTTTAGAAACTGTTGTCGGCGCAAATTAATTTTGCCAGGAGATGAAACTGTACTACCTTTTTGTTAAGGCGTTTTCGATTCGTCACATTCACTGTACGTTATGATGAATCGTGGGGAAAAACAGCCAGGATAGTTTTTCGCAAACAGTGTGGCGTATCTACATAAAATCTCCTCAGGGAGTGAAGTGGGTTTTGTCATGCTGGTGACCCCCAGACTGCCGCGGGCCAAGCACCTGCTGAACGTGGTGAACGAGAACTTCGGGACGCTGGCGTTCTGCCGCCGCTGGCTGGACCGTTTGGGGGAGAGCAAGTACCTGATGGCGCTGAAGAACCTGTGCGACCTGGGCATCATCGACCCGTACCCGCCGCTGTGCGACAGCAAGGGCTCGTACACGGCCCAGTATGAGCACACCATCCTGCTGAGACCCACCTGTAAAGAGGTAGTGAGCCGCGGGGACGACTACTGAACGCAAATATACACCGATATCAATAAACTTCTCTGATGAGACCAGATCTAGACGCTCCTCATCATTGGCTTGATAAATGAGTCTCCACACGACGAGAAACTTAAATAGCTCCCCGAGTTCATCTGAAGGCAGTCGGTTTGTTTTGCTATTCCCTTTCCAATTCCCCTTTGCCCAGTGGAGTCATCAAATTCAGAAAAATGGAAACGTTCCTAAACCCATTCTGAGCATGACAAAGAAAAGATTTACCTATCTACCCCTTCCCTTCTCACCTTGTGCCTCTCTTGCAGTCACAGATCTTTCCAAAGAAAAGTGTTGCAGGTTCTACCAGCAGTTCTCTCTCTCCTTCTGGCTGTCTGTCTGTCTCTCTCTCTTTCTCGCTCTCTAACTCCGACTGCCTGTCTCTATTTCGCTCTGTCTGTCTCTGTCAGAAAGGCAGTGAGTGGCAGGTGTTTCCCAGCAGTTGAGGAAGGCAGACGCAGCTTAAAGATGTTCTGCAAAATCCCAAAAAGTGTTTCTCCAAGACGTCCCGTCACTACATTACCATCGGACGCAGATCTGAAGGAGCCCGGAGGAAACCAGCCACACTTCAATTAAAAAAAATGCAAAAATATTCTCCTTTTATTGAGGTAAATTTCTCTAAGATCTGAGGTAACAATTGCATAGTTTTGACATCTAAACCTGCTGGAGGGTGAAGAGGCAGAAGACGCTCTGCACGGTGCTCGAGCTTCACAACAAACTGTGAGGTCTACACACACACCACAGAGCGGGAGGCCGGAGCCTTTAAGATTTTCCTGTAAAATGGAAAAAAAACAACAGATCTTTGTCTACCCAAATACCAGGTATAAAACTACGACCTGAAGCGACACAGCGCACCAAGCGTAAAAACATTCCGACTCTACTGACGAGTTCTGCTCCGTTCACATTCATAAATCCAAACTTTGGTTGGTGGATCACAGACGGCCACAGAAGAGACTTTGGCCGACGTGTGTGTGTGTGGGGTCAAGGGTCGGGGCTGCGGGCGCTGCTCTGTGTGTAGAAGAGGATGTAGGCCTGGGCCTTGCACACTTCCTCCACGCCGCACTTGCTGAGCTTAGAGTCATTACAGTGAACCCAGAAGCCTGAGGAGAGAGGAGACGTCGCTGTGAACACGCTACACACACGCTACACACACGCTAGACTCACAATGTCCTTTACAATGAAACAAGACCTCTGGTTTACAAAACCACAATTCCGTAGTTCTGAACCTTCCAGTTAGAACTATGATGTCTAGTTTTTTTAATTCATACATTTTAATTGAACTTTTTAATAAAGAAAATATAATCATTTAAACATTTCTAAAACATTTCTAAAATGTACAATTTATAGAATTCAAATAATTAAGTTATTATACTTTTTCCATTCATAAAAAACATATTTGAAATATTTAAAACCCTAACCCATATTTTTCCCCCACCTCTCGCTATGTGCATGTTCATTCAAACCATGTTTTTTAATTTATAATATGCATGACATGTCTTACATTTACCTATTTGTTTGTTATTGCTTACATTTTCTTATCAGAAAAACTTGACTGATGTGATCAAGGTGCTCAATGTTGTTTTACTGTTAATATTTACTGTTTTGCTAAGGTTGGTTTTTGAGCACTGCAATCTTTTACATTTTACATTGCATTCGAATTTAATTTATAATTTAATATCCATGCTTTTTCATATTTGTATTTAATATATTTATTGATCTGATTTATTACTTTATTTTTGCCATTAAAGCAAGTATTTTTGTTCATGATCATAGCATACGTTGCCGTTACTTCAAGGATCTTAATAAACGGTAAAAAGATATTAATAAGTCAAAAGGTCGTATTTATCGTAGGTGCCAAAAGTATCGCTGTTGAAATCCACCCTTCGTCATGGTGGCTTTCTATTAGAGGTTTTACGGTAAAAACTGTTCAAATACAAGGGTGTCAAACTCATTTTCACTGAGGGCCGCATCAGCATAATGTCTGTCCTCAAAGTGCCTGATGTAACTTATAAAGGTAACTAAATATAATCAAATGTAACGTAAACTAAATGTAACTACTCCTTATTACCAAAAGAATTAGTTATTTAACAATAAAACAACATTCAAGTGACAATTGCCGATGCGTAGAAAACCTAATTTGCTTGTTGCTCTAACATAAATCCTTTGAAAGTTTTTCAGCTTATGAAAACCCACATAACTATATTAATGAAGGTTCAAACTGTTCAAGTAAATAAAGAAAAACAACAAAACTGTGGAAACAGCCGCGAAGGGCATTGTGGGAAATGTAGTTTTGGTCAACGCACGCTCAATTAATTTTTTTGGCATTTATTTTTAGACACTCAAAACTTTTAAGC
The DNA here is from genome assembly GCA_017309775.1 of Paedocypris sp. Pulau Singkep. NCBI lineage: Eukaryota > Metazoa > Chordata > Actinopteri > Cypriniformes > Paedocypris > Paedocypris sp. Pulau Singkep. The sequence continues at coordinate 584,533 of MU204345.1, read as the reverse complement.
TCTCGCGGGCCACATAAAATGACATGGCGGACCACATCTGGCCCCCGGGCCTTGAGTTTGACACCTGTGACTAAGGTCAAACATATTCCCGGCGCATTTCTACAACTTTTAGCGCAACATTACCTCCTTCTGAGTTGTAGCAGAAGGCCGTGTAGTGTCCAGAGCCAAATCCCTTCCCATGATGCATCACCACAGCCGAGAGCTGGTAGAGGAAGTGTTGAGGCTGAGCCGAGTCTTCACAGCAATACGGCTCCATGTTTAACTGCTGCTGGAAGTCCACGTGAACGCCGATCTTCTCTCTGTGGTTTCGCCCGGACCACCTGGACACAGAGAGGCACCGCGTCACGCTTTCTGCGCTACACATCCGAGTCTCCAAGCAGGTACCTGAAGCGCTTGAGGTGCAGGCGGAGAACATGAGGCAGTTTGTGAACCATCAGCTGCTTCTGGGCTTCGGTCAAGACCACCTGCTTTGGACAGAACCTCCGCCGCTTACCTGATGACCACAACAGCAACACGTGATCATCAGAAGGCGACAGTCACTGGACCCTAAAGCAGGGAGTCATTCAGGAAACTCCTGAAGCACAGGCCGGTTATACCAGATTTTGCCACCACAAAGTGTGGTGCTGTTGTGTAAGCGGAATGGTTTTGTCAGGAACAAAAATTACAAACAAAAAAAGCAATCAATCATCTACGTTCTGATAACAGAGATTCAGTACAATTCCATTATAACAAACTTAAAATGCAAATGTGTTGATTTGGTCAAAAGAGCGAGTGACTTGGGTTGTCACAGAGGAATGATGGGATTCATGACGATCCCGCGAGGTTCGTCTACACTTAAGACCGTGGGAACAGTCACGTACGCTTGAGCAAACAAAATTAACATGATTTTAAATCAATCCGACCACTCAATTCAGAGGTGACAGAACCTGCCAATAAGCATCAGCTTTCATTTGCCCATTCCTTCTATTTTGTAGCTTCGATGAATCGTTTAATCAGTGCGATGTATCAAAAAACTTTTAACGCGCAGCTCTTGTTGTTTCCACACGGACCGGCAAGAGAAAGTCTGCATTTAACCAGAAAGCACCTGCACAGTTGTGGAGCCAACAACCAGAGACGAGGTCAAATGTAATACATCTAGACACCTGACTGCTTTCTTAACGTGTCCCAAGCAACATGTGTTTTTTGTGAGGTGATTCTTTCTAAATTGGTCAATATTTCACAGCAATACACGTTAACATTTTAATGTGTGTGAAATTATGTATAATTTACTCATACATTGTGAACTAGTGATGCACCAAAATGAAAATTCTTGGCCAAAACCGAAAAAGAGAAAAGCCTGGCCGAAAACCGAATAAATTGCATTTATTGCTATGATGGTGTACTAAATTTACTAAAACAAAGGCATTGCAATTGCATAAATTAAAAATGAAGTTTCAAAGAATAAATGAAATAAAATGTGTTACAAATATGCAAATATTTATCAAGCATATTACACTCAAGAGTATAAAATATAATTCAAACTAAAATGTTTAACTTGACCTACTGGCCTGCTGAAATGTTGTAAAATGAAAATGTTCCTCCATTAAAGTTTAAAGTGCATTCAGTACAAGTGCAAAGGACACAACATTTTCTCTGCAGGTCTTAATAATAGTATAAATAGGTTAATGTTGAGCTTGTCATCTGACTGACATCTGAGAAAGATTTGAGACTGTATTTAAATAAGGCCAATTAAATCGTTTAAAAAGAATGCATGATTATAACTTTATTAACGCGGGGTTTAAACTTTGAAAAGCAGCAAACACTGAAGTACAAACTGCCTTTTAAGGCAATACTTGCTCCGCCCACTTCCGCCGCCTCAGACTGTCATTCTGCGATTCTGCAGTTGATGGCTTCTCCAGAGGATTCAAACATATTTCTACAGATCGTGCACTGACAGACTCTATGCGCGGACTTTTCATAATTTTTATCGTGGTATTTACCGCCACTTTGGGCGCTTTAGAGCTGCGGTAAAGGATTAGCGTCCGCTAAAGACGCATTAGATGAGCTGATCTCTTTGGTTTGCTGCTCAAACGGAGTAAGAAGAGAGAGAATGTTCTCTATTAAGAGCCACTGGTGTGACGTGAATGTGGCGGGGAGTTTGTGATCTGCTCCGCTATGTGCCGCCGCTCTTACGCTCTCTGCTTACGTCATCAACTTTCGTACGTGTTGTTTCGGTGAAAAAAAGTGTTTCGGCCGAAAACCGAAAATGCACTTTTTGGCCTTTTCGAAAATCCGGTACATCCCTATTGTGAACGTTAAAGTAAATTATACACTGTGAAAATTAAAAACAGGTCATAGTTGTACTTACATTAGATGTTTGAATTCATTAAAACTGTATATAAAAATATTATGAAAACACAATTTTCTTGCTTTTGATGACTGATGACTGCTGATGACTTAGCCCGCTGAGTTTTTTTGTTTTGCCATATAAGGCAAATAAAAAAGGCAACTATTGTAATATTTGTTTTGCGGAAATGCATTGGCACTTTGTCTTTTGTACAAGATCCTTTTTTATTTATTATTCCTGTTCAAGTTGCTCGGGTATTTTATTTATCATTTCCACTGATGCCATCAATGCAAATGTGAAATTGAAGTGCAGTTTTGTTGATGGATGAGCAATTCAGAATAAATGTTATTGCAAACAATACATTGTTAATTTATTTAGTAGTCGTGCAGAAATACAATTCCATTGTATTTTATCCGATTTAATAGATAGAATACTCGACTTCTAAAATATTCGATAGCTGCAGCCCTGGTTGTAAATCTAATTTGCTTTGGAATTTTGTGGCAATGAGAAGACTGGGACTCACTGTTGCAGTGGTCGCAGGCATAGATGGCTCCTTCCAAGGCCTCGGTCTCTGTGAACTTGGCCAGCATCTCCGTCAGGCCACACGGCACCATCGCCGCCTCCTTACTGCTGCTGTGGTAACGCTCGGGAAACTCTAAAGACAGATCCCAGAAGGGCTCCACGGTGTTGGAGCGATGATCACACGCCAAACACCTCACCTGTAGAAGACAGTCAGGATCTACAGCCGTGTTTGCAACACCAAGCATGTGGGTTCAATGTAATGTGATGAGAATATAATGCAGGGCTAGACAATAACGGACATTTTGAAGTTCACTGGACCGACTATCAAAAAATAAACAGCTGGCTTGAACGACATGAACATCCTCTAATTTGTTTAATGTAGGTTTAGTGCAAAGTGCAGCAAAACTGAGCAAAAACAGATCAAGTGCAATTCTCTGCCTTTTCGTATTTTCTTTTGCTTTCCCTCAATTCCTCTGGAGATTTTGTTGAGCAAATTATTGTGCACCCAATTTCAAAAAGTTTGCAATTTTTAAGTGTTTTTGGCAGTTTTGTCATATAGTTCCCCTGCAGTGTCTGGTTTGCTTTGTTCAGAATGAATTAGTATTAGTTGAAAAACATCAATAATAAAAGAACATTTATTGTCCAAGTGCACATATGTTACATATGAAAAGAGCAACATCACAGCAGAGAAAATATAAAGGTTATTATAAAAGTGTCATTGTAAATATAAGTGGTGTTTTTATTTACTCCTGCCAGAGTGATTTAAACTGCAAAAAGTTTTAACCTTACAAAAAAAAAATTGCAAAACCATTTTACAACGTCAACAACAACAACAACAAATAACTGGAAATACAAAATAATATAAAATACAAAATAAAAAAATATATATTTATCATTTAATTTAAACTAACTTCCAGAATGTATGTATAGTTTTTATAAAAAACCAACAAATAAATTATTTCAAACGTGTGTTTAGATGTGGCGCACTAATATTTGAACGCTTACTTCCAACCATGACGTTTATAGACAACACGTAACCACCTGAGTCCTGATGTGCTCGTCTGTGTACTGACGTCACAAAATGTTCCCACCTGCTGTGTTAACCCCTGACGTGCTAAAACCGATCGACCATATAGTTGTGGTCTTAGACCACCCTCTAGTGGTGTCCCATCATCAAGCACATCTTGCAGTAATAGCGGAAATGACGGAGAATAGGAAAGAGGTTCTGTCGGCTGCAGCGTGAGACGAAAGTATGCCTTTCGTTAGGACACGAAAGATTGATGAACACAAGTAAATATTTAGTAATAACATATGTAATACCGTCAAAAATGTGCTCCTAAAAACCCAACTAGCAAAGTAAATTTTAAAAAGAATATAATATCAGAGCTCGGGTCTCAAAAGGTAAAAGAAAACGCTGGAGCTGCACCGTTGGACTGTTGCGCTGCTGTTGCGTGTGTGTGGTACCTGACTGAGCAGCTGGCCGTGAAAGATGGTGTTGACCACGCTGAGCACCCGCTTGATCAGCCGTCTCTGATTGGGGGGCACGGCAGGCAGGGTCAGCGTTCTAGTCCTTTCTAGCTCACGCTGGACTTTATCCAGAAGTTCGCAGAGAAACTCCTGCGCGTCCTGCTGTCCGTACCCGCGGAACGCCGGGATTAGCTGCCATACGGAGTGAAGCATCGCGAACGGAGACACCAGAGCCCATTTCCCTGACCACATGACCTGGAACAGCGTGTGCAACTCGTGACAAAGTGAGATGTGTTTGGAGCTGGGCTCCTTGGGTTGAATGAGCTCCATGTTGCGGGAGCGAGAAGCCCCACCGCTGAGGCCAGAGCCCAGGCAGGAAGCCTTGGGCTGAGCAGAGAGGCCTAGCTTGTGGCTAACAGCAGACGCCAGCAGCTCCAGCGCCTGGTTCAAATCCAGTCTCAAAAAGCATTCGCGGAAGACGTGCAAGTGACTCAACACCTGCAGTATGGAGTTCATGTAGCAGGTGTTGCCGAGGTTGCGCAGACCCGTCACTCCTGGAGTCACGGTGGGCCGTCGCTTCACTGGCGAATCAGGCTTTTTGATGGCGGCGAGCCGGGCTGGTTTGGCCTTGGCTTTGGGACGGTGCCTCGGCTGTGGAGTTTTCTTTCTCGCCGCTCGAGGAGCCGGAGTGACCCGGACCGAAGCGGACCTGCGCCGCACTCGCGTGCTGGGTTTATTCGGCCGGGCAGCCAAACACTTGTGGCTCTGCTGGCGAATGCGGTGGCTCTTCCTGGGAGGGGCACTCTCCAGCTCCTCCCTGTGCTGCCGCTTGAGCTCCCGCCTTCTTTCCCGCGCTTCCCTCTTCCTCTGCTCCTCTTCCTCCTGCTGCCGCTCCTCCGCCAGCCGCAGCTTCCCTTGCTCCGTCTGCACGAACCACAGGCGGAAGACGCGGCAGATGAGGGAGCGCCGGCGGTGCCACAGCGCCGTGAACATGCGGTCCTCGTCGCGCAGCTGCAGCTCCTGCCAGCCTAACGAGGCCTGGTCGGCGGCGCATGAGCGCAGGGTGCGGCCGCTGCGGGTGGTGACCTCGTAGCACTGGCTCTTGATGGCGCTCAGCGTGCTGCGCAGGAGCTTCAGGTCGCCCGTGGCGTTGTCGTTCAGCACGTAGTCGTCGCACAGGTAGCAGTACACGTACAGCTCGTTCACCTCCAGAGCCAGAGGGTGGCGCTGCTCCTGCACACACACACACACACTTCACTGAACTGCCACAACGAACAAAAACGACAACAACATTGTGTTTTAATGTCATGTTTAACCTTTTAAATAATAATAATAATAAATAAAAGTCTTTCGACACACAAAGACACCATTCAAACAACAGTGCAACAATAAATACATGAACCTCCTGAGACCCGAGCTCTGAACCTATATTCTTTTTAAAATAATAGTAAAAATGAAAAGTCAATTTTTTTACCCGATTTAGTGTTGGTGATATTACATACGTTATTACTAAATGTTTACTTATTTTCATCAATCTTACGTGTCCTAACAAAAGGGACATGTCTTACCTAAACGTCTCAGTCAGAATTTTCAAATTTCAAATACTCTCCGACAGAACTTTTGTTCTATTCGCCGACTTTTTCGCTGTAACTGAAAAATGTGCTCCAACAATCGGCCACCGTCTTAGACCACATCAACATGGTTTTAGCAGGTCAGAGGTGAACACAGCAGGTGGGAAAATGTCATGACATCACAGACGAGACCATCGGGTCTCAGGAGACTAAAGCAATTGATTGTTTTTGCTTTTTAACATGTCAGATGCTTTACTGTAGTAATATACGTAGTGTTTTAATAACAGCAGATTTATGAGGGTTATTTGCTTCTGACAAATTCTTCGATAAGATACGTTTGATCATTTATTTATTTATTTGATTTTTTACACCATCTTAGCTTCAATGGTTATATTAATGGCAATGACAATTTTACACTTTAGAAAGCAAAGTATCTCTATGACTGCTGATAAATAGCAATAAAAACACAACTTTTTAAAATGACTTCAACAAATAACACTCTTTCATGTTGATTCCTGTTAAAAATTGTAAAATCTTTTGTGGTAAAACGTTCTTAAAAACATCTGTTAAAACATTTTCTGAATAAAACCGTCGTCTAATGTCATACAACTGTGAAACGTTTGATCAAGAATCAAGCGAAATGATGAGTGACAATTTCACAAGAGCTGAAACCAGGTGAACGAGATTCACGGATGTAGACAGGGACCGAGTGGGCTTAGCGGTAGCGCTGCACGATTAACCTTCGCGGTTTTAACTCCCGCGATAACCAAACCTCAGGAGGCTGCGGTTTTTCCTCGCCTCTGATAATTGAGTGACAACTCTATTAGCCAATCAAAATTGTTGAATCTCCAAAATTGTTGAACTACTGGGGTCTTGAATTAACTTTTAAAACTATCAAGAACACCAGATCGCGCCATCCGCTGGTTCGCTCACCAGCACTAACGTGTTACAGCACGGAAGAAAAAAAAAGACTATTTTACCGATTAAACTCCTATTACAACACAATATAATGAGCAAACTATTATCATGAATATTACCCGAAGAAAATAAAAAATCTGACGCGTTACGTTCGTCACATTCAGACGCAGCCTCATCACATCAAGTTTCTCAGCCTTTCAAGCTTTCAAACATCTAAACACACATGTTTGAAATAATTCATTTTTAATTGGATTAATCATGGTCTTTAACTCATGGTCTCTAACTTTAAGAATGTCTAGATCAGGGGTGTCAAACTCATTTCGCATAGCGGGCCACATACGACCTAAGGAGATGTCAGGCGGGCCGGACCATTAAAATTATACCATACTCTGCACTAAATATCAAAAATATCATGTATTTTCTTTGTTTTGGTGTAAAGAAGCACAAGAACATTAGGAACATATTGAATTTTGAATGAACTATGCTTTCACAAAACATTCCAAAAATTTCCTCATAATTCCTTACAAGTGTGCAATTTACCTTTTATCATTCACATTTAGGCATTCCACTGATTGTACAAAGGCACACAACTTAAATTGGTAATGAAAAATATAGTATTGCACTTGAGGCTTTTAAAGAACTGAATTTTAAACCACGTATATAAAATATAAATTAAATTCCTGCATACAGCTTACAAACTAAGGAGAGTGATATTAAATGTGCAATGAAGAAAGTCACATTTGTAAACTTCATACATGAAACATGCAATATTTATCTATTTAAAAAAAACATTACACTATTTATCTATCTTTCTCCGTTTGGAACATTTTGATTAATGAGGTTGTAGCGGATAACACCTGTTTTCCGTTCTTAACAAGATCATCAGCGTTATACTCCGATGGAAATTGCCCTTAGCGGACAATCAATGAATTGCAGCAAAAAAAATATTTATTTTTTTCTATTTTTTTCCAAACAATTCGGCGGGCCTGATCGAACCCACTTGCGGGCCGGTTCCGGTCTAGATAGTTTTATTTGTTTAAATTAAATGTTTAATTAAAATATATTTTTGTATTTCCATATTTTTGTTGTTGTTGCATCTAATTTATTTCCCAAAATGTTTTTATTGCATTATGCTTTCTTTGGTATTTAGGTTCAGGTACTGTATTTATTAATCACAAAGCATCAAACAGTCTCATCACCTCTATCATGTTGTATGTACTTTATGTGACCCTCTTTGTAGTAAAAGTAACAACATTTTATTCATAATTTTAATTTTTACGCACTTAAAAGTATCAAATGCAAAAATCGCATCACAATCGCAATATTTATCAGAAAAATCGCAATTAGGTTTTTACTCAAAATCGTGCATCCCTACTTAGCGGCAGTGGTTATAAGCCGGTGCGCAATATAGCAGTAACACACCTTAAAGTGCTGAAGCGCGTGTTCCTCGATGTAGCGCCCGCACGCGACGTGCGCGCAGCTGAGACACGCCCACACCGACTCTGTGGTGTTGCAGTCGGCGCAGTGCCATTTCTGCGGGTTGAGGATGGAGTGGTCCCGCGCGAGCCGCAAGCGTCCCACGTGCTTACACCTGTCCATCACACCGAGTCTCCGCCTTCTTCAAATCACCATCCTGACACCGGCCAGACCAGGGCATGATGGGTAATCTGTGGGGTTGACAGACACCTCCATGCTTTGAAAAAAGGAACAGGGAAATGCAATCAGTGTACTCGTAATTTCTAGAATGTTCTTTGGTGAAGGAACTCGTCAAGAGCCCGTGAAGTATTGTGCAAGAAAGTCAATACCACGTCTCCACATTCCACCCGGAACATTCCTAGAAAACTCTCTTCTTCCTCTTGTCGTCATCACAGTCTTTTTAACTCCGTCAACAGTGTGTGTCTCCTGCCCTCCTATCTCTGTCTGTCTATTTCTGGGTCTTTCCCTTTTTCTGATTCGGTCTCTCTCTCATTTTCTGTCTCGCTTGTTCTGAACAAGCTGGTTGGTAGAAACTCTCATCCCTCTGTCAGTCTATTTCAGGGTCTCTACCTTTCTCCTTCTCCCTCTATATGTCTCTTTGCTGGTCTCTCTCTTCTTCTCCCTCTCATGTTTGCCCCTTTCCGAGTCTGTCTTTCTCTCTCTCCTCCTTTCTGCCTCTTTCTGGGTCTCTCCATTTTTTCTCTCTCTCCTTCACCCTCTGAGTTGCTATTTCTCTCTCTCGTTCTGTGTTTCTCCCTTTTCTATGTGTGTGTGTCCCGCTCTCCTCTGTCTGTCTATTTCTGGGTCTTTCCCCTTTTCTTTTTCCGTCTGTCTGTCACCGTCCAAACAGGGCTGGTTGTTATAAACTCTTGCTTTCACGACACATATATTCGCGTCTCTCCACGTGCGCTAGACAGCGGCCTGTGTCCCGTGTGTCGCGTCGCGGCCGGGCATCGCTCAGCTTCCCGCGCCGCGGACTCGGATCTTTCCCTCCGTCGTTGGTCTCTCCCGCTCGGTGGAAACCGCCGGTTATTTAACACGTGAACACTCGCCTTCTCTGTCCCCAGCGCGGCTCCGAGCAGCCGAAGTCACTCTGTTCACTCTGTTTGGCGTCTCTTAACCTGCTACTGGGTAAAGTTATCAGAAGCGACTGGATGCTAACACGCTAAAGCTAAACCCGCACGGCGCTGAGACGAGACCCAAGTGTTGCGCGCCGGAGACAAGCGCGTCGTTTGTTAACTCGGACACAAATCTCAACTCAAAGATCCGTAAAAACAGCGTTTTGCTCACACAAACCTGCATTCCCCGTCAGGCGCTGACTACTTCTGGAGCACAAACGCGGGCGCCATCTTGTCTACGGTTGTCGCGTGGAGTGTCCCTGTGTGACGTCACGGGACGGCGCACACGCGAGGTGCGGGACTTTCAAAACAAAAGATGCGATAACTTGGCGTAACTTTTACTCGGCAGTCAATCAGAAGAATTAAGAGTGGGCACAAACGAGCGTTTTACTGCATGTACAGCATGAAGACGAAACAATTATGTATGAAATCAGTGCTTATAATTATGAAATCAGACGCAAACTGCGTTAGTTCTAGACGCATATATTCTGCTGCGTAAATTCATACTTCTTAAATGTTTCAGCCAATTAACATTATGGGATGATTCGCGTATAGCTCAACTGCTTGAAGAATGAAAGCATTTGATCAAATTGATTAGATCTGAAAAAGCCAAATGTTATTCGAGTAAAGTTTTAAAAACGGAAATGGCATAACTCATATTTGAAATACTGGGACGCGATAAACACGGTGAACCTGTTTTCTAAAGAGAAAGATGAGGTTGAGTTAAGGCGTTGACGTCAACAACAACACAGCGTGTGATTCGTTTGGTATGGCAAAAACGTGATAGATGACGTCAGAACGCTTGTTCACACGTCATTGCTTCAATGTTTGAAATCTTCACAATTTGGATTCGCGTGTTTAATGGCGTCGTTGAAATTTAATTTCATTAAGCGGCACATGCGACACTTAAAATGTTTGAATGGCCAGTTTATAATTAACAAAGTTACAATATGTTTGTAACTAGTTTCTATGTGGAAAACAAAACCACATAGAAACTCGCGTACACACGAACAATTTAATTGGTTTAATCTCAGAAAGTGTTTTCTCGTGCAACTTTAATCATGATTATCAAGCGGTTGCTGTACCGCTTCAAGCTGCTATTAATTTCTTCCAGTGTTTTCTATTTCAGCTATTAATTTCGTCAGCACTACTCGAAAGTTCCACCGCATGGTTTACGCGGTGCGGACAAACGAACACATTGCGTTCTGACTCGCAATGTCAGAGGATCAGATCATGAATGAACAGCGGAATTAACATTTATCCCCTCCCACGCAACGCCGTCACACTGACACGTCACTAAAACGTCATTTCCGACACCGCGATGGCGGCTGATTTGACTCCACGGTTTCGGAGACTGAACAGTCAAACCCGCTTCAAAGCGAACAAACAAACATCAGGTACAAATATACGATGCTTTACGACGCATTTAATTAACATTAACACTTACTTTACGTACCATACATTTAATTAACGTATTGGCGGAGACAAAGTCAATACGCACTTCTTTCTAAACGTACTTACAGTTTCATCAATTCGTTGAATTACTGAAATGAAAACGGTTTTAACACATAGATTAATGTATCTTTAAAGATATGGAACATTTTGTAAAATATGAAAGTTTATATAAAGAATAAAAAGCACCAGTTATTAAAACAAGAGTTTTGCTTTATATTTATATACAGTGAATGTGTAATTTAGAGAAAAGTCTCTGAGAAGTCTAAATAAAAGTCTGTTATGACAAACTTTAGTTTTTCGTTTCATTTATATTTGACATGTTTGGTGGTCTGCCAGATCTGTATGCATGCACACATATTCATATACAGTATAAATGTATACAGTATTAGTCAGATTATAGTATCATCTTGTTGTTGTTCTTTGTCTGGAGCAAACATGAAGGAGAAGGATGTTTAAATTATTCTATTGTAAATATTGTTGTTTTAGTGCAACAATGTCGCAATAATAAACACAATTGTTACGGCTTCTCATGTGGAGACTGAAAGATGTTCGGTTCTATTCAGGTTTTTCCGGGCCTTTTCAAGCAACCCAACTATGGCAGAACATGATTGAGGCGCTGCAGACGCAGGTGGAGCTCCGATCACGCAGACAGTTCCTGCGCAGCCACCAGGACTGCTTCACCGGTGCTGATGCTGTGGATGTGGTCCTGAGCCACCTCATGCAGAACATCTACTTCTGCTCAAGTGCAGTGTCCAGGCTCAAGGCCGCTCGCCTGTGCCAGGCCTTCATGGAGTCCAGAGTCTTTGAACCTGTTGGCACCAAGCTCTTCAGGCGAGAGAAGGAGACCAGCTTTGAAGATTCCAGCTGCAGCTTTTATCGCTTTCTCGAGGGCAATGACGTCAAATGTATAGAGAGGCGATATTGTGCTGGCAATGAAAACCAGACTCCAGATCAACACGGCGGAAAGAGGAAGTCCCTGTCAAGGTTGGGTTTGTGAATTACTTTATTACGTGCAGAGCTTATTGTCACCATTGATCCACAGGTTGGGAGAAATGCAGACTATCTGCAACCCTTTGGTTCTTGGCACTTCTGAACGACGGGTGGAGAGGCTGCTGAAGAACATTAACCTTCACCCAGCTGTGCCACCGGATGCCAGCCCTGTTGCAGCTTCCAACAGTTTCCTGAGGAAAAATGGTAAGAACAAGTTTACCACTGGCACTGATTCGCGTGAACGTATCTGTGTGAACAGCCATAAACACAGAGGAAATGCAGTCAACACATAGGACGAGTAATTACTCAATCGCTGTTCTCCTTACGAAAATCAAGGTGGATGGATATTGTTAATCCTCAAACACTTTCATCCCACGTCTCGCTTTATCTGTAGTTGAGACCAGCGTCTGATGCTGCTTCTACCCTCTGACATGTAGGTTTTCTTCAGACGCATCAAACTTCTCCCAGGCCTGAGCTGTTTTGAGCATCTTTGAATGCAACGTCGCCTTGAAATATGTTAAAGATCAAATATGTAAAAGATGATTTAGTTTAATGGTGATTATTTCCCTCTTTTTTCCAATTTTAAATGCTCAAAAAACATAATTTATCCAATAATTCAAGTCAGGAGCAATCACAGTCGCAGTCACAAATAAATGGAAATACAACGTCTTTAAATAATGGTTCTGGAGGCAGACGTGCGTATATGCTTTTATTGGCTCAATAATAGAAATAAAGAAACATTAGCAATGCAGCAGCAGTGGCTAAAAATGTTTGAAATAAAAATAAACAATTAATATTGGAGACGACAATACCAGCAAGGGTAACGATGTGGTGCCTTTTCCACCAAGGTTGCCTGTAATGATGCCGGTAATGACTGGAAACCTGCCCTGTGTGAAAGCAGAACGAAGATTGCCGGAATAAGCATGCAGAAGTTCAGTATGTGCTGACGTAAACGACCGCTCTGAGCCAATCAGAACCTTCTGATGAGGGTCATACACATACTGCCGTACTCTGCAGGTGTTTAAAAGGTGTCGCTAGTTGATGATGTCATGGAATATTCACTCCTCGCTGTTTACAGAAATCACAGTCGAGATTTCCTTTAACTTGAGTCAAAGCGCTTCTAATAATTCGGGCGGATGAAGTCACTTGTCACCACATCAAGAAATCAGTTTATGACTCCATCACATATAAAACAATTACCACTGTTATTCATGTTTACAAAGGCACAGCTGTTTAAAGCGTGTCGCCAGTTGATGATGTCACCTAAAATACCGGTATTTTGAAGAAGAAAAAAAGCTCCGTCTGCTGCACAGGGCAAAACAATACTTTGTCATCTGATAACAACCTTTGCTGAAAATGGCTGTACACAATAGCTGTGCTGACTGTGCAAGGGCTCATGGGATCTGCTGAGGTCTCTGGGAGGAGTTCCGATCACTAGAATAGATTTTTTTTCTTCTTCTATTATTCATGGAAAACAATATCAAAGTGATTCGAGTCACAAGTTAGGCTTGTTTGACAGAAGAAAAATGAGTATTTTAAGAGAAGCCAGATTTTTGTTTTGTTTTTCTTCTATTTATTTGCCTAAACAATCAGGAGGGGGGTGCTTATTATCGCAGGGTACCTCACACTCACCGCTAATGGGTAGGACATAAATGTTAGAAAATACTTGATGTGCTTCAAAAGTTCAGTGACGAGTAATGTGACGTCTGTGGTCTTGTTCCAGTGGTCCGGCAGGTTTGGAGGCACCAGACTTTGCTCCAGCTCCTTCAGCTGCTTGATATTCCCGTTTTGGACGGTCTTCTGAGCTCTCCGGCTAAAGTTCCAGCATCTTCGCGGCGTTCGCTGCGTCCTCGCGGCGACCTGGTCATCTCCAACACTTGCCTGGATCGCAAAGTGTCCGAGACCCTCAACCTTCCCCGGTGTGTTACCGCTCACATCTCCTGCTCAGTGCTGTGCTTATTCTAGGGTGACCAATCGTCCTCTTTTCCCCGGACATGTCCTCTTTTTACATCTTGTTCGGGGAGTCCGAAAATTCACGAAATTCCAGGTTTCACTCTTTTTCATAACGCGCGTTCAGAATCATTCCCGTTTAGGTAAATTGACCGGCGCTTTGCACGCAAAACTACTTTTTTTGCGCAATTAAATTACCTAGATGCTGCCTTGTGTGGAACTCACGAACGTCCAGATCGGTACAAGTGTATCGTTTCGGGTGCTGGACACTCTAAGTCTAAGCTCACATAAACATCTTAAAGCTTTGTATCTTTGTGAATCTACTATTCTTCTTATCAAGAGATATTGCTGAAGCTGTATTTTCTAACAGAAGAGTTGATATTTAGAACATGATTCTATGATATAATTCATTGATTTATTTAAAAAGAGTCTAAGACACATTTTTTGTACATGTTTTTACAGATTTACTTTTATGGTATTACAGTATTGTATTATTTATCATGATTTTATTACAGTTAATTGAACCATTGTAAAGCCAACCTCAGAGAAGCCTATCTGAATTGTGTCCCGAGGCTGTGCCGATTGTTCTTTTTGTTCTTTTTCTCTCCCTACTTAATCTCCCTGGTGCTCTGATGGCAGGCTGGACCCGTGGCTTCTGGCCGCTACCGACTGCCTTGAACTGTTCCCAGATCAGATAGTCATGTGCGCCAGCGAGCAGATCCTGCACAGTACCTCCTCTGTTGAGAAGAACAAGCGCCTGCTGTTCGACACCATCGCCCGCTACTACAGCAGCGCCGAGCCAGCGCCACTGCTGCCGGGACGCTACGCGCAGGTGCTGACCGGGATCCTGCATCTCCTGGGTAAGTGTGAGACGGATGTGGAAGTTTCTGGCGGGTGACGAGGGCGTGTCCTCAGACGGCGAGAAGGATGGCGAGGCTGTGGCCGCGGCTCGGTTGTGTGTGCAGCTCCTGGACGTCACCAGCAGGGACGAGCTCAGCCGACTGCTGCGGTTCATGGTCGTAGCGGCGGAGAAGGATGCTTTCCCACTGCACAAGCAGGTGATGGAGAGTTTCATCTCTGCAGCCGGATTCATCAACACTTTATTAGTAGTACTATTAGTCATTTTATTTTTATTAGTAGTAGTAGTAGTAGTAAGAAACAACATTTTACTTCATTTGAACGTAAAGTTTGCCTTATAATAATAATAATGCTTTTGATTTTTATTGGAACGGCGCTTTACATGTCTTCTTTACAAGTCCTCTCAAAGCGCCTCTTACAATGAGCACACCATCAGTGTGTGCACACCATCAGGAGAAAAACCGGCAACCAATCTGCGCCAGCATCCACTTCAACCGGGCATATACACCACACACGCTCACAAACACCCACACAAGGCCAGATTAACCTGAAACGGCATGTTTATCCACGTCCCTCACTATCATTGGCCGCGTTGTGAGTTGACGTGATCTTTCTATTTATCTATCTATTCGTTTGTCCATCTGTCTATCTCTCAATATATCTATCATATAGATCTATCTGTCCGTCTGTTAATCGTTTGTTCTCTGTCTGTCTGTCTGTCTGTCTGTCTGTCTATCCATCCAATCATCCAACCCATTCGTCCATCTGTCCGTCTGTTAATCGTTTGTATATTAATCTTAATCTCTGTCTGTCTGTCTGTCTATCTATCTATTGTATCTCCCAATCTACTCTAAAAGTTCTGTTATATTATTTATGCTTGTCACGTCCTCTTAAGCTCACGGTTCTTTTTTCACACTCATTTCTCTTTTATCCAAAGCAACTTGCCGAACAAAGAACATTGATAAAGTTCTTGCTAGAGATTTTAATTTTCTTCTTCAATGAGGAATTCTCTAATTTATAGCTGACGTGAGGGAGAATGTTCCTGTACCAGAGAACTGAGGCAGATGCAACAGTACCAGTCACTTTGTCTGGTCTCTGGGTACTCAAGCATTTAAAGTTTGACACCAGACGCTGGTGTGTTGTGTGCAGACTGAGAACCGAGCTCTGGTGAGCAGGGTGTTTGTAAAGGCCGTGATCCAGAGTAAAGAGCTTTCCCGCGCTGACAGCGAGCGACTGCTGCTCTTCCTCATGGACCACTGCACACAGCTCTTCACGGTGAGACCCCATCACTCACAACAGCACAGCTGATCCACACTAACTTCCTGTTTCTCACCTCTAGGCACCGCAGGAGCTGGTGGAGGCCGTGAGGAACAACCTGCTGAGGTTTCAGCACAGCCGGGAGCCAGAGAACCTCTCTTGTGAGATATTTTCTTCCGTTCGCGTTTCTAAGAAAGAAGGGCGTATTAATAACTAGTGCTGTCAAAAGTAGTCACTTTCGTTACTTCGTTAAAAGTAGAGTTACTAGAGTTAAAAAGTACTTTTGTAAAAGTAAAATGCCCAATATTCTAAAGTAAAAGTAGCATTACAGGGGTAGACATTTTCCACTGGCCCTCCGGGCCAGTAACTTTTGAAGTTCACTGGCCCGACTATCAAAACCACTGGCCCAGGTCGATGCGCATTAATCGCAAAAAAAACAAAAAACTGTTTGCTTGAACAACATGAATATCATTGTATATTGTTTCATGTAGGTTTAGAGTGCAGCAAATTTGAGCAAAAACAGAACAAGTGCAATTCTCTGCCTTTTCCTTTCGTGTTCTCTTTTGCTTTCCCTCAATTCCTTTCGTGATTTTTTTTTTTCTTCCTTGAAAACATGTCACCTAGCTCAGTGGCGCCCATTTTGAAACATTTTTGTGTCTTGGGCACAATACCGCACATATTTTTTTTACTTCGTACTGTCAGTTAGATGCTTTTATTCAAAGCGACTTTCATGTCATTAAAAATGTGTTAATGTTTGTAAAAATTGTACAGTTTTTCCTGGGAATCGAACCCATAATCTGGTGTTTCCAACCCCAGCTCTACTGACTGAGCTGCTGCACAAATTATTTTGCAACCAATCTTAAAAAGTTTGCAATTTTTTGGTGTTTTGGCAGTTTTGTCATATACATAGTTCCCCTGCAGTGTCTGGTTTGCTCTGTTCAGAATTAATTAGTATCAGTTGAAAAACATCAACAAAAAAAACATTTATCGTCCAAGTGCAAATAATGTAACGTAGTAAATATAAGTGGTGTTTTTACTCACTCCTGCCAGAGTGAGAGACTGCAAAAATACAAAAAAAAAAAATACATTTTAATACAAAAATACAATTTTAATTTATAATTAATTTAAACTAACTCCCAGAATGTCTGGATAGTTTTATCAAGACCATCAAATAAATAATTTCAAACGTGTTTAAACATATAGACTTTTGAAATATTGGACAAATGGATCACTTTGTGCTGCGTCTGAATTTGACGAACATCACGCGACTGATACTCTGTTCTTCGGGTACTATTCATGATAGTAGTTTGGCTAAAGTGTGTAAAATAGTAACGTGTGTCGTTATTGCAGTAGTGAAAAGCGTAAAGAAAGCCGCGTTAGCGTTCCGTGATTTAACAAACTTTTCTTTTAATAAAATTATCGCTAAGCAGTATCCGTCTTTTTTCTTTTTGAGGCGCGCGCACAACCACGTGACGTGGCACTTTGGCAGGAAATGCCCAAAAACTCGCTGCACATTAGTGAGGCTGTCGGGATCACATAACGCGTTAGCGGTAGTTAGTTAGCGAGCGATTTAACAGAAATGCAGGTAAATAATGAGAAATGTAATTTTTTTATCGAGTCATTTTTACTGGCCCCACCGGGCCAGCAGTTGGACCGATGGTGGCCCGGTTGGTTATAAAAGTCCGTCCGGGCCACCGGGCCATTTATATTGTCGACCCCAGCATTACTAATACTGATAAAACTACTTTAAGTATAAAAGTAAAAGTAATGCGAGGGGAAAAAAATAGCATTATAAAACTATATTGTTCTATTAAATTGTTGTAATTACATTGAAAATTACTGCATTTTATCATAAAGCTTCTGTGCAATCTGCGCGGCCTCAAGACACTACATCAGGCTTCTCGGAGGTTGATAAATCTGTAAAAACTTGTAACAAAATATTATTATTATTAAAATATTATTTTCAAATAATTACCTAAATATTAATGTTCGAAAATCTAGCTTCAACATTACATTATCTTCTTTATATCTAGTAAAAGATAAGTCATATCTCTCAAAGTCTCACAAAGATACTAACTGAATTTTTTTCAGTGTTCACGTGAGCTTTGAGATTTCGGGCAGCGTTATTACACATTAAGACTTATGGAGCTTTTGTGCACTCTGAGACAGTTAAACTGTGAAAAGCGCTTTACAAATGCTCAGAACTTGAGCTTGAGCTTTACACACGGTCACTGCGCCTCACACTTGTCCCGACTGGGACGATCTGTTGAACATTTGTTTGCCGTTTTACCCGCATTTTCCCGTCTGGTTTGTGTTCTAACCGTATTGACACTAATCGAATCCATAAAGCCGCCTCTCCGTCATTCTTTCGCCGACAAAGCGCGATGTGCAGGTGTGATGGACCTTACGCAAACCAATAGGGTGTCGGAATGATACTTGTTTATACGTCTCATCCAACCACAATCATTTACCGGCGTGATTTGTCCGGATGTTTTTTTTTATATCGATTTAACACGGAAATAAAACTAACCGGTATCGCGGCTGGTTTTGAAGAAGTAACAAATAGAAAGTACCGATATTTGCTTAGAAAAATAAGAAGTAGAAGTAGAAAGTAAGCGGGAAAAAAATACTCTAGAAAAGTAAAAGTAAGCCAAATTTCTTCTTTAGTTAGGTAATGAAGTAGTATTACTTAGTTACTTGACACCTCTGTTAATAACCAACACTCTCTGTGCAGTGGTGAGGTTCTGCCAGCAGGTGTCGCTCCGGCAGTACGAGCAGAGTCGGGAGCAGGCCACGCTGGAGAGTTTGAAGCAGCTGGTGCGGCACGTCGCCGGCTGTGACTCTCTCTCTGGCCGACAGAAGCGACGCCTGGCCAGACTCTTCCAGAAACATCATCCAGCAGCTTTTCGTCACACGGCAGGCGACCGTGAACCCTGGATCGTGTAGCATTACAGAGCAGGAAGTGCTGGTTTGTACTGTACTAGCACTGGGGATGTTCCTAACATCCTGAAAAGGGCAGATGCTTTATGATATTCCAAATCATACATTTATAAGCATTGAAAAAATGATTAATTAGCCACTGCAACGTTGCCCTAAGTTTTCTCGCCCAGCATATTTGTGTGATAATATTATGTTTGCTAATTTGCTGACTGAACTTCATGTTCATTTTTTAACACTACTTTGTTGTGATTATTTTGTGATTTTCAAAGCTCAGCTTTTTTTTTCTGTGTCGATCTAGGATTACTTGAATTTACCGAAGCGCTCAGGTTAATTAGACATAGTTGCACTTGATTTTAATGGAAACTTGCATTTTACACCTGATGTAAACTGAACGTGAATGTTTCTTTAGTAAGACGCTCTGTTGTGCTTTCTAGGCAGGAAAAAAAACGTAATTATTTAACTGACTTTTGCTATTATAGTTGTGTTCTGTATAGTCTCTTACAGGTATATGCAGCACGCGACTGGTTTCACTACTGCGTGTCTGGAGATTTTTGTGTAGTAATGGTTGAAGACTTGAATTGACTTGAATAACAGAATTATTTGTATGTATTTGGAGCTGTAATTGTATCAGGACGTGCTAGTTGTTTAGTTGCACTTTATTTTAATTGTTTTTAATTAAAATGCCATGTGGGAAAAAAACGTGTGTTTTTTCGGGGTTGGCATTTTATGTCATATACCTTAACCTTAGCGTTTTAATCTGACTGTAAAGCTCTTACCGTAATTCACGTGAAGACACCGTCTTGAGTGGATTCCTGTGAGTCCTTTATTTTGAAAACGGGGACTTTTATCGCAGGTTCGCCGCGATCTATGTCGTGTCCGGCTTCACACACACGGAATCTCAGGTGTTCAGATGAAGTGTCATGGAGGATGTTGGTAGCCTCCGATGCTGACGCCTTTCTCACCGTCCGAAGTCTGTGTCATCACGCGTAAAAGAGCGGTAAGACCGACGCCCGTGTGTTTTTGAGCTCGCCGTCGGTTCCGCCGCTCAAGTCCGCCGTCATTCATCACTTTCCCCGAGTGACGACTCGGTCCATTAGCTTTAGCGTTTAGCTCACTGTTTGTGTCGTTGAGACAATTGTAGGCTGGTAGGTGTAATGTGTCATGATTTGTGACGATGTAATCGACACGTCTTGGTTTCGGCTGCTGTAATGTGTAATAAAGATGCGCGGAGAAAACCGTCTCGTCTACCTGTCGACGCGACACCGAGTTCCGACAGCTACAGTTCAGATCGCGAGCGGAAGAGTTCGCCACAGTCGCCACCAGTTATACGTAATACACAGCCAGTTGCCCGGTACTTGATATTTAGATCAAAATAGGAAAACAATATTGACAGTGTCAAATGCGGAAAGCAACAACAAGCGCGTCTGAGGTTTCAGATGCTGAGGAACATCTTCTCTCACGACTTCATCAGTGTTGTCGTCATGCTGCTACAGTGAAACATCTCCATATAGTCGTCATAATTTAACATGCCAACTAATATCTAACTATGAGTGTCAGTCTGCATGTAAGGTAAGGTACAGCGTGTGTGTACAGTGTGAGCTGTTACAGTAATGTACCGTTGTGGTGTGTTGACAGCGTGTGCAATCATGGAGTCCATGCTGAACAAACTGAAGAGCACGGTCACTAAAGTGACGGCGGATGTGACCAGTGCCGTCATGGGCAACCCCGTCACGCGAGAGTTTGAGGTGGGCCGCCACATCGCCAGCGGGGGTCCCGGGATGTGCTGGAGAATCTACCATGGCACCAAGAAATCCACCAAGCAGGTGAAACACACACACACACACACACACACACATTGAGTCATGCACTCACTCATGCGCACACACGCACACACTCAGTGTCATGTGCTCACATACAGATACAAACACACAGTGCTGGAAATCTGATCTGGACATTAAAATAATTCAATTTGTAAATTCATAATAATAATAATAATAATAATAATAATAATAATAATAATAGTAATAATATATTATTATTTAAAAAATTTAATTACAATTAATATCAATTTACATTTCAAAAATTACAATTACACATTCATCGGCCCACGTGGAGTGATCCACACACCAGGAATCAGTGAAACCATCATCATCTCAGAGGATCAAGTTAAAAGAGAATTGAGCAAGCTCAGGCCCACAAAGGCTGTATCAGTATGATGAATCAGTATGATGGAATCAGCCCAAAATACTGAAAACATGCGCCCCACAACTCTGTGGTGTAATAAAACACATCTACAATCTCAGCATACACCTGGAGAGGGTCTCGGTGCTATGGAAAACCTCGTGTATTGTACCGGAGCTCTGTGAGGTTTATGTTCTTCGACTTCTCTAATGCCTTCAACACAATCAGACCCACCCTACTGGAGGACAAGTTGAAGAACATGAACCCTCCTCTGGTCATCAGACTGTACAACTCCTCTCCATAAGTGCCGAGACTTTTACTTTGACTTTCACTTTTTCTTTTCATTTTCTATGAGCATTATTGGTTCAACCCGTATATTTTTCTTGTTATGTGCAATATCTTCACGCTACTATTTATTGTTAGTTACTTTTTACTTACTTGTATTATACCGAGATTTTTATGCAGATGTACATTTCTATTTTTTGCTTCTTTTATTATTATTATTATATTTCTCTTTTGTGTGAGCAACTGTGACCGAAAAAGCAATTTCCCCCTGGGGATGAATAAAGTTTTTTTAATTGAATTGAATTGAAAAAAAAAACGGATGCAAGAATTCCTCCTTGGTCTTTCATTTTGAGTTTAACGTTAGACTGAAAAAGAAAATACATACTTAGGTTTGCACACAATAAAACATCTTACACATTATCAAAACCTAACTTCAAGATAAACTTAACTTCAGTCATCAGCTACTAAATGCATATTACTCTAAAAACAACAAAAAGAAATAAAACAAAATAAAGGAATTCCCGTAACGACAGTGCAACAACCGAACACGTGCGTATCCTCTTTTGTTGCGGTCGCGTCAACGTCCGTCAAACTGACTTGAACTGAAGTTATTATATGCAGCGTTATTTATTTATGGTTTGTGTTTGTTCATTATGTGTGCGGTGTGTTATGGTTATGGTAATTTATTTATATTGTGTGCAGTGTTATTTATGTTTGTTAACGCATGCATTAAAATTTAATAATAATAAAATTTCAACAATAATAATAATAATCTCCCATATATTTGTTGTACTTCGACTTAATTAGACTTAATTATTATTATTATTTAAATTCATAGTAATAATCTCCAATTAATCTGCAGTACTTTGACCAAGACACACACACACTCAGACTCGGATTGCTAGAAATCCGATCTGAAAGTTAAAATAACAGTTTGACGCATATTGTATGGATGTGTATTTAAAAAAAATATATATACATAAAAAATAACAAATGTATGTTCTATTTGTAAATTCATAATAATAATATCTCATAAATCTGTGCATTTAACATGGCGAATGTACATCAAGAACAAATTTGGAGTTTTAATTTGATCACTAATAGCTGGTGAGTAGTTAATGAAGCGTTAATCTTTCCTCACGTTGTCAGGAAGTGGCGGTGTTTGTGTTTGACAAGAAGATGGCGGATCGCTTTCAGAAGTTCGAGAAGGACCAGATCGTGGACTCTCTGAAGAAGGGCGTTCAGCAGCTGACCCGACTCCGACACCCACGTCTCCTCACGGTCCAGCATCCGCTGGAGGAGTCCAGGTTCACACCACCTTTCACATTCTGTCTCTCACAGCGTTCTGCACACGTGCGCACACACTCATCCACAGTGACGTACCACGTTTACGCAAATATAACCACCTTTTTTCCAATTTTAGAAGTTTAAAAGATTTACCGCTACTACCGTATTTACGCGAATATAAGCACCCTCCTGATTTTTCAGACAAAATTAAAAAAAAAGTAATACTTTGATTGGTTTACAATTTGAGATGTTTTCTGTTTGCTCCGAAGCTTTTGCCGCGGCTGGTCTCGTTTTCAGTTGTTCAGTATGTAACTTTTGAACAAGTGTCATTGAAATTAGGGATGCAACGATGGTATTTTTGCTCATTTTAAATACTTGATCTAGCAATAAACACAAAATACATAAAAGCACCAGAATAAACTTGTAAAAAAATTATTCAGTAGCACTGTCACTGTTTACAGGTTTCTTTAGTTTTTTTTTAAGTATTTGTTCTGTAATATGTTGCACACAACATTCATTTTAAATAAATGTTCCAAACTAGACTTAATTCCAAATTCCAAATTTTTTTTGTTAAATTAGACTAAAGCTGTTACCTGTAAATTAAATTCATGATTTTATTAAGTAAGTATTACTTGGGTAAATACGTTTTATTAAGTATCGCTGAGTACTGTAAGCATAGTTTTCGAAAAAAGGGGTATCGACGCATCCCTAGTTAAAATGTTTGAGTATTTAGCCAGAAGTTTTCGGTTTCTGTAAAGTAACAGCATCATGAAAGTTAGGGGATGCTTATGCTCACCTAATAATGCAACTTTTATTTTGTTCCATGTACGATTGGGAATTTTCTTAAATTCGCGGGGTGCTTACATTTGCATACATACGGTATATTGAGTTTGGTTTTTTTCTACTAAAGCTTTCGACACAACGTCATCTGGATGACATTTTTCAGCACTAGACTGATGTTTGTGTAAGTCGAACCGGGTAATTTGTGTGACTCTTTCCGCTTGTGTCATCACAGCCAGCAGCCCAGTACCAGCACAGTAAACACAGTCTGTTCTGATTGAAAAACCTTTGTTGATTTTACTGATCTGAAAACCCGTTTTTCCTCCTCAAAAGTATTTTTAGTTCCTTCAAGAGTCTGACAGCTCAGTTTAGTAATTGTAGTTATACGTTATTCCGCAGAGACTGTCTGGCCTTCTGCACGGAGCCCGTCTTCGCTAGCCTTGCTAACGTTCTGGGCCAGTGGGATAACCTTCCCAGTCCCGTCCCCACAGACATTAAAGAGCACAAGCTGTTTGACGTGGAGAGCAAGTACGGCCTGCTGCAGGTGAGCCCCAGTTTGATCATCAACGCATCGGTTTGCTGTCGCTCAAGCGTCGTGTCTTCATTGTCACTCAGATCTCGGAAGGCTTGTCGTTCCTGCACAGCGGTGTGAAGATGGTTCATGGGAACCTGTGTCCGGAGAACGTGATTCTGAACAAGAGCGGAGCCTGGAAGATCATGGGCTTTGACTTCAGCATCTCGTCCAGTAACCCCTCAGACGCGGAGGTCCGGACTCAGAGTTCCTCCAGTCGACATGGAGACATCAATCCGTCACGTTATGTCTTTCAGCCCAAGTATGTGTGTAAAGAGTGGGACCCGAACCTGCCGCCTCTGTGTCTGCCCAACCCGGAGTATGTGGCTCCCGAGTACATCCTGTCGGTCAGCTGCGACGCCTCCTCTGACATGTACTCGCTTGGCGTGCTGATCCACGCCGTCTTCAACCAGGGCAAACCCGTGTTACACGTCAACAAGCAGGACATATTCAAGAGCTTCAGCAGGCAGCTTGACCAGGTGAGGTGCACACACACACACACACACACACACTTGTGGTCTGCAGTAATAGTCATTTACTACTGTAATCATTAATGATTCAATGAAACCGTGGAAACGAAATTTCCTATAAACTCCATCGTTATTTAATAATGTTGCTATTCAAGTGTCACATTTACATGAATATAAGCACCCCAATTATAGAACCTCAAGAGCTTGAGGGGTGCTTCTATCCGTATATTTGAAATATGCACGTTTTTCCATATCACAAATTAATTGTAATACGTCCTCTTAATTCAGAGGTGCAAAGCATGGTTGTGTTGCGTCCTCTTTTCTTTTTTTAAATAATTGTTCCAGAGTCAGACATGCATATCGTATTTACGCTTAAAAAGTTGCAGGGTGCTTGTAATGCACGTAAATATAAATGCAAATTTTTCCTCATTTCAAGTCAGGAACAATTACAGATAAACGCAAACACATTGTCTTTATGCAGCGTGTGCGTTGTACACTGTTTCTATCTTTAAATAATGGTTCTAAATCTATTGGCTCAATAACAGAAATAAAGAAACATTAGTCACACTGCGACACTTAACAGGGACACTTTTTATTTTGTGCCTAGTAAATCAGGGGGTGCTTATATTCGATTACATACGGCATGTCTTATTTCATTGACTTTTTATCATAAACTATCTTGTGTTTATTATAACAATGAATACAGCTAATATTCACAGTGTGTCCCAGATGTACAGTGTGTGTGTGTGTGTGTGTGTTTTGTGCAGCTGAGTCGTCTGGGTCCAGACGTACTGAGTCAGATCCCAGACCTGGTCCGAGAACACGCCAAGATGCTGCTCAGCGTCACGTCCACCGTGCGGCCGGACGCCGACCAGATGACCAAGGTCTTTTCATCCGAGCTTGTGTTTCCTCGACGCCAGACTAACCGCCGTGTCCCCTGCTCAGATTCCCTTCTTTGATGACGTGGGAGCGATGACTCTGCAGTACTTCGACTCGCTCTTCCAGCGCGACAACCTTCAGAAGTCTCAGTTCTACAAGAACCTTCCCAAAGTCCTGCCCAAGTTACCCAAGGTGAGCACCAGCCCGGCCTGGTGAACCCTGACCGCAGTGTGTGTGTGTGTGAACTGTTCTCAGAGAGTCATCGTGCACCGAATCCTCCCCGCACTGGCGTCAGAGTTTGTCAATCCCGACATGGTTCCTTTTGTCCTGCCGAACGTGCTGCTGATTGCGGAGGAGTGCAGTAAGGAGGAATACGTGCGTCTGGTTCTGCCAGACCTCACTCCCGTCTTCAGACAGCAGGAGCCTGTGCAGGTACACACACTTCCTCAGCGTGAACTGAAGACGGCTGTTAATGTTAGCGCGTAGCAAGACTTTATTACAACAACACTTTTACTTTACTGCGCACCTTTTACAGTCATTTTGCAGACGCTTTTATCCAAAAGCGACTTGCAAGTCATTGCAAATTTTAAATTCTAATTTTATTGGTCACATACATATTACACGTGGTACAACATGTAGTGAAATGAGTTTTGGTCGTTCCAGCATTTTCACATTGGGATGCGGGAAATACAAAAAAATGTGCGGAAGGGATAAACAGTAATAGGATAAAGAATAGAAGTACTATAAAAACAGTAGATGTAATAATAATAATAATAATAATAATGAGTATTTGTAAGGCGCTTTTCACAGTTTAACTGTCTCAAAGCGCACATATAAATATGTAAGGGAAATGTTGCTTTTTATTCAATTTGTCGTCTGGATTGTTGGTATTTAAGGATAAAAAAATATCAAATATGAACAAAATGCAAACATTTTATTTTTGTATTTAAGATAAGTTAAATACAATCAAATAACGTAAGTAAAAATACAAAAAGTGAGTAAAATACAAAAAAGTGTAAAATACAAATACAAATTATTATTATTGTTAATATTATTATTATTATTATTATTATTATTATTATTATTATTATTATTATTATTTTTAGTTCGAGTAAAGAAGGAACCTCACACTCAGAGCCACACAGTTGCACAGAGCCATAAATCAGAGCTCACTTTTTAGTCTGCGGCCGAACAGGAAAAACCGGAATTTCACGTGTACTACATTATTTAAACACACAAAATCCTATCCTAAAAACTATAGGTGAAAAGAATAAATACATTTCAACAACATACATTTACTAAACTATCATTATTTTAAATGGCATACAATTCTTTGTCCTCCCTAAAAATGTGTCCTGTCTTAATTATACAATAGAGGGCTATCAAAGTTAGCGCGTTAACGCATGCGATTAATTTGAAATGCTTTTGCGCGTTGTTTCTTTTTAACGTCTTTAATCCGTGTTATTATATTGCTGTTTGACAACCTGATTTTCAGTGTTAGATATTTAAAATGAAACAGAATCCATATTCGCAGGTAGATCGCTTTGACTAGGTCATTTAATAAGCAGATCACGAAACAAAAAAGTGTGAGCACCCCAGCTTTACATACTTGCCATGCTTATATTGTGGACATTTTATGGAGTCCTCTTGAACATGAAAATATTATATTATTAATATTATAATGATTGTATAATATATACTAAATGATATTCCAGTATTTAAACGGGTATTTGTTTTTGTGTTGATTCATTTATATTTTACTTTTCAATATCCAATATTACAAGCTTCAGTTATTTTTTTTTTATTCATCGTGATTAATCAGTTTGTTTGGGGAAGTGCGATTAATTAGTTGAAAAAATGAATAGTTTGACAGCCCTAATTATTAACATTATTATTACTATTTCTATTATTATTATTAAATTGCTATTGATATGAATAGTAAAAAAAATGTATACAAAAAAGTGTTTTGAAGAAAATGTTACAAATTGTTTATTCAAAACAAGGCAGCTAAAGCAGTGCATTCTGGGATCTGTAGTGTGTGTGTCATCAGACCTTCATATCACTCGACACATACCAGTAATCACAGCTCCACATTAAACGGTCTTGGGGGCCGGTGTAACTGTAAAATGGGTCTCAGGTTTGACACATGGAGTAATTTTGCAATATGAAGTACAGAGCAGGAATGTCAAGAAGTGCTCGTCCTCTCTTATACAGTACGTCACGTCAGTACGAGTATAGTTCATGTAAACGCATCATTACTATCCCTCATTGAGTGTGAGCTTGAATACCAAGATTATGTTTTACCCATTTGCTCAACATTTGCATTTGACTCTTCTTCATGCTTCAGGCCAGCAACATGGTGAGTGCGATTCAAACCCACGTGACTCTTCCTCCGTGTCCGTCCTCGTGGCTTTTTACCGTATGTCACCGGTGGTCGTTTCTCTCATGTCCAGATCCTGTTAATATTCCTGCAAAAGATGGACCTGCTTTTGACCAAAACTCCTCCTGAGGACATCAAGAACAGCGTCCTGCCCATGGTTTACCGAGCGGTGGAGGCTCCGTCCACACAGATACAGGTGACCGCTGACATTCTCACCAACATTATGACATTATTAATTATGTGCAATCATAGACGACTTAGTGTAATACGTGTTAGTTATTTTTCGTTTGCCACTAATTACTGCCGGTTTAATCACCGTTTTAACTCTTTTAAATTTCATCATTAGAGCTGGCGATTAATCGAAAAATAATTGAAAATCAGAACATATCGTTCACATTTTTTAAGGCCAGTTCTTTTGATTACTTTCCCTTAGGGGTGGGCGGTATAGCGGTATTAACGTGAATTGAGCGGTATTAACCGGTATTGAGTTGTGCCACGATATGGATTTTGCAATATCGTGAATACCGTGGCACTTTCATGAATTTACCTTTTATACACATATATCAACGCTTTAATACATTAAAATACATTTGTGTTGTTATAACTTTTTATTACGACACGGATACATTGCTAATCTAATACAGAAAGCGTTGGAAGAAACTGAATTAATAGATCACCCGCGAGAGCATGTATCGCGCACGCGCTGTGCCGCTCCATGTCTGTAATGTGCCGTTTTTTTAGAGCGGCTGTTTTAGTGAGCGCGAGTCCCGTAAAACGCGCGCACGAGAACATTCTGCTCGTTTTATTTTGGTCAAAGTCTGTTTTCGATTGTTAACCTTGGTTTCACGCAACTTTAGATTCAGACGCGCGCGCAAAAGAGAGGGAAAGCGTGACGCGCACTGGCTCTGCTCTCCATTTCTCTCTCTCTCTCTCTCTCTCTCTCTCTCTCTCTCTCTGTCCCTCTCTTTCTCTCTCTCTCTTTCTCTCTCTCTGTCTATCTCACTTTTGCGCTCTCTCTCTCTCTCTCTCTCTGTCTATCTCACTTTTGCTCTCTCTCTCTATCTCACTCTTGCTCTCTCTCACTCTTGCTCTCATCTCTTTCGCTCTCACTCTTGC
>MU204345.1:543134-555636 GCA_017309775.1 Paedocypris sp. Pulau Singkep | reverse complement strand
TCTCTCTCTCTCTCTCTCTCTCTCTCTCTCTCTCTCTCTGTCCCTCTCTTTCTCTCTCTCTCTTTCTCTCTCTCTGTCTATCTCACTTTTGCGCTCTCTCTCTCTCTCTCTCTCTGTCTATCTCACTTTTGCTCTCTCTCTCTATCTCACTCTTGCTCTCTCTCACTCTTGCTCTCATCTCTTTCGCTCTCACTCTTGCTCTCTCTCTCACTCTTGCTCTCGTCTCTTTCTCTCTCACTCTTGCTCTCTCTCCCTCTCCCTCTCTCTCTCTCTCTCTCTCTCTCTCTCTCTGTTTATCTCACTCTTGCTCTCTCTCTATCTCACTCTTGCTCTTTCTCTCTCACTCTCACTCTTGCTCTCATCTCTTTCTCTCTCACTCTTGCTCTCTCTCTCTCTCACTCTTGCTCTCTCTCACTCTTGCTCTCATCTCTTTCTCTCTCACTCTTGCTCTCTCTCTCACTCTTGCTCTCACTCTCTCTCTCACTCTCACTCTTGCTCCCCCCCCCCCTCTCTCTCTCTCAAAAGATAGACCGCAGGCCATTTAATTTAAATGTTTTTTTTTTTAAATAAATGCCTGGACTACTTTTAACAGATATACGGTGTTAAAAATGACAGGTTTCCCCTTGCGTTTTAATTTCTTTACTTTACTTTATTTAAAATAAGAATACCCCCCCACAAACAATATCGTGATATAATACCGATACCGTCTGTACACTAGAAAATACCGTGATATGAATTGTAACCCATATCGCTCACTCCTACTTTACCTTTAAGACAACTTCCGAGTGTGGAGTCGCTCATGGAGTGAGTCGCGCAACATGACTAATATAAAAAGAAAACTGCGGTCTTCGTCGTTTGGATGCAATTCGGTTTCAGGAAGGATGGAAATAGAACATGGAACAATATGAAGACGAGTGTAGACGCTGCAGAAAAAACAGTTCATATAAAGTTCAATAAAGTGTTTTTTAAGTTGAATTGAACAGAACATTGCTTCCTTGTTCTTGGCCTCAGGAGCTGTGCCTGAACATCATACCGACGTTTGCGAATCTGATCGAGTATCCGTCCATGAAGAACGCTCTCATCCCACGCATCAAGTCTGCGTGTCTGCAGACGTCTTCTCTGGCGGTTTGTCTGGCGCGTCACACTGTTGTTCTCCCGCGGGTTGTGACAGGAAGTGTGCTGGTGTGTAGGTGAGGGTGAACTCTCTCGTCTGCCTCGGGAAGATTCTGGAATACCTGGATAAGTGGTACGTCATCGACGAGATCCTGCCGTTCCTGCAGCAGATACCGTCCCGAGAGCCGGCCGTGCTCATGGGCATTCTGGGTAATCCGCTAGTGATAAACACTTTGTGATCGGCGCAAGTGATATTATGTCACGTCACACCCTTGGGGTCGAAAATCACTGGGCCCAACTAAATTTCCCATTCTTTACACACACATTTTGAACACACACTCTCGTTCACAAACACACACAGTGAAACTTAAACATTGAAAACGCACTGTCTCTCTCTCTCACACACACACACACACACACACACACACAGAAACATAATATTTTTTAACATTTTGATGCTTACCCCCCACACGCACACACACACACACACACACACACACACACAACCACAAACACAGAAACACATAATAATTTGAAACATTTAGACCCCTCAACACACACAGAAACACGTAATAATTATAAGCATTTAGACACTTAATACACACACCCACACACACACTTAAACAGAAGCGCATAATAATTGTAAACATTTAGACACTTAAAACACACACTACACAAACACGTAATTAGGAACAATGAGACACTTAAGAAATACACACACACACAATAATTTGAAACATTTAGACACTTACGCACATATGACAATTTGAAATATTTAGACACTCAAAACACACACACACACACACAAACACTTTATCAGTCAGAAACTTAGATTTTTAAAACTTAAATATTTTTAAAAAGTCAATTTATAATAAAATGTTGGTGTTTATAACAAAGATTTGACTTGTGTAACAAAAGACTTTTTAGTACAAAAATCTACTTTTTTGTTTGATCTTCAGGTATCTACAAGTGCACTTTCACCCATAAGAAGCTGGGCATCCCGAAGGAACATCTGGCTGGGAAGAGTTTACCACATCTGGTGTCGCTCTGCATTGACAACAACCTGAATCTGAACCAGGTCTGTTGGGGAAGCTGAGCCGCCGCTGCTGCTTCTGTTCCTCAGTGTCTCTCTGTGTTTCAGTTCAACGCGTTTATGGCCGTGGTGAAGGACATGTTGAACCGGATGGAGGCGGAGCATAAGACCAAACTTGAGCAACTACACGCCATGCAGGAACAGCAGAGGTCCGAGCGCTCGTCTTCCTCAGTCCTGAACACACCTTTTGTTTTTTGTTTTTTTTTTAAGTTTGACTGTTCATATTTACACGGGTAACCCGACTTACGAAAGACTCTGCTAACAATATTCTCAAATTATGAAACGCGCAATTTCAATTGTGAGAATATTTTGAGAATCTATTAAGAATCTTTTGAGAATTTCGTCCCTAGTCACGCCCCTAGTTAGAAATTTTTCGAGATACAAAAGGCAGGGGATGTTCAGCCAGGGATTTTTTAAAGAGGACCAGATTTAGTAAGGTTCAGGTTCAAGTTTATTTTTATGGCGCTGTTTTTAGTCCCAGAACAAACGCAAAATCACTAAAATGTGAAATTGTGTGGGTGGCAACAATTCCGCCTGACATTCTTTGAACCAATAACATTAACTACAAATTAACTATTAAATACATTTTTAATTGCAAATCCATACCTTCTGGCACATTTTTTTTTCCATTTTCGAGTTTTTACCAAAATCATTTTTGATCTACCGTATCTTACTGTGGTCTGCAATGCTGGTGTGCCGCAAATTATTGATTTCATGACAGCTGCGCAATTAATTACATGTTAATTACGTCTCTGCTTACGAAATTTTTGCCTTACAAAACGGCACAAATAACTGTGGTATGTCGAGGTACCAATGTATATGAGAAAAATAGTCTGAGATGCAATTGTCGTAATTGTTAGTGTTTTGCATGGTGGCCATTTCGACTAGTTCTGAAATAGTACTGTTATTCCAACATAGTTTTAGCGCAGCATTGTGAAAGTGTGTGTGGTTTTCAGGAGCTTAAACATCTCAAACCAGATGAACCAGTCAGAGGAGACGAAAAGCAGTCCTGCCGCCGTCAGAGACGTGAGTAGAAGCGCCTGCCCCGCCGCCGCCACACGTCTCTGAACCTCCTGTCATCATCTTCTGCAGATCGATGAGATCTTCAGTGCTGGAGTGAATGGGAGAGAGAACGGCTCGTCAACCTCAGCCCCGCCGCTCTCGCGGGTACGTGCTCCGCCTCCTGTGGTGTGTGTGCGGCGTTCTGTGCAGGACTCGTGTGTTTCTGTTGTCAGGTGTCGCTCACGCTGGAAGAGAAGCAGCGCTTGGCTCGAGAACAGGAACAGGCGGCCAAACTCAGAAGTCAGCAGCCGCTGGCTCCACAGAGCGTCAAAGCCGCCGCCGCAACGCCTCAGGTGCACGCCACAGACCCGCTTTTTAACTAGAGTCCGACCCAACCAAAAGTGTTGGCTTTATGTCGCTGAAAATCAAGTTCAAGTTTATTTATATAGCGCTTTTTTTTGTACGGGACCAACGCAAAGTCGCTAAAATCAATAATCAATAAATTCACCAAAGGCAGAATCGTAACACAATCGGCCAAAGCTAAGCTGAATAAAATAGCAGAAGAACACTCTGACACAGTTGTTTGCTCTGTATGTGATTGCGAATGTTCCCTCATGAGATATGAACATTTTTTTTGTAAACATTTTTATGTTAACATATTTAACATGTTTTAAATAATTATATACATAATTACATACAGATGTTAATTTACAGATAAATAATTATATACAGATATTATAGACATACATATATATACAGATGTAGGCATTTTTACATAAAAAATGTTTAAATATAAAAACTGTCCCATCAGCCCCTCTGCCTGAAGCGACACGGGACAAACATCTTACGCATTTAAATTATAAGTAAATTAAACCAATAATTTCTGACAACACACTGACCAAACAACTTAATAATATTTGCTATATAAAATCCTCTGAGCCGTTTTCTCTATGCTTTAATTATAATCAAACTCAAGATAAACTTACATTTACAAACTTATATTACACTTACATTTAAAAATGTTAATATAAGCAAGTTAAAATTAAATGAAAACTAGGGGTGTACCGATACAACATTTTAACTTCCGATACGATACCGATATTGCAGCCACCGATACCGATACAAATCTGATACAATAATCAGCATAAAACATGAATACTTTTACCTATTTCGTTGTGTGGTATGTATGAAAGGCTAGATCAAATGGAGAACAAAAGTAAGCAGCAGTAAGTATGGAGAAAAACAAAAATATTTAACAATTACTTGTTTACTCTGGTTTTTAAGCCAAATTGAAAGCTTATTAATGGAATTTTTATTTTGTGCCTGAAAAATCATCGGATTGATAATATTCACGTAAATACGGGTATTTAAAAGTAAACCTGCATTTCTATCAGGATACAGTGTTTGTTGACTGACCCGATCTGGTGTTGCCCTCAGGTGAAGGATCTCACCAGCAGCCTCATGAACTTCAGCGGGAACAGCTTCCCCTCCGGACCTGGCCTGGCCGCCATGGGCAACGGCTTTAACCCACCCATGGGCTTCCAGACGGGAAGTGTGGGCATGAAACCCGGCGTTCCGGGCCTCTATGGCGGAATGACCTCCACAACCAGCACTCCCAACTTCACCGCCTTCACCCACAATCAGAACCCAGCGAGCAGAGCACCCGACATGTCGGCGCTAGACTCGCTCTTTATCTCTAGCAAACCCAAAGTGAGCCTGAACCAAATGACTCCTAACGCGCCCGCCCCCTGGCTCAGTCAGTTCTCTGCAGGTCAGACGTCCCAGAATGCACCAGCACAAGCCAATCCCATGGGCCTGGCCGGAGTCCAGGGTGGGTTTGGCGTGCAAGCGAACCCCTTCTTCAGTCCTCAGAACTTCTCGCAACCAATGCCCCCGGGCGTGATGAAGCAGAGCTCTTCGGTCAGCGGCGATCTTAAGGACCTGTTTGGCTAAATCCCGCGGCTCGGCTTCTCGGGGCTTCTGGTTTGCGCTGCTGCACCTTTCACTATCGTTCACCTTCTCACTCATCAGAAGCAGCACGACCTGCTCCTGCTTCTTCACTGGAGTCTCTCTCCACGAACAAGACCGGCCTGGAAAAATCTCCAAACTTCTGGTGGAAATCTGGAGCAGGTGCTGGAACGTTCTGAGAATCATCAAGCGCCTCGTTCATCAAACCTTCCGTCTGGTTTCACTTGTGCGGAAACGGTGGCTTTTTTATATCTGAGCTGTACACAGCTTTATGATTTCCCTCTTGTTTTAATGATTTTACTGGTTCCTCGAGATCCACGACTCTCCAGAAAGCAGATTTCTTTGGGCGGGTGATGAGCGCGGAGGGGTTTTAAGAGACGTTTCCTACCCAACATTCCGAGACCCATCAGACGTTCCACTGACGTTTCTCGTGTGAGCTGCTTCTGTTGTGGAGGATGCGGGGGATTCGGGTGAATTGATTATTTGAAGAATAAAAATCTATTGATCGTCTGTGCGGAATGTTCATTCTGCAGAGACGAGACGTGCGTGAAGTTTCTCTACCTGTGGCGAGACCACCGTCACAACGACCACTAGGTGGAGACAAGCGGTGAGTCGCTTCTCCAGCTTTGTTCCTCGCACTCTGTCTGAAAATTTTCTCTGATGAATGCTTTGAAAAATGTCTCGGAAAGACAATTCGGAAGAATAACAATTGTCTCGAATATATGTCTTGAAAATTGTCTCGGATTGAGGTCTCAAAAATTGTCTCGGAAAGACGATTCGGAAGAATGAAAATTGTCTCGGAAAGAATCCCTTTACTCTGCAGCCCAGCGTATCCAATTTATGTTTGCAGTATTTTATTAACAATACTGTACTAATACATTCATGAACAATATGTTTGCTTTAACTTTTTAAGCATTAGTTAAATGAAACAATTTTAATTGACGCATTTAAATTAAGGACGCGTAAGTGACTGGAACAACAGGTGGATTGTAGAACGCTTTATTAGACAAACTGATCATTCGTATTTTTGTGCTTCAATTTTGGCAAAAAGGTTCCTCCTGAGACGTGTCACAGGTTTATCTCTGACCCACCAGTTTACAATTGTCTAAATCGCCCAGTCTAAAATTGTCCTGGTTACTGGTTCCCTTCTCGCTTTATGTCTTTGGTCTCAAATGTAAACGTCATTGGCGTCGTATTTTGCGTTCAGTCTTTGTTCTTCGGTTAACCTGAATCATCTCTACATAAAGGAAACAAGAAAAATCAGAACACACACACACATTACTGTTTAAATACAACCGTCAGACACAGCAGTCGGACATACTTGTAAAGTCCAGCGTGTAAGTGTCACCGTTGAGGGTAAAGTTGAGTGTCTGGTGTTTCTGCTGGTAGCAGCTCTCGATGTCGCTACTGGAGACGGAGCATCCATCCTGCGAGCACAGAGCAGCATTCAGCGCAACAGTCCGGACCACAAGGGGGCGCTGGAGTTACCGTGCCCCTGAAGTTGTGCCAGTGCCTAGCGCCTTTGAACTGCCACGTCACGCTTCTGCCAGAGCTCCTGCTGGAAACATGGCGGCTTGAGGTCTATGAGGTCATGTGTTTCAAAGTACATTTGCAATATGTTGTACAGCGGTACCTCTCCTTACGGAATGAATGCGGCAAAAATTTAGTTAACTGAGTCGCGTTTTCCACGTAATCCATCCGATCCGTGCCATGACTTCGTAAATTCAGACAAATATGTCATTATATATTCATCAAATATATAATTTTGGTAAATAAAAAAATGTTGGTAGTAAAAAAATTGTTTTATAAATAGTTTTAATATTTTAGTATTAATAGTGTTTTCCTTTTGGCATGTTTTTAAAGATATTTAATGATATAGGGGACGATTACATTACATTAATTACGATAAAAGGTTGTTTTGGTCGCCATATTGTATCCACGTCACTCAAATCTCGCGATCGCTCACAATACATGCGGTCAGCGCGACTTTACAACATGGAAAAAAACATTAAAATGTAAAAAGCAAAGATTATAATGGGGATATCGAGCGAAAGAGTGCTTCGCAACGTGAAATTTCGTAACGTAAGTCTTTTGTAAATAAAGGTACTACTGTATAGTATATTAACATCAAAAATTATAGTATGTAACAGTAATTATATTTTATATATATATTTATATATTTTAAATATATTTAAATATATTTATATTAAATATATTTATATTATATATATATATATATTTTATATGTAATATACATTTTATTCCAATCATTCAATTGCAAATGGTGGTATCATGTTTCTTGCTAAAAATTTTAAAGTTTGATTGGCTTGTAAAAACAAGTGGTACAGTTACCACTTTTCTGTGGTACAGAAAATTTCGTAAGTAGAGACCAAGTTAACATGTAAACATGTAAACGCACCAATGCGTTTCAAGCCCCCCTAAATTCAGACAATTTTTTTTTTAAATGACAAAATATTGCTCGTATTGGTTATAACTAATAAAAAGCATGTAACATAACAGTTAAATTATTACTCATATTTCAATGGCGTCCAAGTTTTTACGAAATGTGAGAAATGTCTCAGCGCACGTCCCTCTCACCTTTCACTTCCTGTCGGCCTGTAATTGGGGCGACGTCTTATTGATCTCTTGGTGCCTGTGGACAGATTCTTCTGGAACATTCCTGCCCACACACACAAACGTGTCACCACCGCTCTCGTGATGAGCTCGCAATGATCTCCATCACCTCTGAAGTTGATCTCGTACTGCGTGGAATTGACGCAAAGCTGAAGGGAATCGCTCGCGTTGTTCCGAAACGCGTTCTCCAGCTCCGAGCTCTGCAACGACACGCGACATCAGGTCAGGCATCTGTTTGCAATTAAAACTTCCACCGTAACTCTAAATGTCTACGAAAGAAGACCGAGTGAAACTGGCCAGAACAAAATTCAATACATAATAGTCCCAGAATATTTTCTAATAAATCATTTAATTATTGATAATATGAAATAGTGTTCTAAATATCTTTTCTGTCATAAAATCCAGCTTCAACAATATATATACTAATAACTGGAATATCTCTATTAGTGAGCAATGTTAGTGGGCAGTTATTTGTAATTATATAGAACATTTCAATTGATCAGTTCATTTTCATTGCATGGGCATTATGTCGTTTATTATTAGATTACCTATAACGTTTCAGATAATTAATTAATATTTATGTGTCTGACCATTTGACCAGAAGCATCGGCCATTTGAATTCTCTCTCTCTCTGAGCCCCGCCCTCCTCACAGACAGTTACAAGGACCAATACAACTAACGATGCCATAGTGTAGTACCCAATCAAAAGGTCTTCATAAAAAAAACAGGACGCCCAATTTCATTCTCAAATAATTTAAAGCACAGTTGTCGAACTTGTAATGGTTCTTTGAAGAAGTGTGAAAACTGGACATTTTCGTGAATTTATAAAACCCGCTCGGACACAAGAGGGGAAAAGAGGACGCTTGGTCACACTAACAAAATACACTCTTGAAATGAACGCGTGATTCCGGAGACCTGGAGAAAACCCACGCCAGCACAGAAGCTCCACCCACTGACACAAACCTTCGCCGCGTACGGGCACCAGCCGTGATCGCCGCGGTAATACCACAGCCACTCGCCGCGTCTCCAGCCCAGACGCCGCACGCGCAGGTTGCTTTTCTCCAGCACGCGCATCTTTGTAAAGTCGATGGAAACGGCTCTGCGAGGAGAAGCAAAGGGTTACACCTCGGCGGACCAGAGCACCATTAGCAGTGGTCTGCTGACCCCACGGGCGTGTTGTAGATGCGGATCCCTTTGTTGTGGGGCAGTGAGAACTGAGCCTCCAGGATGTGCTGGTTACAGATGTTCTGCCAACCACGCCCCAGATCCAGCTGCCATCGGTACGACCCGTCCTCCTCCTCATCCTCCTCTCCCTCGCTCTCTGCCACTTAGAACAGCAAGGTCTTGAAAATGATCCACCTGTCAATCTAGACGCTTTTGATCTGCATCGCTGCTTTAATAACTGATGTACACTTTTGTCACTCAAAGTTGCACCATTGTATTTGGAATTGCTCACAATGTTTTTGTCTCAATTGCAACCATTGTTTTTGCACAGTTGTCTTTTTGCACAACTTATTTATTGTTGTTTCTTTGTTTTTTTCTCTTTGCTTCTTGTATTTTTGCCTTGACTGTTGTCATCTAAATTTTATTTATTCGTTTCTGGTAAAAACTTCTTTCTTTCTCTGTTTTTTGCTGCTGTTGAACACAAAAGTTTCCCCTAGTGGGATTAATAAAGTTGTCACATTCCTGATTATATAAGCAACTTTTACTCAACTTGACTACATTGGTGATTGAGTATGTCTACTCTTTACTCCACTACATTTGAGTGGACACTTTTTGTTACTCGTTACATTGTGATTGTGAGCGACAAGGCGACATCTTTTTCTACCGATATCGCCATCTGCAGAATGCTGATGGTACTGGATGCTAACTGGTACTGGAGTTAAATCGTGTGAACGTGAATTAGCGGTTGCACTTTTTGGCACATTTGAGTTTGACTGAGGCTGACTTAGCTGGGTTTTTTTGCATTTTGTTCTGCCATTTTAAATCAATTAATTTAATATTAGGAAATACAAGCGTTTTGCAAATTGTTTCTTGTTTTTTTAGCCTATTTTCACTATGAGGAAATACTTAAGTAAAATACCTTATGCTTTTACTCAAGTCTTCTTAGAATTGGTGACTTGTAACTTGTAATTTTTACAGTAAGGTATCCGTACTTTCACTCAAGTGTGGCTTTAAGGTGCTCTTTGTACCTCTGGCGGTCACACTTGCACATTATTTATTTATTAATTTTTTTTCGTTTTTATGTGTGGTGTATTATACATAAGGGTCCCACCTTCATGTCCATGCGCATCCCGGGGTCCGAGGCGGTCACTGTGCTGGAGGCGACACCTGTCTCCATATTTACACGAGCCGGAGAGGAAGAACCTGCAGACGTGCTGGTCTCGGCACCGCTCACCGTATCGACAGTGGCCGCGGTTGTAGAACTCGCACACGGGCGGCTGTGGAGGGAAACAGAGATGGTCTCAGCTCCGGCTCGCCAGCATGTTCTCCTGAAGATGTGATGTGAACCTCTGCGTGAGAGGACCAGCTTCCCGAGTCCGTGTCACTGTCGCTGAAGTCCGACTCGCTCTGGTCAGGATCTGTGTGGATCATTAGCCGTTAAGCAGTGGTGTAAAGAGTACCGGACAGCCATACTTGAGTAAAAGTACAAATACTTACTGTAAAATTTACTCCAATACAAGTAACAAGTCACCAATTTCAAAAAGACTTGAGTCAAAGTAGCAAAGTATCCAATTTTAAAAGAACTTAAGTATTAAGAAGTATTTTTTTTTTTTTTTTTTATTCGTGCTCAATATAGGCCCAAAAAAAAAAGAAATGTGAAAACAAACTATTGTTTTCCAAGACAGAAACAGAATTTAACCTCAATGTTTGAAAACTGGTAGAACAAAGTAGATAAAAAGAACAAAAAGTCAGTCTCAGTCACTTAAATTTGCAAGTAGATATAAAATAAAGTGATTATCCTGATTAGTAAATTATACTAATCCACGACCACCGATTAAAATATGTATTATATAAAGTTATATATTATATAATACCATTTGTAAAACACATTTTTACGCCCCTAATTCGCGTTCATGTGGTTTCTAATTCACAAATAGCGTCAGCAGCCTAAAGATGGCGATATTCACCTCGTCCGACCAAGAAATTAACCGCGATATAAATCGATTCCGGACTGTCGCGCACAATTACAATGTAACGAGTAACATTAAGTGTGCGTTCAAATGCAGTGGAGTGAAAAGTACTGCTACTTAATCACAAATGCAGTGGTGTAGAGAGTAGAAGTTGCTTATATTTTTGATACTCAGTGCAAGTACGAAGTGGTCCAAAAACATACTTAAATAAAGTAACGAAGTACATTTACTCAAGTACCTTACACCCCTGCCATTTAATAACCTTCCATCAAATCACCGCGTTTGTCTGAGATTCACTATCTGTGTCAATTTACTGACCATCAGGAAAACCAGCGAGAAACTACTCACCTTCCACCCGACAATAAAGGCAGATTTAAAACAGTAAACAGCAGAAAATCAGCTGATATTAATTTGAGATTAATTTATTACAATTTAGCATGATTTATGTCAAACAGTAAAGAGTGAACTTCCCATTTGTTCTTACCTATTATCGGAATACACACACACTTTTCTTGTTGAAGATTATTATGTGTAAATAAGTTATTTAAAAACACACGACCGATTAAAACTGAAACTGAAACTAACCGTCAAACCAAACCTCACTACCGTAAAGAAAAACGACCATGAATATTGAATATACAGTCGAACAATGTTAATTACACATCAGTAACCGTGTTAATAATCACTGGAACCGTCAGAATTTGTCGAGGAACTCACCGCAGCTCCGGCCACCGGACGCCATGACCGCGCGCCACTTTCACTTTCACTCTTCCTTCACGGTCTCCCGGTTACATCATTCTCACATGTGATTCATATATGATTAGGATCAAGTCTTATATGATACTAGAGTCCGACGTTAAACATACAACTGCGATTATTAGCGGAAAAACAATATAAAATTAAAAGGTTAATATTAAAACGTATGATAAAAACTATAATGCAATTAAGATTAACAATTTATTTAAAAATATTTTATTATTAAAATTGTTCATTCTTGTTTTTTTTTACACTTCAACCTTACTTACAACATTACTTCAACTTCCTTTAATACAGCAGGTGTACCTATAATGTCCGCTAGATGGCAGCTCACACTCGTTGGATAATGTGATTAGACTTTCATGGATTCCGATCAATCACTCACAAAAGATTAAAAACCCCTCCCCCACCACACACACGCGCGTGTTACGTATACAGATGCTTTTAAGTAGATTGATTCACTTAAGTGCTGATCACGTGGGAGTGTGACAGAGAGAGAGAGAGAGGTTGAAGGTTTGGACTGGACCAATGAGTGGACGAGAAGACGTGACTCTGCATTAATTGGCCTCAATCACGTCACACTTTTCCATCTCTGGCCTTTTGTTCCAGTGTCAGAGTTTCACAGTTTGTTCTCTGTCAGTAACATTTAGACCGAGGCTCCATCACGCGTGTGACAATCAACTACTGCTCTCAAGCCTCAAACCCAGTCTCACACACAATGACATTTGACTCAGGCTGTTAGATGGCTTGATGAGAGAGAGAGAGAGAAAGAGAGAGAGAGAGAGAGAGAGAGAGAGAGAGA